>BCKX01000005.1:309200-546700 GCA_001600775.1 Malassezia dermatis
TCGGACTCTGATGACTCTGAGGAGGATGACGATGACGACAAGGAGTCGAAGGAAGACTCTGACAAGTCTGACGACTCGGACAGCTCGGAAGAATCTGACGACTCTGACGACTCGGACGATTCTGATGACGACTCTGAGGAGGACTCTGGTGCTTCGGAAGAGGCTTCTAAGCCCGAGTCGAAAAAACGCAAGGCTGACAATGACGAAGAAGCCGCACCGAAGAAAATCAAGATCGACGAGAACGTTGACGACGGTATCAAGACTCTTTGGGTCGGCCAGCTTAGCTGGAACGTTGACAATGACTGGCTGAAGAGTATTTTCGAAGAATATGGCACAGTTACCGATGCTCGTGTGCAGTGCGACCGTGACTCTGGTCGTAGCCGTGGCTTTGGCTACGTCGACTTTGCTACATCTTCTGAGGCTCTGGAGGCATCCAAGAAGGCGCAGGGCAAGGAGGTCGATGGCCGTAATCTCCGTGTCGACCTGCAAGCTCCTCGCGCGCCCAAGGAGCGTGCTGATTCACGTGCAAAGCAGTTCAACGATGAACGCAGTGCCCCTTCAAACACGCTCTTCTTGGGTGGTCTGGCTTGGTCACTGACTGAAGATGATATCTGGAATGCCTTTGCCGAGTATGGTGAGGTATCCGCTGTCCGTTTGCCCAAGGATATCGAGTCGGGCCGTCCTAAGGGCTTTGGCTATGTTGAATTCGCTTCTCAAGAATATGCCACACAGGCTCTCGAGGCTCTTCATGGACAAGAGCTTGGTGGCCGTCCTATCCGCATTGACTTTGCGGGCAAGCGCGACAATTCCAATGCTCCTCGTGGCGGCACCTCCAACCGGGGCCGAGGAGGATCCCGTGGCGGAGCCCGTGGCGCCCGTGACAACGGTTGGGGATCTCGCAACTCTGGCAGTGCTCGCAGCGGTGCAATCGCGCAGTCTGCCGGTAAAAAAATGACATTCGACGACTAATTCGATAGAATGCTCTCGTGTACAAACCCATTATTATATAGCGTGACTAAGTGGTGGTTCTATGTACGAAGGATAGAGCAATTGGTTGCGACAGCTTATTCGTCAAGAAGCCAGTCGTTAGGTGTAAACAGCTCAAAGTGGACCGAGCTTGGCTTCACATTGTTGGCCTTCAGGCCTTCGCGAGCCTCCTGAAGGAAAGCAGTAGAACCACACAGGTAGAACTCGGCATCATTAGGGAACGTGAGTTTGCTCACATCCAAATGACCAACGGTGACATCCTTGCCAGAAGCACCCTCCTTGTAGAAAATATGCGATTCACAGTTCTTCAGGGCAGCCGTCAAGTGATCGCGTTGAGCAGCAAAGGCATCCGTGCTCGCACTAGTATCCGCATGAACAATAACGACACGACGCTCCGAGGCATCCGACGACAGACGGGAAAGCATACCAATCATGGGGGTCGCACCGATGCCGGCGGAAACCAGTACCACAGGCGCGTTGCTCTCAGTGTTGAGCACTAGATCACCGAACGGCAACGACACTTCCAGGTCAGTGCCCTCCCGAGCGTTTTCCAAAAGCCAGTTGGAAACTTCGCCAGCAGGTGCAGACTCAGTCGCCTGCAGAGACTTCACAGCAAAGCTCAGACGACCAGCCTTTTCACCCGAGTCGATCAGACTGTATTGGCGCAGCTGGCCCGCACCATCAGGGAGTTGCGCACGGACAGAGATGTACTGACCAGGCAGGTGGGCGGGAAGCGGCTGTGAGCCATCCTTGCTCTCAATCGTGTAGCGGACCACATCACTAGTCAGGCTCTCACGTTCCACCACGGTCGTTTGGCGGAACACCTTGCCAGGCTCCACCTTAGCACCTTTGTACAGGTCCTTTTCAAAGTCGATCAGCACACGTGCCATGATCCAGTAGACAGAATCCCACGCCTCGGCCACATCCTTTGTCACCACATCAGCACCAAGGATCTGGACAATCGCATAAAACAGATTGTCGTGAACAATCTGGTACTGATCCTCTGTCACACCCAGAGACACATGTTTGTGACCAATGCGAGAGAGTAGGTGGTCGGGGAGAGGCGCGTCCTTGTTCACAAGCATGGAAGCAAATGTGGCCACCGAAGCGGCAAGTGCTTTCTGCTGTGCACCTTGCTTTTGGTTACCACGGTTGAACAAATTCTTGATCAGTTCTGGATGGTTCTCAAACATGGTCTTGTAGAACAGCTTCGCAATGTTCTCAATGTTGGCACCCACCAGAGGAAGCGTGGCCTTAATTATTTCGGCATGCTCTGCAGAGAGTTGCCCACGACATTCATCGATTTGGTTCACAAGCATTGTATTCAAATGGTACAATGGATACGACACGACTCAAATACCACTCGTTTATAAGCGGCATCTAGCCCCGAAACATCCGTCTGGACCAGTGTGGGCGCGTTTGTCAGCCTGTGCTGACCGAGGCCATTTTACCAAATCGCTTGAAGATGCTAGAACTTGCCACATTACACCTGACAACTTTGTGGCCAAGGCAGACTAAGTATCGCGTAAGCAAGTTGTTCAACTTGTTCTTGGATGAATCAACACGAAGGAATATTCGCGCTTGGATTTGACCAACAGGGTCTCCTTGCTACTACAAAACATAGCAACATGTCTTAGTAACCAACTATAGAACTGCAGTGCGCAAGGGATTCCTTGGCTTGGTACAATCTTGTGACGTGCTAGTCCAGCGTCTCACAGACTTTGTGTAGCGGCAGCTTTGCAGGTATGTACGTATGTTGCGCCCACTAAGGTAGCTGCCAACCCTTCCGGGTGGGCTATGCGTTAGTCAACTGATTATATAACACAAAGTTAACAGGATAAAGGCATGCCAATGCACTTAACCTAGTTGTGATTGGTTAAATGTTTGGCTCGTGCGTTTAATCCCCTCGTGCAATGTGATAAATCAATACGCGTACATCGTGTGCACCAACACAGCCATGAGGCCGAATCTGTGCAACTTTGTTATTTAGATGCGCAGTTGATCGCGTCTGGTTGATTTAAGTGAAGCCACTTAAGGTTCCCCCTTTACCCTTACCGTTCTAACCGTAGGCGCTGGTCGTCTCTTCCTTTATCCTCTATGAAGATTCCCAGTGTTGCCATTGCTAGCCTCGTCGCCGCCCTCTGGGCTGCTGTGCCTGTTGCGGCCGACTTTGCTTATGGTTTACCGTGGGCGGCAGACAACAAGTGGGCTGATTCCATTACCAAAAAGACGGTGTCGTGGTACCACCACTGGGAAGATGGCCGGGTTTCTACCATCCCCAAGAATATTGAATACGTTCCGATGTACTGGGGACCCAAGAAGAAAAACCACTGGCACCATCGCAAGGCTGAGATCCGGAAGCATCATCCCCAATATATTTTGGCGTTCAACGAGCCTGATGTTGAATCTCAGGCTGGTATGACACCGAAAGAAGCTGCATTGGAATTTATGAAGGAATTACAGCCTTTTGCAGAGAAGGGCATCAATGTCAGCACTCCTCAGATGGTGTATGACATTGAATGGCTTGAGAACTTTATGAAGCATTGCAAGGATGAGGGCTGTAAAATTTCGTTCATCGCTCTTCACTGGTACGGTGGTTACCAAGACCTCGATGCGTTCACTCGCTGGATCGAAACGGTTTACAATAAGTTCAAGATGCCTATTTGGGTCACTGAGTTTGGTCTCACTGCTGCCTCTGAACCTTCTACTGCCCAAGTCACGGAGTTTATGCGGAAAGCTATTGACTGGATGAGCTCAAAGGACTATATTGAGCGTGCTGCCTGGAATGGTTGCTATGATGTTCATGACCCGCCGGATGCATTCGCTACTCGTTTGAACGCCTTCTTCAGTACTGGTGGTTCCCTTCGTGACACTGCGCACACCTGGCTGGCTGGAAAAGGCAGCAAGAATCTTTTGGTAAAGAACAGCAATGACAATGACGAGGCTTGTGATGACGACTCTAAGAACTCAGACAATGGCAAGGGCAAACGCCAGCTGGCTCACGCGGTGATGCAGAAGCGCCGTGGCAACAATGTTTGGAACTAAATGATTCTTTAATTGTTGATGAATCCTCACCGGATTCCCTTTGCCGGTCTATATTTTCATTGATTGGAAATTTGGCTGGCGAATAACACTGTTTCTCTTCACTTTGACTGTAATCACATAATTTTATGTTTCCTTGGATAGATGATGGAATCGTAATGGTTGTCACAATTTTGAAAAACAAATTTCGATGGTACTGCAAATATTTTAACAATGAGCAGTGGCCGCCAAAAAATGCTCCCAACGTGGGGCTCGAACCCACGACATTCAGATAACCCCTCGCATCCGAGGAAACTCTATTAAGAGTCTGACGCTCTACCGACTGAGCTAGCCGGGACTTATCTGGACTAGTCTATCGTGAAGGATATACATATGCTACTTTTTCTATACCATTTGCGCGACTGCGTGACGCGGTCGCGTTTCGCTGTCTCACTCCATCATGTCCTTAGCGGGGGATGAGCATCCTGTGCAGGTGACTCATGTCCCCGGAATTACTCGATTGAAGTACATCACCAGCCGTGATGATTCTGAGTATGTCAATCATTCCGCGCTTACTTCGTAGTCGTCTAGTTACCGCGGGCGAAGATCACCTGGTGCGTCTACTTCCTGCCGAGGCCACTGCTACCAACGTTATTCCCTCTGTCATTGAGGATGCTACAAAGACTGTTACTTGGGTCGAGGCAAACGATACCTTTCTCATTACTGCATCGGAGGATGGCGCTGTGCGACTGTATCAACACTCTGGCAAGTCTTCAGCCCAACTTGTCCACATTGTGCGCAGAGAGATTCTACCAGTGCGGTGTGCGGCCCTAGAAAAGAATGGAGATTCCCTACGTGTAGCCATATGTTCGGATGAACTCTTGATTCGAATTGTGTCGGCCACCGACCCGAGAAATATAACTCTCCTGACAGGTCATTCTCGTGGCGTGCGAGGCTGCAGCTGGAGCCCCAAGATGCCTCTTCTTGCTTCATGCGGGTGCGATGGCGATCTCCGGATCTGGGACATGTCTGGATCTGAGAGCCATTGTATCAAGGTTATTTCTAATCAAATTCCTGCCCTTCGGCCTGAAAGCGAGCTCTCGTCGGTACCATGTTGGCACCCTAGCGGCCAAATACTTGCGATTCCCTTTAAAACACAAGAAGTGGGCTTGATTCGAGCTCCTTCTCGTGCTGAAGATCTACGGAGCAGTGATGCATGGACATTAGTGGGCACTTTGGGCGCAGCCAATGGCACTCTTACGCCCGAACTCACCACACCGTCTGGTGGTCTTGCTGCCATGGAATTCAGTCCGAATGGTCGATACCTTGCTACTGCCACGGAAGATTTGCAGGTGACCATATGGGCTATGGACTCGCGGAAAGTAGTCCGCTCCTACACTGCGGAGGCAATGGCCACAAGCCTCAGCTGGCATCCTCACAAAGATGTCCTTGCCTGGACAGATATGCAAGGCCAACTTGTCCGCTGGGAATCTGTCATTGGCTCTAACCTTTCCAATGGTTTTGACGACGTGAATGCGCCTGTAAGCGCGACCAAAGGACAGGACGTGACCTTAGAAAGTGACCTCGATGACCTTTTCGAAGATGGTCTTACTGCCAATGATGGCGAGGACGAGATCGTGAATGCAACTCACCATAAGCGAACACGCCCTTCGCACGTCTCCTTCCCCGAGCAGGCTCTTTCGCAGCCAACGTTTCAACCAGGTTCGACGCCCATGGTTTCTCGACGATGTTATCTTTGTTTGTCACCATTGGGCACACTGTCCTGTATTGATCAAGACACCCACCAGACAGTGGTTTTCGATTCGTATGATACGTCGGCTCGCCGGAACTTCCGATTCACTGACCACTACGGCTACAACCTGGCTAGCATGGCGCCTCAAGGCATTCTTTTTGCTTGTCCAGCCGAGTCAAACAGCCCCAGTTCTGTATTTTACCGGCCATTTGATGATATTCCTGGCATCCAATCTGAATGGACGATAAACTTACCTGCTGGCGAGAATGCGGTTGCTATTGCTCTCGGAGGTATACCCAACGTGGGTTCTCATGCGGACATCCTGGATGGTCCACAAGGCATGGCAGACGAAAGCTTCACATCCTATGCAAATGCTATTGTGGCTACAACGAAAGGCTTTTTACGCTTCTTTGGTCCTAGTGGCATGCAGCGATATGTGTGGGCCCTGGGTGCTTCTGTTGTTACACTGGCTGCCGGTGCGCATGGTGTGTTGGTCGTCTACAGGTCGGGTCATGCCCATGCGTCCCATGTGCATTTGGAGTATACGCTCATTGAGCTTTCGCAGCTTAGTATCATGCAACAAGGCACGCTCCCATTACCTCAAGAAACAACCTTGACATGGGCCGGCTTCAATGAACTTGGCGTACCGGCTGTGTTTGATTCCACAGGCATTTTGTATGCCCTGGATCGTGCCTGGCGCCCAGGTCAGGGTCGTTGGGTTCCTGTTCTCGATTGTCAAGTTGCGCTTCAGCCGCAAACAGCATCAGAAGACACATCAGAACCTGCTATGCCGCGTGCCCGCTGCTGGCCCATTGGTTTCACGTCTACACATCTTCTTGGCCTCTTGCTTCCCTTGTCACAACGATTCCCAATGGCTACAGGCCCTCATCCTTTGGTCCAGGAACTCGAGCTTAGCATGTGCGTGGCGCAGCGCAACGGGGCCTCTGCACCCCTCGAAGAACAAGCCCTACGGCAGTCTCTTCTTGCAGGTGCAATTCGCGACGGTCGCGCAGCTACAGGCGCCGCCATGAACATATCGCACTGTACCAATGCGGAGAGTGATCCTGCATCTTTCGATATGGAGGCAGATAAGGCCTTATTGCAGCTTGTGCAGCTTGCATGCAAGGCGGATCGATATGGGCGGGCACTGGATGCCGCGAGATCCCTGCATTCGGAGACGACGCTAGAGGCTGCCTTGAAGATTGCTCATTTCTTCCATCTGCCTAGCCTAGCTGATCGCATGGAGCAAATCCGAACGCCACTAACCGTTCGCCAGCAATTCGCGCACGAACTAACTGAGCGTGCCTGCGGTACCGATGCTCTTCTTCGCAATGTGGCCCGTGTGCGAGTGCCAGAAGCAGCACCGACCGTACCCCCTACTGATCAGCGTACAGCTGCAAACGAGCTACAAAAGGAGAATTTTGAGCCGCGAGAAAAGCGATCGAGCCGTAGTTCTGTGCTCGCGCAAGAAGGACTGGCCCACCTCCAAGCACCTAATTCAGAACCTTCCTCGTCTCTCGCGCCGAGTGATTGGAGCTTGCCTCCCCTGAGTGGTACAGACACTCCAGGCGAGTCTACATCCAGTATGCCTTCGGCCCCGCCACGGAGCAACCCTTTTGCACGCACTCAATCTATTGCCAAAGAGCGTCACTTGCAGAAAAGTCAGTCATTCTTTGAACGTGTCGAGGCCCCAAAGCGCAAAGTCGAGGAGGGTCCTGATCGCTCAGAGAAGCGCACAACTTCTAGGCAATCTACATTAGCTAACTTTGCATACAAGGCGCCAGAAGAAGATCATTCATAGTGGCGATGTACCTATTCTACTTCTGGATGAACTGTTCCATCAGTGACACGACCTTCTGTGCCATCTCCAATGTCGATGCGTTGTACAAACTGATGCGAATGCCGCCAACAGAACGATGTCCTTTGACCTGCACCACCTTGTTTTCATCACAGAGCTTGACAAACCGCGCTTCTTCAGTCTCAGATGGTTCGCCAGTATTGGTATCCAAGATACGGAAAGTCAAGTTCATCTTGCTGCGGAAGTCAGCGTGGGCCACCGTAGGCTTAAAGACGGTAGGATGCTGCTCCAATTCATCATAGACAAACTTTGCCCTGGTACGAGCCCGCTCCTGAGCACGAGCCACGCCTCCTTCTTCGACCAACTTCCTGAAAACAAGTCCACTTACGTATATAGGGAAAATGGGCGGTGTATTATACAGGGAGCCATTGTCCATGGCGTTCTTGTAGACCATTGTCGTGGGAATGCGAGGGTAATAGGACTGCTGGACAGCGTCTGTATCCACAACAAGGTCACGACGCACAATCACAACCGTGACACCACTGGGTCCCACATTCTTCTGTGCACCGAAGAACACAACAGCGTGCGAGCGAATGTCAATAGGTCGGCTCAGTATATTCGACGAGCAGTCAGCCACAATAGGAACACGTTGACGGTACTCTTCCGGAAGCTGCTGGATAAAGTCTGGAGGGAATTCAAATCCATCGATGGTTTCGTTGTCACAGTAGTACAGCATCGCTGGATTTTCATCAATGCTGCTCAGATTCCAACTGCTAGGCGCAGGGATGGGCTGGTTTGTATCTCCAATGTTCTTTCTCAGGTCTACAACCTGGCGGACAGGCTCATAAAGACGGCGTGCTTCTTTGTAAGCCTTACCGGACCAAGCGCCTGAGACAACATAGTCCACTGGGGGCGCTCCACCTTGACCATTATGTTTCGCAGCATGAGCCGCCAACAGGTTGAGCAGCGTTGCGCTGAATTGCTCCGTGCCACCACCCTGCAGAAACAGGATGGCGTATTCTGTGGGGATATCCAGCAAGGAACGCAAGTCATTTTCCGCCTGCACGATCAAGTTCTTGAATGTGCTGGAGCGGTGACTCAGTTCTGTGACACCAATGCCAGTCCCTCCATAATCAATGATTCCCTGGGCAGCCTCCATCAATACATCTGTCGGTAACATGGAGGGGCCGGCGCCCAGGTTCACCGTTTGTGCGCGTGCGTCTGTGTTCATGAAAGGCGTAGTGTGACCTGTGCTCGAATTGGCCGAGTCACTGTTGGTTGTTTAGTCATTCGTCCTTGCCAGGGTGCGCACAGGCGCGCAGGTTGAGCCACATCATCATGTCCCAATATGCAGAGGATTATGACCCGGCGCCTGAGCCCAGCATTGAGCCCAGCACGTCACAATTACGTTACGAAAATCAAAACAGAGACTTATCGCCTGAACCAGACCAAGATCTGAATACAGCCCGTGGGCGGCACCAGGTTTGGCTAGTGAAAGTACCCAAGTTTCTCATTGATGGATGGAGCCAGGTCCAGCAGGAGGATGCTCGCCTAGGCACTGTAAGGGTGTACGACCCCGATGAACATGGTAAACAGAAGATGGAGCTGTTGTTGCCAGAAAGACCGTCCCCTGCTATTCCTATTGAAGATCCAGCACAGTGTGCCAGATATGCGAATATACCTCGTCGTTTTGATATGCGATTAACCTCTACTACCCAGGAAACATATGCAAAGAACCTCTACGCCTTTCAAGAAGAAGTGCTTGATGATGAAGATGCCGTAAGTGATCTTGGCGTAGACGAAGATGTAGTGCTTGCAGGTGCACCAAAACCACCGCACTCGCACTCATCTGGACCCGCCCGCCTATCGAACAAGAAGCGCCGTCTCACCGCACTCACCGGCACTGTGACAAACGAGACTGCGCTGCAGCCTCAAAAGACGACCCCTTCAAATGTCCCTGATTCCAAGGCACCCATCCGTGCGGGTACTTCCCGTTCTCTATTGACGCCCGAGTACAGGGAAATCCTCAGAAAACGTCGCATGGAAACATCCAAGCCCAAGCGTAGCGTCATGATGATGGATGAAACTGATGCGGGATCCAACAACATGTTGGCTGCCGGTGTGGGCAAGGGCCACGTCAAGACGCGCTCCGCCAACATTGTGTTGGCCGCATCACAAGCCCGCTCCAAAGAGGCACCCGAAAAGTTTGCCCGGATGCCCCGCAACGAACTTTTGGACTCGCTTTTCAGTTTGTTTGACCGCTACACACACTGGTCCTTGAAACGCCTGCGAGAAGAAACACAGCAGCCCTACGTGTATCTGCGAGAAGTGCTCTCGTCCATTGCCGACCAACACCAAAACGGGCCGTATGCTGGCTCGTGGAGCCTGAAGCGAGAATTTGCTGAAGATCGGCACAAGGCCACTGCGTCGCAGAACCGTGCCAGGCCGGGACCCTCTGGGGACCCCTCGCTAGATGATATGGAGGATGTATAATCTATTGTACAAAGTTAATTTGACGTCACAGCGTCGTATTGTAGCCATGGATTTCTATCATATTGGTCGAGTCCCAAGCCACCCAGACCACTGCGCACGAATAGCTCCATTTCGTGAGCTAGATGACGTGCATCGTTTGCATCACCAATCCATTCTGACAGGCATTCCAGCATAGCGTCCGACGTAATATCGACATACGAAAGCATTGCAGGGATATAATAGCTCAGGAAGGGAACATCTAGATGTGGCCATACTTGCAGCTCGCGTTGAAGGAATGTGGATAGGAGGCGCGCATAGGCCGCGTTGCGACGAAATCCCGTAGGCCCCGGGTATGGTTTGTATTTGGTATAGCGATTAGACGCGACATGTTTTGCATACAGGTGATACCGATATATACGACGGCGAGTTAAAAGAGACTGGCGCATATTTCGGCGATGCCGAGTCTCCTCTTGGCGCCGCATATCCTGCAGACTGGGGCGAGGCTCCTCATTAGGAGATTCACGTAGCGAGGGGTGGTGAAGGTCGGTAGTGTCGTCTGTCTCTGGTGGCTCCTCATCTTCAGATAAGGCATGTATGAGAAAGCGATGAGTGGTGGGGTCTAATGCGTGCAGGACATGCGGTCCTATTGGTGCCTTACAAAGCGGACATGTCTTTGGACCACGCTGTGTACGCGTCCATACCAGGATGCAATTCAAACAACTACGGTTAGGAAGCATGTACGTACAAGCATGAATGGAAACAGTGCGGCAAGACACATCGGTCTTGCACAGGCTCGAGGCAGACGGCACAGTCCACGTCATCCAAAGGTCCTACGCCTTGGATGCATTCCCCTTCCATAACATCGGCCTCGTTTGGCGTCATGCATATGTGGAGAAGGAAGGTCGAGCCTAACTAAGTATTTTCGTTCGTAGCCGTCAAAATACACTGGTATGCTATGGTATGTAGCTAGATCGTGTTGACATTTAGTCAATCTCCTCAACCTGAGGACCGTCATCGCCGCCAGCGCCAGGCGCCGCACCAGCGCCAGCACCAGGGAAGCCGCCGCCAGGAGCACCACCAGCACCGCTGTAGGCCTTCTGCATGATCGGGTTGGCAATGCCCTCCAGCTCCTTCTGCTTGTCGTTGTACTCGTCAATCGAGCCCTCCTGGGTGTTGTCGAGCCACTCAATGGTCTCGTCAATCGCCTTCTTGAGGGTCTCCTTGTCCGAGGCTTCAATCTTGCTAGCAAAGGCCTCCTCGTTGAGCGAGTTGCGCAGGTTGTAAGTGTACGACTCGAGGCCGTTCTTCGACTTGATGCGCTCAGCAGCAGCCTCGTCCTCAGCCTTGTACTTCTCAGCATCGGCAACCATGCGCTCAATGTCCTCCTTCGAGAGACGACCCTTGTCGTTGGTGATAGTGATCTTCTCCGAACGACCGGTAGTCTTGTCCGCAGCCGACACATTCAGGATAGCGTTTGCGTCGACATCGAAAGTGACCTCAATCTGAGGCACACCACGGGGGGCAGGAGGAATGCCAGAAAGCTCGAACTTACCAAGAAGGTTGTTGTCCTTGGTACGGGCACGCTCACCCTCGAACACCTGGATCAACACACCAGGCTGGTTGTCGGCGTAAGTAGAGAACACCTCCGACTTCTTGGTGGGCACAGTGGTGTTACGCTTGATAAGAGGAGTAAAGACACCGCCGGCAGTCTCGATACCCATCGAGAGAGGGGCGACATCGAGCAGCAGGAGATCCTGCGTCTTCTCCGAGGTGTCACCCGACAGAATGGCGGCCTGGACGGCAGCACCGTAGGCAACAGCCTCATCAGGGTTGATCGACTTGTTGGGCTCGCGACCATTGAAGAAGTCACGAAGGAGCTTCTGCACACGGGGAATACGGGTCGAACCACCGACCAGGACAATCTCGTTGACCGAACCCTTGTCGATCTTGGCGTCGCGGAGGACCTTCTCGACAGGGTCGATGGTGTGCGAGAAGAGGTCACCGCAGAGCTCCTCGAAGCGGGCACGAGTGATCGAAGTGTAGAAGTCAATACCTTCGAACAGCGAGTCGATTTCGATGGTCGTCTGAGCAGCCGACGAGAGAGTGCGCTTGGCGCGCTCCGAGGCAGTGCGCAGACGACGGAGAGCACGAGCATTCGAGGTCAAATCCTTCTTGTTCTTGCGCTTGAATTCCTGCACAAAGTGGTTGACAAGACGGTTGTCGAAGTCCTCACCACCAAGGTGCGTGTCACCAGCGGTGGCCTTGACCTCGAAGATACCCTCTTCAATCGTCAGTAGCGACACATCGAAGGTACCACCACCCAGGTCGAAGATCAGGACGTTCTTCTCAGTGTCGTCCTTCTTGTCGAGACCGTAGGCAATGGCAGCAGCAGTGGGCTCGTTGATGATACGCATAACGTTCAGGCCGGCAATAACACCTGCGTCCTTAGTGGCCTGACGCTGCGAGTCGTTGAAGTAGGCCGGAACAGTGACCACAGCATCCTTAACGTCCGAGCCAAGGTAGGCCTCGGCGGTCTCACGCATCTTGAGCAGGACCATCGACGAGATCTCCTCAGGGGTGAAGATCTTCTCCTCACCCTTGTACTCGACGCGGATAACGGGCTTGCCCGAGCGGTCGATGACAGCGAAGGGCCAGTGCTTCATGTCCGACTGGACCTCAGTGTCGTTGAACTTGCGGCCAATCAAACGCTTGGCGTCGAAGACAGTGTTGTGGGGGTTCATAGCCACCTGGTTCTTGGCAGCATCACCGATCAGACGCTCCGTGTCGGTGAAGGCGACGTACGAGGGAGTCGTACGGTTACCCTGGTCGTTGGCAATAACCTCGACACGGTCGTTCTGCCAGACAGCCACACAAGAGTAGGTGGTACCCAAGTCAATACCAACAGCCTTTCCCATGATTATTAGGTTTGGTAGGGAGTTGGGGACCGAACGGGATTCCTTTTTTATAGTTAGGCGTATTCGATCGGCAGCCACTTCCACGGCGTGCCAGCGACCAGTAGAAAGCACAAGAAAGTTTCGTTACTGTTCCGTGCGCTTCTTCATACCTCCACATTGGAGTCCGACTGCGGCGCCAGGGCGTCCATGCCCTTCCAGGGATTTCTGTATGACAAAACGTCATGTGGACCTCCACATCGATCGAGAACAGACCAGGCGCTGAAGTGACTCTATAGATACACTAGGGGTTCTTGGAAAGGCTCAGAGCTTGGGCAAATGCATCACGCTGACGTGAGAGCCATGATGCGCTCTGCGCAGGTTTCTCAGGTTGCTCTAGAGATGTGTGGGGGTTATCCACCACAGAAATACCATACGTTTCGCAATACAGTTGAAGGCTCAGTCTTTGATAGGCCGAGGCCATGAGCGCCAGTTCTTGTCGAAGAGCTGTGCATTCGCGTTCCAAATTGTAAGATTCAGGTTTGGCAGGTAGTTCTCGCTTTGCATGTCAGAAATAGTGCCACATACCGTATCGAGAACCTTGGAGCACGCCTGGAGGTGCTCGTATAGGAGGTCGTACTCTGTATAAGGCTCCTTGACGAGATTGGCAAGTAGTTCCACGTCTTCCTTGTCCATTTTGCATTTTATTTGACTTAGTCGCCTGCAAGCTTCTGCCTCTCTGGTGCGTGCTTGCTCCCGCATCGTCTTGGTATCTGAGAGGACAGAGGCGAAGACCGCATGTAGATCGTGAGAACTTGCCCTGGATCTTAGGGCATCTAACTCCACTTGAAGCGGATCCACGTCGAGTGCGTTGTCTGGACCAGGCATCGCTGATGACGACTCACTCACTTCCTCAGCAAGAGAGACGGAGTGGATCCCTCTCCCCAATTCCAACAAGCGTACTCGCTCGAGGAGGGTATGTAGCTGCTCCTGATCTGTGAGTCGCTGTTCCTCAAGCTTGTGGCATCGCGATTCGAGGTCGTCACGTTCCTGGCACACAGCCTCATGTGCCTCCTGTAGCTCAGTGAGCCTACGCTCTGTGGCGCGTGTCGCCGATCGATGTTTGTCCATGAGATCCGACGACGACCGCTCCGCAGCCATGTCAGCTGACTTGAATAAATCTGTATTCCTGGACTCGAGCTCGCGGACTTGGCGCCGCAGTTCTGCTGCCTCTTCGACACGTCCACGGAGCATATCCAGCTGACGTTCTTGCTTCTTTACGAGTTCAGCCATGTGTTTCCATTCGTCCTGCTCATCACGCAAGGCATCACGCTCGCGCTCCACGACACGAAGAGATGTGACAAGCTCATCCAGCTGTTGGTTTTCGTCCTGGATGCGCTGCAGCTCAGCTTCCACCGCCACGAGACGCTCATGTTGCACCTGGTAGCGTTCATTGGTGCGTCTCAAGTCGCATTGAAGCGCCTCCATCTCCTTAACCGCGTCCGATGGTGCAACTGCCGGCACGGCGGTCGCCGCGTCTCGGGTAAACTCGCCGGGCATCTGTGCTAGATCGCCCAACACACTCTCTACAATACTCATCATCGTGACCTGGTCATCATATGCAAGTGATTGCATGGCATTCACATGTTCGTTGTTGTCTTCGCTCCTGACAACGAGGCCAACGACGAGGCGCAGCACCTTGACGAGCTCGTCTTGCGACGGCGGCGATTGGGCCGCCGCCTGGATGTCAATGTCAGGCAGACCATGACTTGAAAATCCGAGTTCCTCTGTATAGCTGTGTAAGCACACTGAACATACTATGCCTGCAGGCGACGACACAGGAGGTCCATCGAGCATGGTTGGGGCGCCGCAAAATAAATGTCGTCGCTGCGTCAGTCATGCGACATACACGCCGGCCAGGACCTCAAATAGCGCCGCGCCATCGCAAAAAGCGCTTAATGTATCGACGGTATGTGCCACACATACGGCCTGCACCCACGCCGTGAGCGCGGCCAGCTGCGTCGACACAGGCGGCGCGGCCGTCGCTGCCATGTCGTGGCTATGTGGAGGTAGGTCGGAGGCCGCGGGCGTTTGTGTCTTGCCGCCGTCTCATCATGCCGGCGGAGAGCGGAGACCAAAGCGAGAGGCTGTGGTCGCTCGTGCTGGATCTGTCCGCACAAGTGGCTGCGAACCAGCAGCTTGTAGAATCATTAAAGAAGCAGTTGGAGGACTTGCAGGGCCAGGCAATCCATGCCAAGACGGGATATGCGCTGCGCCGCTTCAATGTGGACCTGTCGCAGGAGTCGTTTCTCACGCAGGTGGAACGGCTGAATGCGCAGCTTGCGAACGAGAACACACTCCTCTCAAATGAATCAAAACAACTTGGCACGCTGCTGCGCGAATGTGAGAACACACTCGAGACGGTCATGGGCAAGTTCCGCGCTTTTTCGCATGCGGCGCAGCAGCATGGCCTCGACCTTTCTGCATACTACGAGAGTCGTCTCGAAGCACAGACGCGCAAGGCAGATGAGGCTTCGGAGCGCGAGAGCCATTCCATATACAATATGCATCGGCGCCTTGGCGACCTTGTACGCGGCGCGCTCCAATCGTTTGACGGTGAGGATGAGCTGGGCAGTCATGACGCATTGGAGCATGCTACGGAGATCGAACATCTCCGCCAGGAAAATGAGACGCTGCGGCTCCTTCTTGGTATGCGCCTAGAGGAGGAGGGCCCGACGGCGGATACCGCCGCGGAGTGCAGCACGGCCACGGACCTCTCCGTGTCCCGCACACAGGCGCAAGATACCTCCGAGGCCGCTGCGCCCTCGCCGCCAATCATCGATGAGGTCGATGCGGGCGTGCCAGCTCAATCCAGCTAGTTTTGTACTCTACTTGCCGACATACAGATAGTCAAGCGCGCGCAGGCACCGCAAAAACTCCGCCTGCGCACTCGTTGGGCTCGCGAGCTTGGCGAGTGGCAGCGACGTCGCCGTTCTTGGGCCCGTCGGCGGGGGAGGTGGCATGGCGGGGATGGACGGTGCTTCGGTCGCGGCTTCATCGTCGCCCGTCTCGGCAGGCGGCAACGTCTCGATGAGGGCGTCCAAGTCGGTCATGAGTGCAAGCGATGCACGCGTCGCGGCTTGCTGCAGCGCCTCGCTAATGACATCACGCGCGCCTGGCAGGTGTGCTAGGTTGGACGCCACGCCCAGCGTGTGCTGGAAGGCACGCGACGACATGGGCGTTTTGAGCGGCCGGACCAGCGCGGCAAGGCGCTCTGCAGGGATCGGCGCCACCTCAACACCCACGTGCGGCCCATCTAGCACGGCACCCTTGCCGTCCGGCGCTTCGTGCGACGTCACCAGCGGCTTCGTGATCATGTGGAGCAGCTGCACAAGCGCATTGACCAACGACGCATGCTCGAGGAGCGTGTCTTTTTCCAACAGGCTCAGCAGGATCTGCACGGGTATGCGTTTCGTGCCTTTGCGCGTCTTGTCTTCGCGCAAAAAGTGCAGCGCCACCTGATCGTTCGCCTGCGTCAGGTACGTGAGCGTCTCCAGGCTGCGGGACGCAATCAGGTGCGGTGCCTCACCACCCATCATTGCAAGTGGTGCGGGTAGCGCCGGGGGCAACATGCCCGATGCATTGGGCGTAGCCGGGCGACGCGGTGTGCCGCGTTGCGGCGTCTGACGCGCCGCCTTGCTGCTCATCGACGCAAACGAGCGGTCCACAGTGCCGGAGCTCGTAGTGCTGTCCGAGAGAACAAGGAGCAACAGCGTCAGTAGCTCCGTACGGCTGCGTGCATTTTCAGAGAGGTGTGCTAGCACCTTGTGCAGGAGAGACGCACGCGCATGCATCGACGGGAAGTACAACAGGCGCACAAGCGCTGCCATACCGGCCCGGTCAAGAAGCTGGATCGCATTACGGGGCTGTGCCTCGGCGTTGGGCGCATCGGCGTCCGCTGGCCGCTCGCGATCGGTTGCTTCTCGGTGTGTGTGATCGTGCGACGGCGACGGGGCCGTGCCGGACACGCGTAGCCGATCGTGGGGTCCTTCGTCGTCCACATGCTGCAGCTCCGCACGCAGCGAGTGCGGTAGCACATCGAGAAAGTCGGGCGCCATGGGGGGGCGCCGCTCGCCGCGGGCAATGCGCCCACTGAGCTGCTGGCTAAGAAGCGCCTCTTCCCGCAGCTCCTCCGGCAGCGCCTCGAGGAACGTCGGGTCGATGCCTGTGTCCGTGAGATCGATCGGCGTCCCCTGGAGTGACACCGTCGCACGCGACGCGGGCGCTTCAGGAGACGCAGGATCCATCTCGGCGCGCTTGCGCTTGGCGTCGGAGGCCGCACGCTGCGCAGCATCAGGCACGCGGTTTTCCGTGGCGCGATGCTCCTGCTGAGGCTGTAGTGCATGCACGAGTTGCGCGCGCAGTGCCGCACCCAGCTCCGACGCCGCGGTGCCGAGGAGCACAAGCGCCTCCTCACCGCGGCGCGCGCTCGTCTGCAGCGGTGTGAAGCGATGCGACTCGGCGACGACATCGGCGGAGTGACCGGCGCCCTCGTGCGAGTGCGAGGGTTCGCGGTGAGGGCGGATAGAGTCGCCATGCATGTTGGCAATATGCATGCGCGGTGTACCGTGGCCATGATCAAGCTCAATCCGAATGCTCGCATCTGTGCCGCTCGGCACATTGCGCTGGAGGAACATTTCAAGGAACTGCATCGTAGGACCGCCCATGAGCGCCTCGACGCCCCGGGACCATGGCGCATCATCGCCCTCGCCTGCTGCGTGATCATCAGAGAGCAGGGGATGGAACGCTGCATCGTCGTCATGATGACGCACTGGCGAGGGCGTGGGACGTGCGGCCGGCTCCGATGCACTTCGAGAGGCCAGCGACTCGGAGAAGAAGGTCGGCGGGCCTGTCGCGCCACGGCGTCCTGTGCGGGGCGCCTGCGTCCACGACCAGTTGGCACCGAAGCGGTCGTCGGTGTGGCGGGGCGGGGGCCATACGGCGTCGTCGCCAAAGTCGAGCTCTGCTGCGTCGTCGGCCTCGAGGAGTGCCTCGTCACCCGAATCCATGGCTTCGTCACCTTCCAGCAGACCCACGTCGCCACCCTCCATATCGTCGAGGGCTTCGAGGATCTCATCGACGCCATGCTCGTCGCCCGGGCCATCGTTGCCCGCTGGCCTGTCGTCTTCAATCACATAGTCCACGTCGTCCTCATCGAGCTCGTTCAGACCATCATCGTACTCGTCCTCCCACTCGTCCTCGAGCTCGTCGTACACGTCGTCCGATGCCTCGTCGTGCCCGTCCATCGAATCGTCCTCTTCCATGACTTCGACGACATGGGTCGAGTCGCCATCGAGACCCTCGGCGTCCGTGCTGAGCTCACTTCCTTCCTCACTGTCGAACTCCTCCATCTCCATCTCTGCACCGTCGTCGTCATCACTCATCTCATCGGCCGAGTCATACGCGCCATGCTCCATCTCGCCCGTGTGCATACCGAGCGACGAGTTGCGATAAAAGTCGGGTGCCCCTTCACCCTCTTCTTCGAGCGAGTCGCTCTGCATATCGTCGTCGTCGTCGTCGTCGTCTTCCTCTTCGTCGTCAGACGAATCCACGTCGCGATGGTCCACAGCTCCTGTCTGCACTTCGCCCGCGTTCTCCGTCCCCGCCGGACGTCGGTGACGGTGTGCACGCGCCATTTTGATGGATGCCCGGGTCAGGTGCTCCAGCGGCCGCAGCACCGCCTCGAGCAGCGCGCGCACCGACGGAAAGCCAAGGTCGACATCGGCAAGCACGCTCGCAAGTAGCGGCACAAAGTTCTTCTCCAACATGGTCTTGGCAAGATGCAGGACCACTTCCGAGCGCTTCGCGACCACACCATTCGGATGAGGCTGTGCCGTAAGCAGTCGATGGCACAAGTCCGCCAGCGCATACAGCCGGCCATAGCGCACCTCCACTGCCTCGCTGCTCTGCAGCGCATCGCGGATCGCCTTGTGCAGCGCGTCGAGCAGTGCCTTGCGCACGCCCACCAGAGCATCGGGTACACTCGTCGCATCGGCCACCGGCATGGGATCCGTCGCCAGCGCCACAACGAGCGACATGGCCCAGTTCGACTGCGCCATGCGCTTCCGCAGCTCGTCCGGCTCGTAGTTGTGCAGAAAGCCTCTGGGAACCCAAGCAGCGAGCATGTGCGCAAGCATGGGCTCGGCTCCCACGTGATGCTGCAGGAAACTGTGCTTGCAGCCCATGTACGACGACGTCAGTTCGACCATGGCCTGCAAGAGGAAGAACGCATAGGCGTCTCGTGCATCTGGCTCGCTAAGCGCGTCAGGCGTCGACTCACCAGGCAGCGGCCCCAATTCGCCCTGCAACACCTGCAGCGACTGAGCGAGCAGCGCATCCATCACTGCATCACATAGCGGCTGCGCTACGCCCGGCAGCGCGGGGACCTCGGCACCGGGCTGCAGTCGCACATGCGACAGTGTGCGACCGCCGGGGCCGTCCACAAGCTCGAGTTGTGTCGATGCCGCGTGCATGTACGTGACGGGATCGCGCAGCACCGCATAGCTCATCGCTTTGAGCAGATGCGTAATTTCCACATGGCGCATACGTGATACGTGTGCGAACCAGGCCTGCATCTCGTGCGCAAAGAGCGGGGCAAGAGACCCTCCCGCCTCAACCACATGCCGCAGGACCATTAGCACGAGGCGCTGGCACGCTGCCAGCTGCGAGAAACGCGTGGAGAGCATCGGACGGAGCACCGTCGCAAGCTGCTGACCCTCGGCTAGCGACACAGCCATGGCAGAATCGCGCGTCACCAGCACAAGCACGCGGTACGTGGCAAGCAGTGCACTCGCTGAAAACTGTGGCGCGCGCTCCAGCGTCTGAAGCAGAAGTGGCAGCAGCTGCGCTCGCGATTCGCGCAAGAGGGTGAGATGATCCTCGGGCAGAACTGTATCACACGGCTGATCGTTCGGCGCCTCGGCAAGACCCAGTACGCCGTTCAGTGCCATGAGCACGGATGCATAGTGCGGCAGCTCCGACGGCGACCGCGCCTGCACTTGTACCCATCCGAGCAGGCGCTGTGTTAGCGGTGGGAGCGTCGACCATGGGAGCGCGAATTGCACACGCTCGTACGTGAGGAGCAGCGCGACAAAATGCAGACGCGTGGGCAACGTTGGATCAGCCACATCGTTCGGCAAACGCTGCAGCACATGATTCCAGAGTGCAGCTACACGGTCCGTGTCCTTAGTAATTGTACCCATCACTTGCTTCGCATCAAACACCAGCGGCTCGTGGGTGTCTGCCAGCTCCAAAAGACGTGGGAAAAAGGTGGGACGGAACGACGCGCGGCGCTCATCCAGCGCGGCTTTGGCAGTCAGCAGGGCCTCTTGCAACTCGGAGGAGGCCTCCGGCGAAGCGTCCACAGGGGCCTCGGGGGCCGCAGGTTCGCCATTCAGAGAAAGCACCGCCTGCGCAAGTGCCTCACCGACCGAGCGTGGCCCCGACGTTTCGGGCGCCTCTTGTGTCTCGCCCTGCGGCGCAGCCGGCTCGTCCGGTTCATCTTCCAGCTCGGGATGCTGCAAGATGTACTCGGTCGCTGCGCTCACATTGTTGTGGCACCTCTCTAAAGCGCGCCGCGCCGCGCCGCGTGGGAAGCCCATCTCCACCAGCTGCGCCAGACGGGTCTCGTCCGCCACAATGCGCGAAGGGGCGTCCATGCCCATGGTGCGCGGCGGGAACGCAATAGGCGCACCGCCCAGCGTCGCTGCGAGCGCCGACGATAGGTCTGTGGGCACCGACGACTCAGGGCGCGGGGGAGGCGGCGTCTCACGGTCCGCATGCAGGATCAGGCCGAGCGCCTGGCCGATCATCCGCACGGGGCTGAGTGGCAGTTTGTTGAGCCAGGGCGCCTGCCACAGCGGCTCGAGCACATCAAGCGCACGTGCACGCAGCTCGACAAGCAGCTTGTGGGGAGTCGAAGGCGCATCGCGCGCGAGGTGTGTGGTCTGCGGTGCATCCATCAGCGGCCGCGCCTGCAGCAGGCGCGTGTACAGATCCAGGTAGGCGCGCAGAGCACATGCAGCATGGGCGCTTGCACTCGTTTCGTCGTTCGAGCCATAGTGTTCCAATTCAGGGACCAGCTCATGCAGTTGCGCACCGAGCGCCGTATCGCCGCCTTGCTCGACCCACGCATGGAGCAACATAGAGTGCGCATGCATGCCATGCGTGGGGCGCCGGTCATACAACAGGTGCGTGTGCATCAGGTACAGGTACGTGTGCTCGCCGAGCATATCCCCAGTCGATACATCCGTGCGCTTGGCCTCCCACGCCCGCAACACGCGCGCCATCTGATCGGTCGTCGCAGCAGACACGGACGCAAACTCGGCGTCCATGCGCCGCTTGGGCGTGAGCAGACGCGCAACGACCGAGAAGAGGGCCAACAACGATGCCTGCATGCGTACAGCCATGTACTGCACCGCCGTGGCGCCAGCATGCGACGACGGTTCGCGGCCACGCAGTGCGGCCTTGATGCGCAAATGCTCCCACACGCACACGCGCAAAAGCTGGCCCAGCTGCAAGAGCGTAGCAACATCACCGCCCTCTCTGAGTGCGCGGAACAGCGCCAGAGGCACCTTGGTGCTCGCATTGGGGAACATGAACGACTGTACAAACGTCTCGCACATATCGGTAAGGACGTGCAGGCGCGTGTGTAGCCGCACCCACGCGCGGAAACGAGCCTGGAGGTCAGGCGTCTGCTGATCGAGGAGTGCCAGCATGGGGGGTGAAAGCTCATGCATTGACTGGTGCACATCGCGGAGAAGAGAACTGAGCACCGTGCTGGGGCTCTCCTCGACCATGGTGCGGAGGAGTACGACGAGTGAGTCCGCCGGCGACGATGTACCAAAGTGGTAAGGAATGCAGGGTGTCGAGAGAAAAGCTAGCAGGCGCGCGAGGCTACCGCTACGCATAAAGTCGCGGCAGAGAGCTGCGTTGCGGAAAAAGCCCTCGAGGAAGCGGCACACTACATCGAACGAGGCGACCGGCACATTGACATCGCCAGGCACCGGCTCAGGTACCGTCTGATCGGGCTCCTCCAGCACGAGCTCGGCCGTGGACAGGGGCTGTGGCGCGACGAACTCGCCGGGCGGCAGCTCGTACAGCGCACGAGCGGCCGGCTCAGTCGGGAGGCAAAACGCGTGGCCCGACGCGACGAGGTCCTCTAGCAGGCGCACAAGTTCTGTTTGCACGCCCTCCTTGAGACTCGGATGGTGCCGCACGAGCTCGTCGACAGCCGTGCCAAAGATATTCGCATTGTCGCGGTCGAGCAGCACGCGATGGTAGCGTGCATCCGTTAACACGTGCAGTACGCGGGGGACAATCGGCTGCGACGTCATCTGGTGCAGCCCCGATTCATTGAGGCATAGTGCGCCGATCGCCGTCGTAATGGCATTGAGCAGCTCAAAGCTTGGTTCAAGATGGTCCTGCACCACGCTCAAAAACGCCTCGGGCAGCTTGTGCTCCTGGATCGTGATGAGCTGCGTCGGCTCATTGTGCACAAACGAGGCCATGATCGTGATGGCCTGCGCCAGCACAGACGTGCCAAAGAGTACGCGCTGCTCCATGATCGTGCGCAGCGCCGGCACGAGCGGCGTGTCAATCAGGTTGCGCAGCCCGTCAGCGAGACCTGTTGTCGTCATCAGATGATGGAACAGGCGCAGAAGCTGGCGCAGCACATTGGTGACGCCAAACAACAGGGGCGCGCCGCCGGACACAGCATCGTCGACGCACTGCACGGTGCGTGCAACGAGCACGTCCATGCCCCGTGCAGCAGTGAATTGCTCGAATGCCGGCTGGTACGAGTATAACAGGCTGTCAAGCAGGCCAATCGCGCGCGCCGATGTCCGCTGCACGAGCGCATTGGTGTGCGAGACAATACACGCGAGCTCGAGCAGTTGTGGAATAAGTCCTGCGCTCACCACCATCGTGCTGCCCGAGACAGTCGTCGTGAGGTTCGCAACGAGAGTCATGAGTGCATCCACAAATGCATCCATGTGCGTGTGCAGCGGCGGTGTCGGTCCGTCGGCGCTGCCTTTCAGCGCATCATGCGTGTTCAGTAGAACTTGAAGCAGCAGGCCATGACTCACCGATGCATTCACCGCGGTCAGCAGCTCGCCGAGGCGCACGCGAAAGTGTCCAACGGAGTCGAGCGCGTACAGCGCCGCACTCTGCACCCAATAGCCCGTGCACCGCACAGGCTCCAGCAGGGCGGCGGTGCGCAGCACGAGCGAGGGCTCGACCATAAAAAGGCGCGTGTTCACGGTCGACTCCTGCGTGGTGTGTGCAAAGCATGCGATAGCCAGCAGACGGCACACAATGGCCTGCTGCCGAGACGGCCATGCACGGTATGCCAGCGCTACACGCACCTGGTGGAAGAGGTCGAAGCGCTCTTCGTCGGAAAGACGCCCATCGCGGTCGGCCGCCTGCACAATTGCACCCGGGGAGCGCACTTCCGTATCGAGGTGGTGCACATAGACCCAGTCGGACGGCTCGTCGTGGGCGTGACGCACGGGCGTCCCAGGACCCGATGCCACGGCGCCGGGCCGCTGGTGGCAGTGCACCTGCACGCTGTGCAGACCGGCCGGGTACGGTGCAGACTCCTGTGCGGCATCAACGAGCTCAATGCCATGATCGCGCGGCGGCCATGCCGAAGCCAGCACGGCCAGCCGCGCATGGTCCACAGCCAGCTCGTGTCGTCCTGAGCCGGCATGCTGCTGGGCCGGCCGCAGCAGCAGGTACAGCAGAGCTTCGAGCACCTCAGAATCATCACTGCCAAGCAGTGTGTCCAGGTGCTCGTACGACGCATACAGTTTGCGGTTCATGCAGTTTTCCAAGAGCAACCGCGCAAAATGCAGGATCGCAAGCAGCAGCGCTCGGTCCGCTGGTGCAAATGGTGCAGTCTGGAATGGACGCAACGGCGTCTCTGTGCAGATACGCGCAAGGATATCGTCCAGTCGGTTGAGAACAGCGACCCACGAATACAGATCGCCGCGCGGCCAGACCCACTGATGGACGCTGGCCAGTAGGCTCGCCAGCTCAGGCTCAGGCGCCTCAACCATGCGCGCGCCCAAGGCTGCCAGATCGGCAGGAACCTCGGGCTTACGCTTCGGCGCCTTGGTGATCTTCATCGCGCCGCTACGAACTAGGCGGTGGCGGCGAGACGCAATGCCAGCAGCGTATCACCGCGAGGCTGCACTGCATCTCGTCACGTGCAGGACTCGGTGCTTCGACCCCGCACGCCGCTTGGCCACGCTCATGCTCCTGCAGAAGCTGCGCGCGCGCGCTAGCACGCAGCCCGGCGAGGAGCGTAGGAGCACGCCATGGCCTAAGAAAATCAGACTCGCGACACCATCACCGTGCAAGCCATCGGACCTGCTGCCGGCGTGGGCTGCAGTCATGACGGACCTCGTGCGTGGCGCACCACCTGCACGCGCACTCCAGGGCCTGTTCGAAGACATATTGGACTTGGACGTGCAGACAGATGCAACTGTGCTCGCATTGGCAAACCAGGTACACGGACATGTCGCCAAGTGCATCCGTGAGCAGCTCGAAGAGGCCACGTGTGCCGCACCCGAGCCGGGCCCGCTGTGGCTGCAGGGGTGGATCGAGCGGTGGAACGCCGTCGTTGCGCGTTCACGTACCGTGCACATGCTCGTGCAACCTTTGTTTGCGCATGCTCGCGCGCTCGAGCCGCAACGGATCTGGGACGTGCATGCATTGTGTATCGACGGTGCGCATGACGTGCTAGGCCGTGCTACGAGGCAGGCGGAGCTGCACCATGCGCTCAGCACACTCGTGCGTGAGGTGCGGGAGCACCATATGGATGCGTCTCTTTTGCAGCAGGTGATGCACGCGGCCGCCGAGCTCGCATGGGACGTACAACTCTTCTATGAACAGGCCAAGCCCTTCTATCGCTCCATGGGCACAGCGATGGACGCGCATGTGCCGATGGAGGTGCGTGCGTCGCAAATCCCCAGCGTGCTCGCCGCCGTGCGCAACGAGCGTGCGTGGTCGGCCTGGGTCCCCGGCCCTAAGCAGCGCAGTACCGCTGAGGTCGTGGTGGCCGAAGTGGCTCAGCCGCATCTCGCCGTGTGGGCACAAACCGTGCCGTGGCTCTGTGAACATGAGCCACATGGGCTCGAAGCGTTGTACGACTTGTGCAGTGAGGCGCGCATGTTGGAGCCGCTGCGGCATGCTGTCCGCGAGCATGTTCAGCAGCAGGTGGCGCGCGATATGCAGACGGCGCAGCCTACAGCGCTTCTACCACACCTAATGACGGCGCAGGCTGGGTGGCATGCGCTGTGTGTGACGTACCTGCGAGACAGTGCCGAGCTGCATCATGCCGTAAATGATGCGTTTGAGTCGGCCATCAATGTGCGCTGCTACCGCGTGGTCGAGCGGCTCGTGGCGTGGGTGGATGGACGCTTGCGCGATGCTAGCGCGTGGACATCCGACGTATCCGTTACGCTGCAGCCGATCGTAGCGCTCTTCCGGTGTCTGTACGACAAGGACCTGTTCCAGCGTCTGTACCAGCGGCAGCTCGCGCAGCGCCTCCTGCAAGGGCAGGTGGCATCGTCGCGCGCAGAAGAGACCATGTTTGCGATGCTTAAGCAGGAGTGCGGGCCTGACTATACCCACCGCCTCGAGACCATGTGGCACGATCAGCGCACGTCCGAGTCGCTCCATGCAGCATGGTCCCGTGCGTCAGAGCACGCCGATCGTGCGCCGTTTCCCGTGGTCATGCACGTACTCACGCAGGCGCACTGGCCGGTCATGGACGATGTGTCGTCCGTGGCGGTGCCGGACGCCGTGCAGACAGAGGCCGCGTGCTTCGAGACGTACTACCGAGCGCAGCACCCAAATCGCACGTTGCGCTGGCACCACGCCCTCGATACGGTGGAGCTGCATGCGGACCTTGGCGCGGCAGGCATCAAGGAGCTGCGTGTGAGTGCACCGCAAGCCGTGGTGCTCTTGCAGTTTCAAGGCGCACAAGCACGTACCTTGGCAGAATTGCGCAGCGCTACGGGCCTAGCGCCATCCATGCTGGAGCAGGTGCTGCGCAGCTTGGTCAGCGGTCCAGCACCAACGCGCGTCTTGCGTCAGGAGCCACAAGAGTCGGAATTCCATGATACGAGTACGTTCCATGTGAATGAGGCGCTCGACAATGACGATCCTTGTATTCTCTTATGGGAGCGTGACGAAGAGGACGAGGCGCTTACGCCACTCAACGAGCAGCCAGTAGCCATGGACCGCGACGTGGTGCTCCAAGCAGCGGCTATGCGCCTCCTCAAAGCTTCGTCCCCACTGTCACACGCTCATCTAACGGCCGCGATGACAGAGCACGTGCGCTCACGGTACGTGCCACCACTGACGCAGCTTTGTGCCGACGGCCGACGAACTGCAAGGTGCCCTGGAGCACTTGCACAGCAAGGTACGAGGTGCCACTAACCGCAGGATTGCATCGAAAGGACCGCGGACACAGACTTATACCACTATGTGCCCTAGTTCTTGGGGCGCACGCACCCCGCAAGCAGATCAAACGAGTTGCCGTCCGGTTGCACGTCCACGGCACCTGGCACCGTCGTCGCGAGCCATGCTTGTGTGTCAGCCGCACGCACCGTCGCGTCCATAGGGACTGTGCGCAGAAGCCCGTGCTCGCTCGTGATACCCACAATGCGCCTGGGCGGCCCAGGTGCATCCACGAGCGTCACCACCTGATCTGAGTGCAGCCAGGCACGGCGATATGCCGGCACAAACGGTGCAAATGAGTAAGCATGGTCGGCCCATACGCGCAGCAGCGACTCGAGCGCCGCGTGGATCGCACCGGCGCAGGCCTCGAACGTGACGACCGTGCTCCCTGCCTGTGTGGCCAGCTGCTGGATGCTCGTCGTCGGCTCGTCGTTGAGGCAGTTGACACCGCAGCCGACAATGGCATAAAACGTATCGCCCTCACATACAGCCGTGACGAGAATACCGCCGATCTTGACAAAATGCCGAGACTCGCCGCCCTCAGTCAGACACACACTTCCAGGCTGCGCCGCCGGCACCTGGGCATAGATGTCGTTGGGCCACTTGATGCGCACGCGTCTCTGAATCGCGGGAAATGCCGCTTCTAGACCGTAAACGATAGCCAACGCCGCTAGATACTGCAGAAACACGGCCTTATTGCCAATGTGCAGGGGCAAGTGCACAGTCGTAGAGAAAGGCAGGCAGCCTAGCGGAGAAAGCCACGCATTGTGCGCCCGACCACGTCCGTGCACTTGGTGCGTCGCAACCACAGTGGTGCCGGGAGGGCAAATGCGAAGTAGGTGTCGGTTCGACTCGAGCAGGGTCTGTGTGCTCGAGACAATGTCGCCGTAGACAAGAAGATTGCCCACTGACATGTGGAATGACTGTGGCGACGGCCACGGTAAGGACGAGGACCGCGCCCGCGCCGCGCTGAGAGCATCGTAGTATGCGTCCATTCGGAAATGAGGCATTCGTCGCGCAACATCCGCCCATTCGGACGGCCGCACCGCGACGAGCGCAAGCGCCTCTGTAGCGTCCCAGGCGTCCAAGGCCGACGTGGCCGGTACCGTGACCCAGACTGCAAGTGGCGTGGGCGCCTCTTTCACCCACACAGGCGACGGGTCGGTGCACGAGCCTGGCGCGATTAAGCGCTTGAGCCATGCATCGAGCAGGGGTGCCGTCAGCGCCGTTGCATAGAGCGGTGATAGCCGCTGTGCCGGCGCTTCCTGCGCAGCACAATGGACCTGAACAGATTGCAGCCACGGTACAAGGTCCTCGGTCCGTGGTTTCATAGCATGAAACAAAAGTATACGTCCCTGGCCTTTCGGAATGACCACGGCTGCCTCGGCGCGCATGGCGCCATTCTCCTCGAGGATCAAGTTTGGAAGGCGACGTGCAGCATCTCCCAATGCTACTATGATTCCACCAGATTCGGCCCACGCCTGCATTTTTGCTAGGGCGATGCGGCCTGCGCCCGTCGGTTGCCAAAGAGCGTCCGAGGCGTCCATGGGGCCCAGTACGACCATACATGTGGAAGCTTCCCAGGGTGCAGCGACAAGCGGTTCGAGCGCTACTTCCTGTGTATCATAATAACCGCCTGTCGCCTGCCGAAATAGATCGACGATCGAGCCTTCGCGCGCGCCAGTGCCTGGATACACCAACACTTTGGCCATGGCGAAGGAACGTGCGTACGTCGCTGACTAAGCTACCGCGTCTAACGATCCTAGGCCGGCGAGCACATACGTCGGCACGGCCGGTGCATCCGGCGCAGCCACGTCCACTAACTGGTTCACCCCAGTGAGGACTAGCATAGTGTCTATGCCGCCGCGCTGTCCGAAGAGGATATCCGTGTTCAGGCGATCACCCACCATGATAGTGCGGGCCTTTTCAAAGTCGCTGCTGGCGAAGATGGTGTCGATCATAGGCTGATTCGGCTTTCCCACGACGATAGGATCGCGCCTAGATGAATCTCGAAGGCCGGACCACATAGAACCTGCACCGGGGAGGAGCCCCTCCTTCGTGGGGAATGTCACGTCCTCGTTCGTACACACAAAGTGGCAGCCACCACCGACCTCGCCCGCCTTGACCTCGCCGATGGCGCCGGGCCGTGTGATATAGCGGAACGCCTTGGCCAGCTTGGGGTAGCTGAGGGCCGTGTCGATACCACACAGCACCGCACCGACAGCCGGATCGATCGCGCCATCGGCGTACAGCGGCGAAAAGTCGAGACCCTGCAGCGGTGCGCAATCAGCAGGATCTGTGCCACCCAGATGCTGGATACCCACCTCATCCAGCTCCTCCTCGAGCCCAGCCATGCCCACCACATACACCTTACGGTCAGGCGGCAGCTGCAAAACATGCTTCAGAAACAGGGCAGATGCGTATGCAGATGAAAAAACCTCGTTAATTTCTGCGTGAATCCCTGCCTGCTTGATACGCTCGATGAGCAGGCGACGACTTTTGGATGCGTTGTTTGTCACAAAGAGGATGCGTTTGCCACGTGCCCGCAGTTTCTCTAGTACAGAGGCTACGCCAGGTAGTGACTCTGTGCCCGACCACAGCACACCATCGCAATCAAACAAAAAGTTATCGTAGCGATCCAGAAGCATCGCCATCTCCTCCTCGCTTTGCAGGTGCTGGTACGCCCCGCAGGGCACCGACATGGACGGCATTTGGCATCCTCCACATATATCCGTGCGCTACTATAAATCGTCCTCCGGTCCATGCATCGTGAGGATGCTTTCCTGAGGGCCCCGCCCTGCCGTGCCCAACGAGGGCTGAGAGGGATTCCATCCAAACTCTCCGGCATGGTCACCGAGCCCATCTTGCATGCGTTGATGCACACGTGAACTTTCCTCTTCGAGATCCAGATCCAAATTGAATCCTTGCGCATCGTTCAAATCGATCGAAGTGATGCGACTCGTCACATTGAGACGACTGCGACGAATCACACTTAAAAGGCGCATACATTGCACCACATTGCGTACAATCAGGAGCACGCTATCCAGCAGTTCCTCGCCCATACCGGGCCGCTCGGACAGAGGCGAGCACCCGTGGCCCACAAACAGGATGATGAGCGTAACGAGGCAGAGTAGCACTAAGCCTAAATCAACCACATTGAACGTTGACTTCCAAAAGTTTTTGCCAAATGCCACGAGACGCACACCCACTTCGGCCACGAGGGCCACATTCACCAGTAGCTCGAGAAGGTAGAACGACGGTCCGGGGCATGTCCATAGCAACGACATGACAACAGTCAAAAATGACAGACCTGCCATAGTTGCATAGAGATAGAGGTAGGTGGTGGAATGGACAAAACGGTTCGCCAATCCTTTCAGCACCTCCTCGCGCGAAAGGCGATAAGGCGACGTACCAGAGATACCCTGTCCCTCATATGCAGGAGCCAGCACGTCAATGGTATAGGGCTCATCGTACGCCGCCCCGCTCTCGAAGAGATGCTGGTCCGCACCCCGCATTCCCACACGATGTCGCTCGGAGCCGCCTGATGAAGAAAAAGGTGCCTGAAAACGATAGGAACTCGATTTAGAGGCTGTATCCTTCACCTGGGCATCCACCAACGTCGAACTTGGCGGCGAGAAGGCGAAAGCTGCACGCACCTCACGATGCCGGCGCGTGGAAATGGTGGGCGATGACAAATCTGCGGGCAATCGGTCCTTGAACACAAGTAAGGTGTGAAGTGACAGACTCCATCCTAAGTTTATCTACCTGTCTTCGTCGACCTGCTAGGGACGCTTCTACCGACACACTAGACAGACTGTCATACATTCATCATCCGGCGACATGCCGAATATTACAAAGGCCTGACCGTGCCACCGTGGCACGATCCTCTGGGGGACATCACGTGGGTTCTCATTGTCGATCACGATTGGCTCCACGAAGGTCAGGAAAAGGGAAGTGGGGCCATTTAGGTGCAGTACAGAAAATACGAGCACGCTGGCCAACAGATCCGCGGAGCGCTTGCGCAGCCCGTCCCTCCTGACGTCCGGACAGGAAGTAGGCTGTAACGGCACACACATTCTGCCCTTCTATACTACCGTCTATCCTAATCATGGATTTGAGGGTTGGAGGAAAGTACGTATTTGAAGCCGGTGTCATCGAGCGGCTTTAAGAACCGGAGGCTAACCTTTGTCAGGGTACGTCACCAAATTATCGACGACAGCAGAACTAACATCGTACAGTACCGTATCGGAAAGAAAATTGGATCTGGCTCCTTCGGTGATATTTATCTGGGTGTAAATATCATCAGTGGCGAAGAGGTGGCTATCAAGCTGGAGTCTGTGAAGGCTAAGCACCCCCAACTCGAATACGAAGCCAAGGTATACAAGACCCTTGCGGGGGGCGTGGGTGTGCCCTTTGTGAGGTGGTATGGCCAGGAATGCGACTACAATGCGATGGTGATTGACTTGCTTGGTCCTTCATTGGAGGATCTGTTCAACTTTTGCAATCGGCGCTTCTCGTTGAAGACAGTGCTTCTGCTGGCAGACCAGATGATTTCGCGCGTCGAATACATCCACTCGCGAAACTTCATTCACCGCGATATCAAGCCCGACAACTTCCTCATGGGTATTGGCAAGCGTGGCAACCAAGTCAACGTGATCGACTTTGGTCTCGCCAAAAAGTACCGTGACCCGAAAACCCATCTGCACATTCCCTACCGTGAGAACAAGAACCTGACGGGCACGGCTCGCTATACGTCTATCAACACACACCTGGGTGTGGAGCAGTCTCGTCGTGATGATCTGGAGTCACTCGGCTATGTGCTGATGTACTTTTTGCGAGGCTCACTACCCTGGCAGGGGCTGAAGGCTGCCACCAAGAAGCAAAAGTATGAACGTATCATGGAGAAAAAGATGATGACGCCTACGGAGTCTCTCTGCCGCGGCTTCCCGACAGAGATGGCCATATACCTCAACTGCTGCCGCTCCCTCCGCTTTGACGACCGCCCGGATTACAGCTACTTGCGCAAACTTTTCCGTGACCTCTTTGTTCGTGAGGGATACCAGTACGACTATGTATATGACTGGAGCATCCAGCCGCGGGAACGGGTGGAGCACCCGTCGCGAGGTCTACCGGCTCCAGGCCCCCAAGCTGCCCAGGACGATGCGGCGCAAAAGGCGTCGGCCGCAGGTCAAACGCCTCGGCGTAAGGTTCTGCCGGTGGACCAATTGGCCAGTGCAGACTCCCCGGTGCGTGCACCGATGGTGTCTTCTGCCAACGACTATGCGCGGGCCATGCCGTCGACGAGTGCCATGTTGCCGGAGTCTTCCATGAGCCCATCCGCCATGCCTGGAAGCAGCGGTGCTCAACCTATGTATGTGGCTTCTCAGCCGGCCAACGAGGCTGAGTGGCACTGAAGTATCCGCCTTTCCAACGTCATTCTCTGTGTTCATGCTGAAACATACTTACCGCTATCTAATGTACCGACGATAGAGTACCTACGTAAGAGTTTGTGCTGTGTAGCGAGCTAGCGGAACGCCTACCGAGGCCTGTGTGTGTTGCACGTGAGTCCGGCACTGATACGTAGTCAATTTAAGGGATTGATAACGGACGACCCCACTTGGTTAAGGGCCGGACACGACGCCTGAGATATGAGCAGCGCTTATCGGAACCGAGCTAGATTGCCGCTATGGGATTTAACAGAGAAGTTAGGGAGATCCGGGTCCCTCCTAGGATATGTCAAGGATGTCTGAGAAAGAGATCGTTGCGGATAACGCATCCATCAGGGCAAACGAGCAGTTAGCTAGGCTCGGGTATCAGAATGAGTTGCCTAGGAGACTAAGCTTGTTCTCCGTCACGGGACTCTCATTTGCTATCATGGTACGTACGAAATTCTAACCATTGCAGGCAGTTCCATATGGGCTAAGCACGACGCTGCTTGTCTCCTTGGTCAATGGCCAGTCCGTGACGATCTTATGGGGTTGGGTACTTGTCACATTGGTATCCATCTGCATTGCTCTTTCTTTAGCCGAAATCTGCTCCGTGTATCCAACGTCAGGCGGTGTCTACTTCTGGGCAGCACTACTATCATCAAAGAAATGGGCCTCCCTCGCCAGCTGGGTCACAGGCTGGCTCACTCTAGTGGGAAATTGGACTGTCACGCTGTCTATCAATTTTGGCGGGGCCCAATTGATTCTCAGCGCCATCTCTCTTTGGAATGAAGATTTTGCGGCAAGTGCATGGCAGACAGTCCTGTGCTTCTGGTGCGTGACGCTCGTTTGTTACTTGATCAATATCTTTGGTGTCAAGTATTTGGACAAAATCAATAAAATCTGTGTGTATTGGACGGGATGCTCGATTATCATTATTATGATCGTCATTCTCACCATGGCCCCGTCCAGGCACGACGCTGAGTATGTTTTTGCCCATTACGACTCCTCGCAATCCGGGTGGCCTACGGGTTGGAGCTTTTTCGTCGGGCTAATGCAGCCAGCATATGTACTGACTGGGTATGGTATGGTAGCTTCCATGTGCGAAGAGGTCCAGAATCCTGAGCGAGAAGTTCCCAAGGCCATTGTGTGGTCGGTCGTCGCGGCCGGTGCGACTGGTCTCATTTATTTGATACCTATTCTCTTTGTTCTACCTGATGTCAACACCCTATTGAGTGTCACGAGTGGACAGCCCATTGGGCTGATATTCAAGCATGCTACTGGCAGTGCTAGGGGTGGTTTTGGACTACTGTTTCTCATTTTGGGGATCTGGATTTTTGCGGGCATAGGCGCTCTAACCGTATCCAGTCGCTGCACCTATGCATTTTCGCGGGATGGAGCGATTCCATGGTCCAAGTACTGGTCGCGCATTGATAAGCGTTTCAACATGCCTATTCTTGCGCTCACGCTGTCGGCTGTAATTGACGCACTGCTAGGACTCATTTACTTTGGTTCTGAGGCGGCGTTTAATAGCTTTACGGGTGTGGCTACCATCACATTGTCTGCGTCGTACGCTTTCCCCATCCTTGTTTCGCTAATGAACCGGCGCCACAAAGTACTGGGCGCCCGCTTCTCGCTCGGTCGGATGGGCTTCATTGTAAATATCGTGACAATCTGCTGGATCTTGCTGGCTGTGTTCCTCTTGTCCATGCCGATATCCCTCAAAGACTTAGATAAATCGTCTATGAATTACGCAAGTGTGGTATTTGCCGGTTTCGCTGCTATCAGTTTTATTTGGTATCTGGTGTGGGGTCACAAGCATTTCCAAGGACCACCCATCCTCCTTACGGATGTTCCCTTGCTTGCGATTGGTGTCCACAAGAATGGTTTGGATGATGTCGAGAAAGCCAAGTACCGTGAAAAACAGGAGATCATTGTCACAGACTTCCGATACAACGAATGGCAAGTCTGATTATAGAGTATATATGTGTATAGAGACGAAACCGATTAATCATCCCGGCGGGGGTGTTCATCCATAGGCACGTCTTCCACGAAGAGAAAGAAACCAAGGCTGGCCACGTAGCATAGATTCACAAAGATGAACACCAGGTGCAGTGAATTTGCATAGGATGCAAGCGCCTCGGTTTGGAGTTCCGTGGGAAGCTGGGGAATGAGTGTAGAGTCGTGTCGAAGCTGCGAAATCAGATCGTCAGAGCCCGGGCCAAGAAACCGGTACTGAAGCTCACGCAGCAGATTGATTTGGAAAATACCGCCAGAGATTACCACACCCAACACTTGACCCGCTGATCGGAACAAGTAGCTCATGCCCGTCGCGACCCCGATCTGGTTCGGCCTGACAGTGTGGATGAGTGCAACGAGTGTGCAAACCAGGTACGAGGATTGACCCATAGTCATAAGCACATTCAGGACAAAGGGTGTCACCGTAGGGGGGTTGGTGCGATAGAATGACATGGGAACACAAGCCAAGCAGGCAATGGACATGAAGAATAAGCAAAACTTGTAGTAACGACCGTGCTTGCGGATATACAGGCCCGCCACCAAACTAGCGAGCCCAATGGTAACACCTGCAGGGATCATGCGAACACCGAGGTCAGAGGGGGACATTTGGCCGACCACTTGGAAGAAGAGGGGAAAATGGAAGTTGTAGCCGTAGTAGGCCGTTGTGAGGAACAGGCACCCCCACAGGCTAGACCAAGCACTGCGCAAGGACAGCACATCGAAGGAAATCAGCGGCATCTTCGCGCGATATTCACAGAAAATGAACAAGATCAAAGATACCACGGCCGCTACCAAGCAGCCCAGCACAGGGCCGCTGGTAACTGCCATGCTGCGTGTGCTAATCAGGTCTAGCGCGATCAGGGCCGACAGATGGATCGCCGTGTAAGTAATTAGTCCAGAGATGTCCACAGACTTGATTCTAGTCCATGTGTTCTCATCTGGCGCAAAATGAGTGGCCTCGTCGCGCTCCAACAGCGTAAAGACGAGCAAAAGAGAGAACGCCAGGGCAGGAACCTGCATAAAGAAACATCCGCGCCACCCCACAATATCCAAGAGAATACCACCGAGAGGTGCCCCTGTGGCGCCCCCCAGGCCGAACATGATGTTGGTCAGGCCTTGGTAGATGCCACGAGATCGAAGAGGCACGAGAGACGACATGATGACACTGGCGATGGTACTCAAGCCACCGCCACCCATACCGGCCAAGGTTCTTGCGAGAAGTAGTTCGTTCATGCTGCGTGCGGCACCACACCACACTGTGCCGGCCAAGAAAAGGCACACGGCGAGAGTAATGCAACGCTTGTGGCCGAACGTGTCGCACAAACGACCGTACAGGGGCGCTGTGCAGCAAACACTCAGCAAGTACGTGGAACCCAGCCATGAGGCCTTTTCCGCAGCCTTAAAGTAAGAGGAAATGTTGCCCATGAGCATCGCCACGATTGTGGTATCCAGATTGGCAATGAACGCGAGGCACCACAACGCCAAGCACGGAAGTAGTGTATTCAGCAGCGATGGCTCATGCTTCGGTACATGACTCTCGTGATCCTGCGCTGATCCATACGTAAAGTTGAGCTGCCCAGAGTTCAGCGGTTCGCTTTCGTTATGATCGGCGGCCGTCATACAGTAGTGGAGAGAGGCGCATCGAAACTTGCGCTAGGTGCACTATCACGTGGAGATAACGATAAGCGCTCGGCAAGTTCCGAGATGAGGCATTGTTTTGCCGCAGGTAACTCATGGAGCCGGAACAAAACTCATTCTTTTCTAGCGCTATTAACAGGAACCATGGCCATTCTACGTAGAGACCAGATGGACGAGGGGGTCAGACGTCCCCCGTGGTCCCCCGGCGAGGCCGTCATGGGGTGGAGTGTCACGTGCAACCAAAAAAGTGGCGACGCTCATTACCAGCGCCTAGCGTCTCCTAGACGATTGCGATGGCGCTCCGCAACTATGTGCAGCGCCGCAACCACAAAGAGCGTTCTCAACTTGCCCACAGGAAGCACTTAGGTCTGCTAGAGAAGCACAAAGACTATGTGCAGCGTGCGCGTGATCATCATGCGAAGCGCGATAAGCTGCACCGTCTGCGCCAAAAGGCGGCCGACAAGAACCAAGATGAATTCTATCTGGGTATGGTTGGCAAGAAGACCGAAAAGGGTGTACATGTAGAGTCTCGCGGCAACAAGGCCCTGGACAATGACGTGGTGTCGCTGCTCAAGACACAGGATGCAGGCTATGTGCGAAAGCAGATCATAAGTGAGAAGAAGAAACTGCAGGCATTGGCGGAGGACATTGCGCCGCGTGTGCCGGGCATGCGACTTGACTACCTGAAGAAAAAGCCCCACTATGTCACGGCATTGAAGCGCGCCCATCTGCTCGGCGCCGTGGACGAGGAAGCGGACACGGGTGACAGCCCGGAGCAGCAACGCCTCCAGGGCTTTGGCAAAAAGACTGTGTGGGTGGACAGTGTGGAAGAGAGTATGTCCAATGTACTGACCAAAGTGAAATCCATGGCATCCAAGTCGAAGAAGAGCAAGAAGGTGTCTGCGCCGAGCGAGTTGACGCCCGCCGAAAAGGCAGGAGAGGTACGTTCGTCTGCTTACCGCAGCGGCAACTGGGTTTGAAGATCCGCGAGTTGGCCTCCCGGCAACACCGACTGGATGCGTTGACAGAGGCGGCGAATAAGCTGGATGTTGTGCGCACGCTTATGCGGACACGCGGCTCGCATGCGGTCCCCAAAAAGGTGGTGCGGCAGATGAAAGACGATGTGGCCAAGAAGGGGGTTCAAATCACGCCCAAGGGTCTCGTTGTGCCTATGGACGCCGACGACGACGATGTCCCGACCCAGACTAAGAAGCAGTACAAGTGGTCCAATGAGCGGAAAAAGTAATTACTGGACGAGAGGAGCGCTCTCTTCGTCGGCCCTCGTAGGCCACGATTCGCGTTGGCTCTGGATCGTCGCCAGGGTGGCGCGGACCACGGCCAGGAAGGAGATCATGAAAAATATACTGTAGAATATTAGCGCGCGGAACAACGTACATGGCGGACCAGTGGATAAAGCGGGACGACTGCTGTTCGAAGGCAATGGCGAGCAGACCAAGCGAGATGACAGAGGCGCCCGCAATGTCGCCATTTCCGTAGAACACGTAGCCGGCTGCCGTGCTCTCGAGGAAGAAGAGGGAGACGAAGACGAGCACCTTGGTCACGAGGCCGGCCTTAGAGGCATGAGCATCGGCGCCTGCCACGGCAAACGCAGCGACAAAGAAGACGATCACAATAAACCCATGGTACAAGGACATGGGCAGGTGCACGAACAGAATGTCGGGCACGCTGGAACGATCGCTGGACATGCGCAGGATGCCGTAGATATGGCTGACGATGCCGGCGACGAGCAGGAGCACCAAAAAGGCGCAGAGGCTGAAAAAGCGGGATCCATCGAACGAATAGAACATGCTGCAGAGCGAGTTGAGAAACAGAAGCAGGGGAAATCGCCATCCTAGGTGCTCCGTCACTGCCTTGTGGCCTGACGGCCAGAATTGGTACACCATGAGGCCGAACAGCAGCGTGTGGATAAGCGACCACACGCCAAAGAACCACGGCGCCGGCGTGATGTATGTCGTGATAGGGCCACCCATCTTGTGGCCCGACAGGCCAGAGTACACATTCGAGGACGTGAAAAGGAGGTAGCTGACTACGTTGGTGAGCTTGAGCGCCCAAATTTCCACGTTGGATCGCGGCATGGTGGATGCAGTGACGCTATGGACAAGTGGAGAAATGGACCAATTACAGCGGCACCAGATGGCACCCTAGGAGGCCGCGCCCATCCCACGGCGCGGGCGTGAGGTCGATGGCGACATCGACCGTGCGCCCATCTACGAGAGTCCGGCGCACCAGAATGGGAATCAACTCGCCTTCCTTGACCGTGGGGGGCAACGCAGCCATGTGCTCGGACGTGATGGGGTCCCACGGCCCCCACCGGACGAGCTGATCTCCAGCTTCGAGGCCCTGCTGTTAGTGTGTCGACGTACCGCACGCGCTGATGGGCTATTCGGGGCCACGGAGCGCACGGCCATGGGTCGTGCGCGGATGCCGTCGCGCTGAGCGGCGGTCACGGCCTGGGACGTCTGGGTGTGCGGCGGCAGCGCATGTGATAGCAGGGTGGCCAGCCTTTCGTTGGCCTGGTGGCGGTCGTTCCGTAGGCGCTGAATCTGACTGCGTGCATGTCGGATGGTAGGGATATCTAAGTCGGCGCGGGGAAAGCCCTCGGCGTCGAGCACGTCCGATGTCATTGTGGCCTGGTTCTGCTGGAGCACAGCATGGTAGTGGGCCTGGGTCAGCAATGATGCGTACGAGCTCTGCGTCAATCTGCTTACGCTTGGCGTGCCAGCGCCATGCCTCTGAGGACGCCTGCTCGTTCATGGCTGTCGCTGCACGCCCTCGCTGGGACCAAAAAATGCCGGCCGAGGCGCTGTTGTATCTCCACTTCATCTTATCACGGAGGGCCACGGGCCCAAACGAGGCGCCATGCTATCGACGATCTTTCAGCCATGCGAGATCCAAGTGAACTTGATCCAGAATGTCTTTTTCCTGCGGCCGCCGCAACGTCCTGCGATGGATCACGAGAACCGCACGCATGAGCAGCCGCCCCTATCGAACGACGAGCTGGTGCGTGGCATTATCCATTTGCACGTCCCATCCGAACGGCACATTGACGGGATCCGCGTGCATCTACGTGCGACGATATCGCAGGCGATTCTGGAGACGACACAGTATAACCACACGCCGTCCTCGTACGAGAATTCGACCTTTATGGAGCGGGTCCTCGAGATTGGTGTGCCGCTGCGCCTCAGCAAACTCCAGCACCACCGCTCGAGCTCACATAGCATGCCGCGTTCGCGCAGCCCTTCTGTGACGCCTGGTGGTGGTGCGCGGCACGGAGACTCGAGCAACGACATTTTCCGGAACATGGTCCGCGGCGTCTCGCGCGGGCGCCACGCGAATCGGTCACAGTCGCAGGCAGGCTCTCTGTTGCGTGGGCGCAGCCTCCTGCCCAACGACGAGGGCTCGCGGTCGCAGTCACGCGCGCACACGCCGATCGACGAGGCGGGTTCGGGGTCGTCGACGCCCCGCCGGCGCAGCAACGCGGACTGGTCCGCGGATGACGTGCAGCACCTGCAGCGGCGCCTCGAGCAGCAGCAGATCCAGGAAGAGGAGGATGAGCAACGTGGGCGAACGGCCGAGCGCGGGTCGCGCTCGGCGATACACCCCAGCCAGTCGCTGCTCGAGAACAACTTTGACGTGTTCCGACAGGGCGGCGAGGACGGCCTATTCCTCGAGAAGGGCGTACACATGTTTGAATTTGCCTTCATTATCCCCGCGGACGCCCCTCCGTACGACCGCAGTCCATTTGGCAAGGTGCGCTACACGGTCAAGGTCGCCGCGCTCGGCGCTGGCCGCGCGCGCGGCCATGTCGAGGAGTGGCGCGACTTTTTCCCAATGGTGAACCCTGCGCCGGACGGCGGCGTGACGCCGCTTACGGTGCTTTTCAACGACATGCACGATACGGTCGGCATGCTCTCTGTGGCGTGCACGTCGAACAACATCTCTGTGGGCGGCCTGTTCAACATTGATATCCACAGTCCGTCGGCACCGCCGGACCTGCTGGTGTATATGGTGCGGATCTCGCTGCATACAACAATTGAGCTCTTCACGAAGCGTAAGGGGCGCCAGGTGACGCCCGTGCAAAAGCGCAAGCTCTTTGAGAAGGGGTGTGTGGCGCCGCAGGACAAGGTCCTCAGCGAGGAGGCGGACCGTCTGCCGGGTTATATCCACTATGCGGGCAGCACGTCGGCGTGGACGGTGCAGGGCGTGGCGCGCATCCCCGATGACAATGCGATACGACCCAGCACCATGCCCGGGACACGCTCGCCGCTGCGCTTCCACCACGTGCTCGTTGTCGAGGTCGTGCACAGCCGCACAGACCCTCATGTGCCGGATGCGCTGACGCCTGAGGGGCGGCGCAAGCTCAAGGTGTTTACTCTGCGGCAGAGCATCGTCATTCCATCGTGCTGCTGTGCGCTCGATGCCGTGACGCTACCCGCGTACAGCGCCTCACCAACGACGGCGCCGTCGGTGCCGCAGCTCAAGCACCTGACTGGCACCACGTGGGAACAAATTGTCATGGCAAACCAGGACCGCGGCGAGTCGCACAACATGTGCGTATGTGGCATGAGCCTCGCCGACCTGTCGGCGGCGGAGCAGGCGATGCTGCCGCCTACGGACACGACGGCACTCATGGTCGAGCAGGCACGCCCCGGGCAAAAGCTGGGCGAGCTGGACGACTCGTTCTTTGCGTCGAACGGGCACCACTCCATGTATGGCGCCGAGGCGAGTAGCAGTGCGCAGCCGGCGCCTGCGGAGCGGCCCGGCCCATGGAGGCCTCCGTCGACGCGGTCCGACACGCGGGCGTCGCCGAGCTCGTGGCTCGACCGCACGCGGTTGCCGCCGCCGCCACCGCCGCCGATGCTGGGTCTTTCAGCGCCGATGCTACCAGCTACGCCGGCGGAGCAGCCGCCTGCCTATACAATGGAAGCTATACCCTAGGCCAGGTCCACGACGCAGCGGATGCACTCGCCGCTCTTCATGTACTGGAGCCCCTGGTTAATCTCGTCGAGCGTGGTGCGGTGTGTCACGTAGTCATCCACAACAAAGTTGCCCTTGAGGTAGCGCTCGACCATGCCAGGCAGCTGGGTGCGGCCCTTGACGCCGCCGAACGCCGAGCCCTGCCACTTGCGGCCCGTCACGAGCTGGAAGGGGCGCGTCGAGATCTCCTCGCCGGCCTTGGCGACGCCAATGATGGTCGACACGCCCCAGCCCTTGTGGCAGGCCTCGAGCGCGGTGCGCATGATCTGGACATTGCCGGTGCAGTCGAACGTGTAGTCTAGGCCGCCGTCGGTCATCTCGACCAGGTGCGCCACCACGGGGTCGCCGCCCTCGACGGCAGGCACATCAGCAGGGTTCAGAAAGTCGGTCGCACCAAACTTCTTGGCCCACTCGGCCTTGCCAGGGTTGGTGTCGATGGCAATAATGCGCTTCGCGCCGCGCTCCTTCGCACCATAGATGACCGCGAGACCGACACAGCCGACGCCCCACACCGCCACCGTCGCGTCCTTCTCGACCTTGGCCGTGTACACGGCCGCGCCATAGCCCGTCGTCACACCGCAGCCCAGGAGGCATGTGCGGTCCATCGGCGCCTTGGGGTCCACAGCGACAAGCGAGTACTGCGACACGACCGTGTATTGGCTGAATGTCGACGTGCCCATAAAGTGGAAGAGCTCCTCGCCCGTGCGCACCGACGTGAAGCGCTTCGTGCCGTCGGGCATCACACCACGGCCCTGCGTCGCCCGCACCGCCTGGCACAGGTTCGTCTTGCCCGACAGACAGAACTTGCACTGGCGGCACTCGGCCGTGTACAGCAGGATCACATTGTCGCCCTTCTTCACGTCCGTCACGCCCTCGCCGACCGATTCGACAATGCCAGCGCCCTCGTGACCCAGGATCGCCGGGAACGCACCCTCGGGATCGCCACCCGACAGCGTGTACGTGTCCGTGTGGCACAAGCCCGTAAAAGTCACGCGCACGCGCACCTCGCCTGCACGCGGCGGTGCTACGCGCACCTCCTCAATCTGGAGTGGCTTCTGCGCCTCCCACGCAATTGCCGCCTTGCATGTGATCGTCTCGCCCTCGGTCGTCATATCTACAGTCGCACGACCGCCGGCCCCCCGGGACCACCTCATTTCACGTGATAGGCCCGTGCCCTCCCGCACACATCCTCAACCCGCATGACAGGCCCGTACTATCTGGGTGTCGACGTCGGCACCGGCTCCGCACGCGCGGCGCTCATTGGGCAGGATGCACGCGTCCTCGCACAACACGCGTCGCCGCTCAAGACGTGGCGCTACGAAGAGGACTCTTACCTGTTCGAGCAATCGGGCGACCAGATATGGTCGGCCATCACCGAATGTGTGCGCCACGTCGTCCGCGACGCTGGCATCGCGCCGGACGACGTGCATGGGATCGGCTTCGATGCGACATGCAGCCTCGTCGTCGTCGATCGCTCATCACACGCGCCAATCAGCGTGACGCCACCGCACCTCGGCCAGCACGCCGAGCGCAATGTGATCCTTTGGGCGGACCACCGCGCCGGCGCACAGGCGCGCCGTATCAATGCGACGCACCACAAGGTCCTCGACTATGTTGGCGGGACCATGTCTCTCGAGATGGAAATGCCCAAGGTCCTCTGGTTGCGTGAGCACCTTGCTCCCGACGACTTTGCGCGCTGCGAGTTCTTCGACTTGCCCGACTACCTCACGTTCCGTGCCTCGGGGGCCCGCGCGCGTTCCCACTGCAGCCTCGTGTGCAAATGCGGTTTCATTCCCCCAGGCACCGCCGGCAGCACACTCGGCTGGCAGCCCGACTTTCTCGAGCAGGTCGGCCTCGGGTGCCTCGCGCCCGACTATGCGCAGCTCGGCGGCGTGCCCGGCGGCCACGGTCTCGTGCTCACCGCCGGCATGCCCGTGGGCGCAGGCCTCTCCGACGCGGCGGCGCGCGACCTCGGCCTCCGGCCCCACACGCCTGTGGCGTCCGCCCTGATCGACGCCTACGCGGGGTGGGTCGGCACCGTGGCGGCTGCCTCGCTCGATGCCGCTGTGCCCACTGCGTCGCTGCAGGACGCACATACGCGCCTCGTCGCCATTGCCGGCACCAGCACATGCTACTGCATTCAGAGCACAGACGGCGTGCATGTCCCTGGCGTCTGGGGTCCGTATCACCACGCCGTGTTTCCCGGTCGGTGGATGAACGAGGGTGGGCAGAGCAGCACCGGCCAGCTGATTGACGCCGTCTTGGAGACGCATCCCGCGTACGCGGCCACCCTCAGCCTTGCTCAGGCGCGTGGTACATCGATCTTTGCGCTGCTCGAAGAGTCACTGCAGGCTCAGATGCACGCACGCGGCTGGCCCGTCTCGTCCCCCTCGTCGTACGCACGCCTCGTCTCGCACGCGCACATGTATCCTGACTTTTACGGAAACCGCTCGCCCCTCGCCGACCCCAGCCTCCGCGGCATGCTCATCGGTCTCGACCTGGACCGCTCGCAAGCGGACCTCGCGCGCAAGTACTTGCTGACACTTGAGGCCATTGCACTACAGACGCGGCACATTGTCGACGAGATGAACCACAGTGGGCACCACATCGAGGCCATCTACCTCTCCGGTGGCGGCCAGGCGCGCAACCGCATCTATGCTCAGCTCGTCGCTGATGTGTGTGGCCTGCGTGTGCAGATGCCGTCCGAGGCGTCCGCCAGCGTCGTGGTCGGCGCCGCGATCCTCGGTCACCTCGCTGCCGACGTCACGCACGCACGCACCAGCACCACACGCGCCACCGAGCCAGTCCTCTGCACGCAGGCTGAGGCGGACGCCGTGGCTCCGGCGTATTCGGAGCGCCTCTGGACCATCATGGCACAGTCCACGCTGCCAGGCCAGTCCGTCTGGCCGACGGACGATGGCCCATGGCGCGCGCACTTTGCAGCCAAGTACCGCATCTTTCGCGAATGCATTGACCTGCAGCACCGCTGGCGTGCCGAGATGGACGCGGCATCGCTCTAGTCGAGCTGGCCTTCGCCCTCGGCAGGCGCTGCGCGAGCGTCCTCCAAAATACGGTAGCGCTGACCACGCCACGTCACGGTCGAGCCGGCCATCGCCCACACCCAGATCGGCAGCGCGAGCGCTTCTCGCAGGCACCACGCCCCAAAAAAGCGCTGACGCTCGGCGGGCGGGAGCGGCACACCCTGGCGCAGGGAGAGAAGCACATCCGTGTCAATCCAGTACCATGCGGCGAGGTGCAGGCCATAGAACACGAAGAACAGCCACAGCGAGCCTGACACGCCCAGCGGCGCGAGGAGCCACACTCGCACGCCGAACCAGCCACACAGTCCCGCCACAAGGCTCTCGGTGAACGGCTCCACGTACGTAGCGGCCGGCACCATATGCCGCCGCACACGGATCCAACGCATGCGCCGCTTCGCATACTCTGTCATTGTCTGGATGTCGCCCACGGCCACATGCGCCACGTCGCCAGGTGCCACACGATGCGCCAACTGCTGCGGCGGGCGCCACAGGCTCAGGGCAAGCATATTGTCCTCGGCCAGGTAGATGCCAAAGCGTGCGAGTGCGCGGGCGCCGCAGCGCACCACGTCGTCTCGGTCGGCCGGCGCATCGTCAAAGGCACGGCTGCCCAGACTGTCGCTGTAGCCATCGTAGTCGAAGAACGATTCAGGGACCTGCTCCAGATCGCTCTTTCGATACATGTTGCTCTTGCCCATCACACAGCTGTCGACGGCGACCGCATTGATGGCAAGGTACATCTTCGCATGCGTCGTCGAGAGGAATACCCGCTCCACGTGCGAGGCCCACGTATCCGCAGGCAGCACGCCCAGCGGCACATGGTGAACAAGACCGACGCGCGCGCCATGAGGCTCGCGATGCAGCCACAGGGGAAGCGGGCGCGTAGGTGGCATCGTTAGTGCATCGACGGCACGCGCCATCGCCTGGGGGCCGAGCTCGACCTGGCTGTCGACGACCCAAACAATATCATGCTTCGCTGACGCATACGAGCGAACGAGGTTGTTAATTTTGGGATTCACACCCGCCTCGGCGTCGCCCACGAGGATCTGACTCTGGATGTGGGGGTAGCGCGAGACGACCTGGCGTGCGACGCCCAAGGCCTGGTCCGATTCGGAGCGCACGCTGAGGATTACTTCGAAGCGGTCGCGCGGGTACTGCTGCTCAAAGCTCGAGCACAAGTTCGCATACAGGTGACAGTCCAGGCCGGCCAGGGGTCGCAGAATCGACACACCGGGCACCTCGGCCACTGCCTCGGACGAGGCCAGGGGCGAGCGCGGCCACGGTTCACGAAAGTACCGCTTCGCTACGGACCACCCGATCCAGCACACATACCACAATACAATGTACCAGACGAGTGTAGCGGCAGCTAGCACCGAGCCTGCCCACGAAGCCCACCCAGCCATGCGTGGTCGAGACAGGTGCGTTGCCACATCACCTCCACATATCGCACCACCCCCAACATGGGCAGATCATCGCTCATACCGTCTATCATGACCCTCCGTACCTACTACTATAGCCGTTCTACCTCGCCTCCGCTCGCTGCGCCAGGCCGCGCGACCTGGGTGAGTATGGTGTTCACGTGACGTAGTGGAGGCATCGAGCGAGGTGCGGCGATGTCACCTTGTGCTTCGAGCATGTCGGGTATCTGCCGCACTCGGTACGCAGCTGCGCTCTCATGATAGGCTCCAGGAAGAAAGGAAACAGTGGCGTCGAGACCATCCATTTGTATGTCGGATGTACTTACTCTAGGGGTTCTATGCCCGACCTGAGAAAGAGGCGGATGGCTCGTTGAACCTGCTCGTCTGGGAGGTCGGGATCCCCGGCAAGGCGAATGTACGTGTCTCGTACTCACATACAGACACCCTGGGAAGGTGGCGTCTACAAGCTGAAAATGTACTTCCCCGAGGAATACCCGTCCAAGCCGCCCAAATGTATGTGCGCACACTCACCCCAGGCAAGTTTACGCCGCCTCTGTTCCATCCCAACGTCTTTCCCTCTGGCACCGTCTGCTTGTCGATCCTGGGTAGGTGTACTCTCTAACAGCAGATGAAGAAAAAAGCTGGAAACCGGCGATTACGATCAAACAGATCCTCCTTGGTGTGCAGGACTTGCTCAACGACCCGAACCCTGGCGATCCCGCGCAGGCCGATGCCTTCCACCTGTTTAAGTACGTGCTGCTTCGCTAACACCCAGGCAGGATCGCGCAGCCTATGAGTGCGTTTGTCTACTAACAAACAGACGCAAGGTCCGCCAGATCGCGCGCGAGCTACAGGCTCAAAACCAAGTTGCGTAGTTCGATCATAGAAATGGATTACATCGAGTCATGTGCTGTGTCGTCTATGGTGTGCACAACAAAGGGCTCCATTAACACAAATAGCAGCACACTTAGAGGCTCTCCATCTGCTGGACGACCTCATCGAGCTCGCGCTTGGAGGCCTGATACTTCTCGTTGGCCTCCTCGTACTTCTGCTCCCACTGGTCGCGCTCCTGCTCGGCACCCTGGATCTGGCGCTCCAGCTGCTCCGCACGCACATCCGTCTGCCGGAGCCTGAAATGTCAGCTATATGTACGCACTGCTCGGTGGTCTCCTTCAGGCTTTTGTCCGTAGAATCCAGCTGCTCCTCCAGCATATCAATACGGCGCTGCAGGATATCGACGTTGGACTTGTGGCTCTCGCCCTCCTCCTTGCCGACTTGAGCCTCGCTAAGCTTGCTCTCAGCATTCTCCAGGTCACTTTCCACCACGGACAACTTGTGCTGCAGACTCGAAATCTCCTGCTCCTTCATCAGGTTATCCTGCTCCAGCTCTTTGTTCTTGGCCTCGGCAGCCTCAGCGCGATCCAAAGCAGCATCAGCCTCGGCACGAAGCGAGTTCAGCTTTTCCTTAATACGATCCTACGCTGTTAGTGCTCATCATATAAATCACCTACCATGGTGGAATACGGTCACAGTGTTGCTTAGAGGAGCCACTGCGTGGCCTACGCGCGAGTGGATCGAGTGTCACTCACGTGATCTCCGGGATGGGGGGGTGGCGCACGCCGGCATGCAGACTGGCGTCTCGGGCGATTGGCTGTGAACCGCCCTGCTCGCGCGTGCGCATCGTCCGCCCACTTTGGGTTCTCGTCTCCCCTACATCCATTCATAACGATATGACCACTACCTGATGCAATGTCACTCCGAGTGGCAATAGCATAACGTAGGATATTGCTCTACATAATAAAATCTCTGGTCTGCATCAGCCTAACTTTTTCGTGTCGAAACTTTCGTATACGCATGCACATCCACTGAACTCTGCATGCAGCGGCTGGTCCTTATGTTCATTACCCATGTCGCGATGGATCGGAGACCATGTCTTGCAAGCGCCGAACCCAGGCGACGTGCCAGAATTTTAGGGTGCTCAGCTAATCATTCCCTCCACTATGACCGCCGATGGGGCCTGCGAGTGGATGAGTAAGCCATGGTAGTGGAGGTTCCCTCTTCCGCAACCAATCTGTGGCAGCAGCCCCGCATGGCAGGGCCACCTCAAGACCTCTGTCCCACTATACGCCTGTCCTTTGCCTATCTTGGCCACTTGATTGCTTCTACTTGTCATCCCATCTCTCCTGTCTATTGAATTGACTTGTAGATACCAGGCTGAGTCTATCCTCCATGTTCGGGGCCTCTGCTTTGTCGAATCTATTTGCCTCGTATGCGGCTCCGACCGCGGCGGAGCAGTCACGAGATGGCAGGGCAGACAGCCTTGCGTATGGGCGGAACGCATTGGGGCCACGTAATGCAACACGTTCACGCACGCGCACTCGCATGCGACTTCGAAGTGAGCAGCCTACTGGCAGCACAGTGGGATGGTCCAAGACCGCACCTAAAGACCACCCTCTGTCATCCCACAATCTTTCCAAGAGGGGTTACCATACATTCATGTGCCTGGATATCCCATTTCACGTGCAAAAGCGATATACACTCGTTCGCGGGCTCGGAATTGGCTCATATGGTTGTGTAGCGCTCGCATATGACGAACAGTCAGGACGGCAGGTCGCTATCAAAAAAGTGTCTCACTTCTTTGACCAAGAAGTCCTGACTCGTCGCACGCTTCGGGAAGTGGCATCACTATCTCACCTCGTGGACTGCCCCAACATAATCCAGATCCTGGATTTTGATGTATCTTTTATTGAACTGAACGAGGTCTATTTCATTCTCCAGGCGTGCGACGCCGATCTTTCTCAGATCATTCGTTCGGAGCAGGAACTCACAGAGTCCCATATTAGGTTTTTCATGGTACAGTTGCTTCGCGGTGTCCACTCTATGCACAGTTCCCATATCATCCATCGCGACCTCAAGCCAGGTAATTTGCTGGTCAAGACCGACTGCCGACTCTTCATTTGCGACTTCGGCATGTCGCGAGCTTTTGAATCACAAGATCCCGACTATATTCAGCATCTTTCTCGTATGGGTGACGGCTCCATTGTCACGACACCTGATGGGTCAGCACAGGATCCATTTTCCATGGGGACTATCAATGTGGACGGTGATCGACGAGATACACCTCTCACCGATACATCCGACCAAACTGCCTTTCTGCAATTTTTGTATTCTGGCGGTGCTGATGTTTGCCACGAAGAAAAATCTCGGTCTATTTCCAAGGCATCTCAAATTCAGTTTCCTGGGGCTCCCTTAACGGATTATGTGGCCACTCGCTGGTACCGCGCGCCCGAGGTGATGCTCCGCTGCAAAGGAGGCTATACGCCTGCGATGGATATGTGGAGCATAGGATGCATATTGGCCGAGCTTCTTGGTCGCTGCCCCATCTTCCCTGGGTCCAACTATATGGATCAATTGTCTCGCATCAACAAGGTGCTCGGTGCCCCTTCGGAGTCTCTTTTAAATCAAATTGGTTCGACTCGTGCGCGGCATCACGTCGAATCTTTACCACAATGCGAAGGCGTCCCATGGTTGAAACTGTATCCTGAAGCACCCGAGATGGCTCTGGATCTGTTGGACCGCTTGCTTCAGTGGGACCCAAAAAAGCGTATTACGGCTGGAGAAGCACTGGGACATCCATGGCTCAAGCGATACTGGCAGGGTTCTGCATCTATTCAGCTTGCCCCCCCTTTCCGTCGTTTTGCGCAAGTCGAAATGATTCATACTCCTGCGGAATTCAAAATGGCCTTTGAGAACCAAAGTGATATGATCAAAGACAGATGGATATCGGGCCCTTCCGACTCCCACTGGGACACTTCGTCGTCCACCCATCTGCCCATTTCCAAACGACAGTCTTCAGTGGAATGGCCACATCCTAGTCCACAAAGTGCAGGGACGATGATTATGGGCTCATCGACGCCTAGTTCCTCGGGCCCTGACTCTGCTCATCAGTACATATCCGACCATCTTCATGACAACCATTCTGGCAAATCTGCGTCACCCATGAGCAACAAACCGGCACACCGTGGCGATGTCGATATGGCATCAGAGAATTTTGGCAAGTCAAAGCTACAAGAAACGGAACACTCGGGGTTTTCGTGGTTAAACCGTGCTCGTGCCTTTATCAATTGGTATTAAATGTATATAGGATCACGGATCAGAAACAACGCTAGTTAGACCTTCATGCCGGTCCTTTTTGGAAGGGTATATTGACATTCGACTAGCCTCTTTGGAACCTGTAAAGATTAGCGTGATCATACGGCTTTACGTACATTCCTTGCATCTTCCTGCTGAAGATGGCATCCATACGCGCATGGCCGAGGTTCACAGTTTTAGGGCATCCATCACGGTCCTTTTCCAGACGTGTACACTCTGCACAGTAATACGCATCCTGCCATGTCAGCTGCCATACACATACAGAAACACCATGACCGCCACAAACAATGCACTTGTTACCATAGTTTCCAAAATTGCACTCGTCGCAGATACGGACTAAAGCCGATGGCCGTACATAGGAGTCACAAATAGGACTATTGTTAATATGTCCGTAACGTACCATTTCCCATCGCACCGTTCACATAGCCTTCCTATGGCAATTCCCGGGAGTTTTCGACATAATACCAAGTCAGTGTGATGTCTGATAGTCAGCGACGTCTGCGCCACCTACTTGGACATGGTTGTGTGCCGCAAATAGAGGGGGTCCACATTTTCAAGCAGTGATTGGTCAAAAATTTCTTGGCCGGATAGTGGCAATATAAGTGTAAAAGTAACTACGCTTAACTCCCAACTCCGGCCACCGCTCCTCTTGTTCTATTTGCGTGCTTCGGACATGGCCAAGGCGCCTCCAAGCTCTAGCACAACCATTGGACTCGGAAATCCGATGAGTACAGACAAAAAGGGCACCTCGACGGAGGCGCGGTCATCGGGCCGCCGGAACCGCGTACATTTTGCGTGTATGTGCTTAATTAACTTACCCAAGGCACTGAATGTTATCGTCGGAAACAGCGCTGCAATCGACAGATTCCCTGCCAAAACGTATGTGGATATAGCCTACTAACTACTAGTGTATTGCCCGAAGAATCCCCGAGCAATGCAAAGTATTCAAGCAAGAAGAAACTCCCTTCGACTTGAGCAGCCACATCGCCAGCTTAGAACAGTCTCTTGAGCAGGGCCTCGGATCAGTCACCGAAAGTCTCAAGGCTCTCATGAGTGAAGTTCACAATTTGAAGAGGCGTTCCCCTCCCTTTTCGAATGCATCATCTTCTCAAGAACCGAATTCTATAACGTCTCCGTTCCCCTGTCCTAATGCCAATGCGGATGGTGATGCTAGTAGCGATGAAGAGGGTTTGAATTTGAACTTCAACCATATATCGTCCGATTTGAACTCCGGAGCGCTTGCCAAAGCCGTGGTTGATCTACCAGGACAACATGTCCCGACTTCGATGCCGCCCATCTTTCCCTTCGAGGTTCAGGATATATTGAATATTGACATGTTCTCCCCTGTCCTTCAAGAAAGCCTCAATTCTGTCATTTATCCCATGGATGTAACCACCAAACTTATCGATCTATATTTCCAGACACTTAATTTGCAGCGTCACCCGGTCCCTAAGGATATCATTGACGAGGCTGTTGAGGGTCTTTATAAAGACAACACACTTGTCACGGAGCAAACCCTTTCCAGGTTTAGTCTTTTGGCAGCTGTTTTGGCCATCTCCTCTGTGTTCCTCTTTGTTGGCAACCCGGAGGTAAGGGACACGTTGGATGTGGAACAACAATATATCGATCTCAATGCTTCCAGACGTTTGTACAATGCAGCGAAGCTTGCTTGCCAAACATCGCAGGCACTTGGACGTGAAGACATTTTCTCCGTGGTGGCCTACCTAGTTTTGGCGCGATACACCTTTGTTACTGGTAGTCCTCGCCGCTCTTACATCCATGTTGTACACTTTGTGCGTGTTTCATACGCCCTCGGACTCCATCGTGATGGTACTGTTTTTGGATTGGAAGAGAGAGAATGTGAACGTCGCCGGATGGTCTGGGCGCTTGTCTACTCTGCTTCACAGACCTACTGCCTTGGCTTCGGAAGGCCTCCTTTGATCATGGATGCCTTCTGTGATACGAAACTACCCAAGACAGAAACTTGCGTGCATAAAGTGCCCGCATCCTATGCGCATATGTTCACACACGACCCCGCGCCACATCCGTTACAAATTAACAAAGTCCGTTCTCGCTTCGCGCGATTTATTGGTAAACTTTCGTTCGAATTACACAATGTGAACAACGCCTTCACCTACTCCAAGGTGCTAGAGCTGCACAATTCCTTTGTCAAGTTTGTCTCTGAGCTACCCTTCTATTTCCAGATCAAACTTGTGCATAACCAGAGTGTGGTAGATTCCCGTTGCGACACATACTTTCCGTTTTTGAAGCTGCAGCGGTACCACCTCTGGTTTGACATTTGCTTCTACACCCTTTCATTGCATTGCCCTTACCTCCTGCGTATGATGGGCAAGTCACAAAAGGGTCGCTATACTGTCTCCTATGAGAGCTGTATGGAATCGGCCAAGCTAAGCCTCGCTATGCGCCGTCAATTGCTCAACGACAAAGAAATGCCTGATGTCCCCACTCGAAGCCGTGCTTCGCTGGCAGCATTCCGGTGGTATAACACAATAGTGGTTTCAAGTCTTTTGCTTCTTCTCACACCACCTGGCGAAGATGCTGACCTTTTACGGGAGTATATGCAAGAATATATTGATTGGCGTGAAAAACAGCGGGGGCAAGGCCGAGATGAAGACGTGGAAAGAGATATCCAGATGGTCGAGGCTTTCCTGGACCACGACAGTAGCAAAATATCTATGGAGAACAACCATGATGCAGAGGTTGGGTCTTCCAGCTCTGTCGAGTCATCAAAGCGCCGGCGTTTGGAGCTCAATACTCCTCAGGTCACTTCAAATGAAGCCAGCCCTACAATGGTGTCTTCCACAGGGACATTGCCGTCTTTCCCTGCGTTGACGGTCGATTCATGGCCATCGGGTGACATGACAGTCAACATGCCACAGTCCAGCACGAATACACAAGACTTAAACTGGTCGCTTCCCTCCAATCCCAACATCAAGTCGAACTTCTTGGATGAAATGATCAGTGGCCTCCCAAGCCAGGTTCCTTCAGTTACACAGCCTGTGGGACCTATGCAGAATGCTGAAAATGGTTTGGCTGCTACCCTAAACTTAGGTGGATTGTACCGTTTGCCGCAAATTTTACCAACCGATCAAATGTCCAATGGCACCGTAATGCCAATTTGGCCCATGAACGCGGGGAATATGCCGAATACGTCGCAGGCCCTCCAAATGGATATACCCCATCTCGAATCCGATACTCATGAGCTTTTAAACCTCTGGTAATAAAAACAACTTTTATTCTTTATCTACTTTTGCTCTGACTGTGCCTGAACAAGACTAAACGTTTTTGTTCGTGCTACGAGCAAGCGCTTTGCTTGCTCTAGTTTTAGACCTTCGTAGGCATTCTCCTTGTAAGGGATTTGTCGGGCATAAGCAATTTTTTTATCGAACGCTCTCAGCTCTGCTCTCAGCTCACTAATCTGTTCTTCGACGAGGTAGCCCTGTAGCGCTGCACGAGCGGCATTCTCAATATGCTCGAACCGGACGGGTCCGAGGAGTTCGCCCCCATACCAGCGGCTTACAACCACAAGCACGTCGCTCGCACCTAGCTCGCGAATGACCCGCATAATCTTATCAGCCCCCCATGTCTCTCCATCGTCCTCTTTTCCTTGCTCGATACCAAAGTCTCTAGGCCCGTTAAGGCCTGTTCGTCCTGGCTTCAATTGCAGAACACGGAAGGCGTACATATCGTGTGTACTACCCCGTTTTGATGGTGCCGAATGGCGGAATTGTGGTGGTAGCTTTGAGATGGGTATAGCGGGATGAATCACATGCGTTAAATTGTCTAGAAGGGCAGAAATATAGGTAGGTGATGCCGTCGTTAGTCGCATAGCGTAGCCGATGAAGACCGAGTGGCGATCTTCGATATACGCTTCATCACAAGTGACGGGCGGCGGCAAGGCGCTAGCATCTGCATTACCTGTTGATGAACTTAGCCATGCAGAAAGTGAAACAATAGGGCGTTTCGATGGGCCAGACTCATCTTCTGCAGCCCGCTTGAGGCATGGGGTGGCTTGTTCCCCGTCCGCCTCCGAAGGCAGGACCATGGCAGCGTTCCATAGACTACCACGTGCCAGCATCCATTATGTCAGATATGCGAGGCGGGGTTGGGGTGCGAGGACTGATGCAAGCAGGCTATTGTGTCTTCCCTTCGTATACCCATGTCGTTTGGCCCCATGTTCAGGCAGATGTCTTCTCGATGCACCCTCTTCTCTTCGAACTTGCGTGGTGCATCGTCTATGCGTATGAGCATCCCATCGTTGGCCCGTGCATTCCACCCACCCAGCCCGGCCGTCAGCATCCCTCGCGTCTCAACCAACATTGGTAAGACATGGTCTCTCGGTCTCCTGGCTGGTGGTTCCGTGCTTGCTGGCGGGACTATTGCCTGGGCTACCAAGCCAGTGGAGTGCGATACGGTCGTGCCCGAGCCGCCGCTCCCCAAGCCTGGCAGCAAGGAGGAGACCAAGAGCATTGTCAATGTGTACCAGCTCACTTTCGGTACGATCTGTGGTATCTGCGCCGGTGTCTTTATTAAGAAGGGTCTGAAGCTTATTGCCGTGGTTCTTGGCGCTGCATATGTGCTCCTGCAGTACCTTGCCTCGAAGCGTCTTGTCCACATTAACTGGCAGAGCATGTCCTCCTCGTACGGTCGTGAAATGGAACGTCTTGCTGGTCCTCTTGACCCGTCTAAGAGTCGCTTCCAGCAGATGCCCCTTGTGCGCATCTGGAACCGCCTCGTGGAGTTCTTGACCTCGGACTTCCAAGAGCGCGCGACGTTCATTGCTGGTCTGGTCCTTGGACTGCGTCTCGGCTAAATTCTGTAGTCTACAAATGCGTGATTGCTTTCGAATCAAGGGGTATACCTGTATGAGGGTCGATGTTCTGTTCGCGTAGCAGCGCATAATGGCGCTGAAGCCGTGCTTGGTCGAAAGACTGAGGTCAGGTCTGTTGGCGTACCAAGCCTTGGGTCTGCATCATCCGGTGAATCTGCTCCATGCCTGCCTCATCTAGCCCAGCGCGCGGGTCGCCATCTTGGATATTGGCCTCAATATCGAACAATGAACTGGTTAATCCCGAATTTACAGCTGTGTTCCAATTATACGCCCTGAGTCGCGAATATCTCGTAGGCAAGCATCGTCGAAGCACCGACTCCAGGCGCTGCCGCGTTGGCTCGCTCATGTGCGCCGCAATCCGTTCACGCTGCCAATAACACACTGATATTAATACTTAATACGGACATAGAATTAAGATTAGCAACACAAAGGAGGACCCCAGCGAGTACAGGTACATGGTCGCAGTGGGGGCGAGCCCCGAGCACCGCTCAATAGGCTATGATTGTACACACCTGCATTCAAACACCTTCATTTATCCAGGTGCTATCATCGCCTGCCCATTGAGCGAGGAAGCGCACGACACGCCCTCTTTCCTCCATCGCGCTGAATAAATAGATAAAATACGTACTCTCTCTTTCCAAGCGAGTGAAGTGTTAGGAGATTGTGGGCCAGCGCCTTTGACGAAGCGACAACGATGGGGTGCTCCTGAAGTATGCGCTCTAGCAGCTGGATGCTTTGCACTATGTCACCGCGAAGAAGTGCACCGAGTGCCATAGTGTTTGTTAAAGCCTGATTGTTTGTACTAGCCTCAAAGGACTCTGTACCCTGAGGAAAGTTATAGGGCTCATGGGGTCGAATAGTGTAGTGGAATAATGCCTCGTGAGTTGCGATGCTGGCCGCCATATCAGAGGTTGGCTCAGTGCACTTGTTATTAGCCTCATCGAGCGCAGAGCGGGCGTGCTGAATATCCCCCAGTGCCAGGTATAGACGCGTCAGCATGAGATGCACCGACGGATCGTGAGTGATCATTGCCTGAAGAGTCAGGGCCAAGTCAGCCATCACAGTGGCTGCTGCAGGAAGTTGATGTGTTTCAATAAGCATCGACGCCAAAAGAATGCGCAAACGGATGACTCGCATATGCCATATGTGTTTGTCCACGCTTTCTGACAAGAACTCTGCCGTCCGTATCAATTGACACAGACGCGCCGCGCCCTCCCGTTGAAATCCCCCTAGAAAAAGCTGCTGTGCGTGCATGACATGCAGCGAGAATGGTACAATGGAGGAATGAACGAGCGGTACAACATCTTGCTTCTCATCATCCCAAATCCGCAAAGACTCGAGAACTGTCCAAAGTGCATTTAGCTCCTTCCGAAGCAGGGTAAAAAGCAACATTTTGCTCAATGAAATCATGCGGATGTGCCACCATGCCAGTGTGTATTGCAAATCTGCCTTGGATACGGGCGCGTCTGGGGCTGGAGGGTGACCCACACATTCTCCGGCGATCACAGCTACCCGACGCCAATGATTACTCTCAACTGCCTCCAATGTTTTCTCTGTTGGTGACGTGCTTGCATCAACAGGCGCAAGCATCTCTGTATGTGCGCGCTCTTGATCTGGGCCATATCGCTGCAGCATCGTGTGCAGAGCATCATCCTGTTGTTAGGGTCCATGTCAACATACATCTGGTAAAGGCTGTACTATTTGAGCTCCACAGAGTGAAGTGACGGCATGCCTCAAGTAGTCCTGGGCCGTAGGTATCCCCAGCTTGCTCATCTCCGCCAGGGCTACGCGTGTAACGTCCCAGACTGTCGTAGGTGGAGGACATCCACAACACTTACTTCCTACACCAAACATCCTCCTCGATATCAAGACGGAAGGCTCAAGACAAGGTATCTATCGGATAGGACGCATGAAAGGACGGCATGACAAAATTTACGAGGTATCCTGCTTGAGGCGTTTGGATGGATGGAAATCGCTGGGTATTGAATCGTTGGCAGATGCATTGTCAACAGTGTGTTTTTCGGCGTGGGGCAAATCCGGGGTAAAGGGTGCTCGGGGCATGTCTGAAGCTTTCATAGGGACCGACTCTGGTACTGAGTTAGTCGGCTGTGGTAGAGGCACCGTTTTTGAGTTTTTCTCGGCAGAGGCGTCAGGCAACACTGTGTCGGCAGCAGTCGGCCTAGATCCATCAGCGGTCTGCATATGGCCAGTGTTGGATTGGTTGGGACTGTGCCTCGTCGTATCCAGCCTATTCCAGAACTCCGCATACGTTGAGTTATCCAGTGATCCGATCAGCTGACCATAGGGCTGGGCAGAAGAGGGCGTTGCATGTGAGTTCGATGTCGGGGTCCTGGACCATGAATGCTTGTCAGGCGGTGTAAGAAGCCCCCCCTTTTTCGAGGGCGTACTAGTGACACTCATGTGCCTGCGGTAATATAAATTTTCGACTTCCGATAACGACTGACGCGTCCAGCCATTCTCGACCTTGAAGAGAGCGAAACGCAGCCTAGTGGTGAGTGTGTTGCTCAGCTGAAAAAGGTGAGATAAGAATCCAACATACAGATATGGCACGCATTTTCTCTGCCTGGATCTGACGTTTCCCCTTGGATCCACCAGGCGTATGGGCTTCAGAAGACATCATCGTTCGTGGGAACGCGTCTACCAGCCCTTGGTAGCCGAGCTTGGTTGTTCTCCACAGGCGCGTGAGTCTGACTCACACGTGATACTACACGTGATGATAGGCCCCTGGCATGAGCCACTGCCGGCACCTGCGCGCATCGTTACAAGCCTTGAACCCAGTTCCAGTGCGCCGTGCGAGTGGGAGGGTCGTTCGGTCTTTTGTTGGATTGCAAGTGCCAGTGTGCACAGATCTTTCCTATCCACTGCAACGCTATCAAACGTGGCTTGTGACGTTCGCAACTCGTGAACATGGCGCCGATTTCGCAGCCGCTCTCAGCATACGAAGCGGGAACCAAGGCATGGTTCCCTGACGAGGAGCATGGTTGGGTGAGCGGAACTCTTTCGAAGGAGCCTGTCGTTGATGAGTTCGGTAAAATTACCATGACGTTTGTTCTTGACGATACAAGTGTTGAGAAAACAGTGGAGACTACCAAGGAGAAGCTCGAGGCACCGGGTGGCGGTGAGGAGCTTCCACCGCTCCGCAATCCACCCCTGCTCGAGGCCTCCGATGACCTAACCTCTCTCAGTCATCTAAATGAAGCTTCTGTGCTCCACACCATCTTGAACCGATACCAGCAGCGCACCATTTACACGTACTCGGGCATTGTGCTCATTGCTGTGAACCCCTTCTTTGATTTGAATCTGTACAGTCCAGAAATCATCCAGGCATATGCTGGCAGGCGGCGCGGCGAACTTGAACCACACTTGTTTGCGGTAGCGGAAGATGCATATCGCTGCATGATCCGTGATAGGCGCAACCAGACGATTGTGGTCAGTGGAGAGAGTGGTGCCGGAAAGACTATGTCGGCCAAGTACATCATGCGCTACTTTGCAACGGTGGAAGACCCCGACTACGCAGGTCCTCGTCGCACAGGGGCTAATGGTATGAGTGAAACTGAAACTGCCATTCTTGCGACAAATCCAATTATGGAAGCGTTCGGTAATGCAAAAACGACGCGCAATGACAACTCCTCCCGTTTCGGCAAGTATTTGGAGATTATTTTCAACGAGCGGCACGATATCACCGGTGCAAAGATGCGCACATACCTTTTAGAGCGTTCGCGACTTGTCTACCAGCCTGAAGTTGAGCGCAACTATCACATTTTTTACCAACTGTGTGCCGGTGCATCAAGTGACTTGCGCGAGAAGCTGCATCTCACTAGTGCTGCTGACTTTCACTACCTTAACCAGGGCGGCGCCGAACATTTGACCATCCAGGGCGTGGATGATGCAGCCGAGTTCCAGGCCACCACCCAGGCATTTACGACTGTGGGCATTGCAAACGATGTGCAAGAGTATATCTTCACTGTATTGGCTGGCTTGCTTCATCTGGGCAACGTTTCCATCACTGCAACGCGCAATGATGCGAACATGGCGCCCGAGGACCCTGCGCTTCTCCTAGCCGCCCAGTTCCTGGGCGTGGATGGGGCTGAGCTGCGCAAGTGGACACTGAAGCGTCAAATTCAACTTCGTGGTGAGAAGATTATGTCCAACCTGTCGCAGGCGCAAGCGACGGCAGTGCGCGACTCGGTGGCCAAATACGTGTACACCTGTCTCTTCGACTGGCTCGTGGCGCATATGAACAAGTCGCTGGCACCCAAGGACCCCCAGGCAGCGACTAGCATGATTGGCGTTCTCGATATCTACGGTTTTGAATGTTTCAAGGTCAATTCGTACGAACAGTTCTGCATCAACTATGCGAACGAGCGCCTGCAACATGAATTCAACCGCCACGTGTTCAAGCTGGAGCAAGAGGAATATGTGGCGGAGCAGATTCCTTGGGAATTTATTAGCTTCTCCGACAACCAGGCGTGCATCGACATGATCGAGTCTAAGTTTGGTCTGCTGTCACTACTGGACGAGGAGTCTCGGCTGCCTTCTGGCCAGGACTCGTCCTTCCTGCAAAAGGTGTATGGCCATCTACAGCCCAAGAGCGAGTATCAAAACTTCCTCACTAAGCCGCGCTTTGGCGCCCAGAGCGCGTTCACTGTTAAGCATTATGCTCTGGATGTCACTTATGACGTGGATGGGTTCATGGAAAAGAACAAGGACACGGTGCCTGAGGAGCTGCTAAATCTCCTTGGTACGACCACGTCGCCATTCCTAAAGGACGTGCTCGATGCACGTGCTGCTGCGGATGCCGCTCTGCCCCAGCCGCCAGCGCGCCAGAGCTCGCTGCCTGTGTCTAACAAAAAACCGACTCTGGGCTCACAGTTCAAGGCATCACTCGGTGCTCTTATGGACACGATTAACTCAACGGAAGTACACTATATTCGCTGCATCAAGCCTAATGATGCCAAGGTGGCATGGGAGGTGCAGCCACAGAATGTGCTAGGGCAACTGCGCGCGTGCGGTGTGCTCGAGACGATTCGGATCAGCTGTGCTGGCTACCCTGGTCGTTGGGCCTTTGCCGACTTTGTCGAACGCTACTACGTGCTTGTTCCGTCGAAGCTATGGGATATGTCCTCTCTCGAAAAAGTGCGGGATCTCGCACAGGTCATCCTGAATGCCACGATTGAGCCGAGCCAGTACCACTTTGGTTTGACAAAGGTATTCTTCCGCGCCGGTGTACTTGCCTCCTTTGAGCAGATGCGCCGTAACGTGCTGAACCAGCGCACACGTACCATCCAAACGGCGTGGCGACGTTACTCTTCACAAAGTCGCTACAGGGCCCTGCGCCTAGGCGTGCTCACTCTTCAATCGAACGTGCGGCGGCGCCTCGCCCAGACCCGCTTTGAGACGGCCAGGCGCGAGCGCTTTGTGCTGCAACTGCAGGCGGCTGCGCGTGCATTCCTGCAGCGCCAGTACCGCACGCGCGCTGTGCAAGCAGCTCTGCGCATCCAGGCAGCTGTGCGTGGCTGCCAGGCTCGTATGCATTACCAGCAAGACCGCCTCGACCGCCACGCGACTCTGCTACAAACTGGACTGCGCGGGGTGTTGGCACGCCGACGTGCCACGATACGCACGAGGCAGATCGTCTTGCTGCAGTCACTGTACAGGCGCAAGCAGGCGCGACGGGCTCTGCAGCAGCGTCGCACGGAGGCCAAGAGTGCGTCACACTTCCAGGAGGTGTCGTACAAGCTAGAGAACAAGGTTGTCGATCTGACGCAGAATCTGCAGGACCGTACACGCGAGAACAAGGAGTTGCGCAGCACGCTGACGGAACTGCGCGAGCAGCTGGCCACCTGGCAGAACCGGCACGAAGAGCTCGATGCGCGCGCACGAGGCCTGCAGGCCGAAGTGCAAAAGCCCAGTGTGCCGTCGGAAGAGTACCAGGCGCTGTTGCAAGAGCGCACTGCACTGCAATCGGCCTTGGAGCAGGCTGAGCACCGGATCCGCGACATGGAAGTGGAAATTGCGACGCTGCAGTCGCAGCTGCGCTTGAAGGATGCACCGGACTCGGTTGTGCAGTCTTTACGCAACGAGATTTCGTCGTTACATGAGCAGCTGGTTCGTGCTCAGGCGCAGAACGAGCGCAATGGTACCATGGTCCCGCTTCATCCCCGGCCCAGGCCGACGAGTGGTGTGTTCGTTGAGGAGCCCAGCGATGAGATGCTTGAGGAGCCGCGGGAGGCACCGTATGACGAGATTATCGAGCTTCTGGAGAACGAAGTGCAGCTGGACGAGGATGTGCTGCATGGTTTGATCGAGTACCTCAAAATTCCGACGCCGAGTCTGCAGAACCCGCCTGCACCAAAGGAGGTCCTGTTCCCTGCGCATCTGATAAGTCTTGTTACGAATGAGATGTGGAAGTATGGGCTGGTGAGAGCGAGCGAGCGGTTCCTCGCGAACGTCATGCAGACGATTCAGCAGCATGTCATGTCGTTCCATGGCGACGACGCTGTAATCCCCGGTATTTTTTGGCTGTCGAACGTGCACGAGATTCTCTCGTTTGTTTGTATCGCCGAGAGCGACATGCTGCAGGGCGTGGGTCCTGGTGTGGATGGCGCTGCACGCGACTTTGAGTGGGGTGATTATGAGCGTCTGGTCACCATTGTGAAGCACGATTTGGATTCACTGGAGTACAATATCTACCACACGTGGATGCAGGAGGCCAAAAAGCGGCTTAACAAGATGGTGGTTCCTGCGCTGGTCGAGTCACAGTCGCTGCCCGGCTTTGTTACGAATGACTCCGGCGGCCGGCTGCTGAACCGCCTTCTTGCCGGTACCAACGCACCGTCCTACACGATGGACGACATTTTGGCGCTGCTAAACAAGATCTGGAAGTGCCTCAAGAGCTACTATGTGGAACCAAGCGTCACGCAGCAGGTCATCACGGACCTGCTCAAGATGATTGGTGTGACCTCTTTCAATGACCTGCTCATGCGCCGCAACTTTTGCTCGTGGAAGCGCGCGATGCAGATCCAATACAACATCACGCGTCTCGAAGAGTGGTGCAAGTCGCATGACATGCCTGAGGGCTCGCTGCAGCTAGAGCACCTCCTCCAGGCAACCAAGCTGCTGCAACTGAAGAAGGCGACCATGAGCGACATTGACATCATCTACGATGTGTGCTGGATGCTCACGCCCACGCAGATCCAGAAACTCATCAGCCATTACCATGTGGCTGACTATGAAAACCCTATATCACCTGAGATTCTCAAGGCCGTCGCGAGCCGCGTCGTGCCGAACGATCGCAACGACCACCTTTTGCTGCCCCCCGAAGTCGACGAGGCAGGCCCGTATGAGCTCCCGGTGCCCCGCGAAGTGACGGGCATCGAGACGTACTGCCCTGCCTACCTTAACGTGCCACTATTGCGGAATCTGGCGAGCAAGGTGGCCTAGACGCTTATAGCGTCATGGTCATGGTCAGTGTTGTCGCATGCACGCCCAGAACGGGCGGGCCGCCGCCATAGAGTTGCCGTAGCTGGTGCAGGTACGCCAGGCTTTCCTCCTCTGTTGTCGATGTGCCCGGCGCCGGCGCCGGCAGCGCCGTCAGCACCACCGAGGTGCTGGGGCCCGAGTTGAGCCGGATCAGCTCGTTGAGGATCAGGTACTGCGCCCGGTCAGGCAGGTCATTGAATGAAAGCGTCGGAGCGCGGCCCTGCGTCCGCTGCACGATGGGCTGCGTCCGCAACTCGCTGCCGACCATCGACGAACGCGACGACCGCCGAGGCGTGTCGGCCTTGGCACTTTCCGTGGATGTATCGGCAATGCTCTGCACCATCGCCGGCGTCAGCGTGCGCTGTGATGATGACAGCGAGCCGTATGACGAGTCAGTGCTCGTGCTGCCCAGCAGCTTCTGCTTCTCTTCGGCTTGTCGCCGCCGCGCACGGATCAGGTACTTGGGGTCCCAGTCGACAGCCAGGGATGCCAGCTCATTCTCCAGCTCGTCTAAGCCGCCATCGCTCTCCATATCCAGCCCATCCACATCGCCGTCACCGTCTTCCCTCGATCGCGGATGTGCTAGGCCTAACCGGATATTGTTGTGGTGGTATGCCAGGTGCTCGTCCGGCAGACTCACGCCAAACTGTCGTGGGTTTGGCCGGCGTCGCACACTGCTTTCCTGGCTACTGCTGCGCCGCGACCCGTCCATCGGCTCCGCACGTGCGGCCTGATGGGCCTGCTCCTGCGCCTGCCGCAAATCACAGATTTGGAGCCACCACGGATCAGAACGTAGCACATCGGCAACGTCTTTATCCAGCGCACGCTTACCGAGAACAATGGCATCGTAGCGCGGCACACTGCCATTTGACAGGCAAAACACACGCAGAGAGGCAGGGATACGCAGGTTGTCCAGTAGCGTGCGGACACGCGTGATTTCCGAGGCAAGTTCGTCGGGATGTTCCACAAAAACACTCACCCGCAGTTTGTGGTGCCGCCACGTGCCGGTGAAGCTGAGGATCGTGCCGAGCTGCAGCACCATGGTATAGGTGTCCCAGGTCGGCTCCGCGCTGCTCGTTGGATTCGCAATTTGGATCGGCCACAGGTCGATATAGCGCTCCGACTTGTTGTACTTGGGATCCTGACTCGGCAGCGTCATGCGTGAGAAGTTGTAAGCGACAGCCAGTGCCTTGTTCAATGCAAGCGCGTCTTCCAGAATGCCAACGTAGGTTGCTGTACGGATCGGCGCCGAAGCAGGTGCAGCATTGTCTGAAAGTTCGGGCACAGAGTCGAGCTCGCGGGGCGGCGGTGTCGCAGGTGGCAGCGGTACATCCTCCAGCGCGGACGGGAAACCCAGCACGATAATGTTGGGCCTCATGCCACCCAAACCGCACGAAAGAATCAAGTTCCGTGCACCTTCGCGCTCGTCGCGCGCGATGACGACGTCCACAAAGCTCTTGATGCGGCTCACGTCCACGAGCTTGAGCCACGCTAGGTGCGACTGCCGCAGCTCGGGCAGACATTCGTGAAAGTCGCCCTTGAGAACGTGGCCCAGCACATACAGGGCACCCTTCTTCAGCGAGTTGCAGAACATGATCAGGTTTTTCTCGCGGTGAGGATGGTTGGCGAGCAGGAGAATCTGCGGCCGCCAGTACTTGACATGACCTTTGCGCTCGTCGAGGCGTAAGAGATACTTGCGCACAAAGTGGTATGTTACATTGTGGGAGACGTCACCCCACGGCTTGGGCGGCGATACGACCTGGATCCAGATGAACAAGAAGGCAGTCACAGCAATACATATGCACGCCGTTGATGTGTCAGTCAGCAGCATCACCGAGAAGGAGACCAGCGTGCCAGCCCCCGCTGTCCATATATTCCAGTACCGGAACGACGGGCGGAAGGATGGCGCGCCTCCCGCCTTGAGAGCAAACGTAGCCGCACACAAGACACCAAACGTTAGCAGGGTCGTCATGGTAACCAGCTGTGCGATCATATTGATCGAATCGAGAAGCAGGACCAGCTGGCAAAAGGTGGTTGTGAACAGCACTGCATAGGTAGGGATATCAAAGCGGGCTGTGCCCTGCGCGAATGGCAGCAGTACCGGCAGCAGGTCATCGCGCGCAATTGCTTGGAGCACCTTGGCACACGCCATGACGCCCATCATAGCCGAGAACGCACACGAGGCCAGTTCGCCACTGACAATAACGATAGGCCACCGTGACACGTCGCTGACAATGCCCACGTTCATGTACAGCGACTCGCGGGGAATCGTAGCTGCCATAATGACAAAGCACACCACGTACACGGCAAACGTAAAGACGAGCGACCAATTTGTGCCCTTAGGAATACTCTTGCTTGGCTTGCGTAGATCGCCCGACATGGACGCACCTGCGAGGATACCACATACGGCGGGAAACAGCACGCCAAACACAGAGAACCACGACTCTTTGTTCGGGGCTATCGAGGAGCCTGCGGCGCCAGAAGTGAAGCGCGGCCACAGGTTTTCCGACAGCGTCGTGAGGCTCCACCCTGTGTAGTACACGTCGTGCTGCACATCCTCAAACGGACGCACAAGGAACGACGACAAGGGAATGCTGATCACCGATAGACTCAACACAAGGGCTAAAATCAGCATTGCTCGTGTGAACAACGATGAGCCAAAGAGACACACGAACGTGCAGATCCACAGCACCACGGAGCCGTACAGGTACAGGAACCATGTGCCTTCGGGCAGCATACCCACACTACCCTTCTCACGCCCCAGAATGCCGACCATACTCTCCACGAAACCCAGCACATTCATCGAAGCATTGAACGCCTGGCCAAAAAAGAAGATGAGGCCAATCGAGCCGCCAAACTCGGGCCCGAGGGAGCGCGAGATCAGGTAGTAGGCGCCGCCGCCCCGCACCTGGCCATTTGTAGAGATGGCATTCAGGCTCAGCACCGTAAGTGTGTCGATGGTGTAGCTTGCAACTAACAGGAGCAGAGCACCGAGGAGGCCTGCCTGGCCTAAAATGAATCCAAAGCGCAGAAACAGGATGATGCCCAGCACATTCAGTGTGACGGGCATAAACACACCGTCCCAAGTTCCGAGCTTGCGCACACCAAGCTCCGTCGCCGGAAGCATGCCTGGCGTGCGTGAGCGCCCCCCGTGCAAAACAGCTGAGGCCATTGCCTCGTCGGGCATGCCAGAGCGGCACCCAGCCTCCGCGCGCAGCTGCGGACCTACCGGCATATTCTGTGCATCATCCGAGTTTCTCCTGTGCAGCGACGGACTTTTCTTTGCGCCGTGGCCCGGCGCCGCGCCCAGCGAGTCGGCGCGCAGGTCGCCATACCCCGCACTGAAGCGGTGGCTGGCGACCGACTCAACTTCAGGGTCAGCGTCGCCACCAGCGACAGTCTCCTGTACTGACACCCGGCGCAGAAGCTTGTCCTGTAACGCCTGGTAGTCAGCCTCATCCGCCGACAAAAAGCGCGACATGACACCGAGGCGGATGTCCGTCGCGGATCGCCCGCGGAGCGCACGCACCTAGGGAGTTACATCACGTGCATGACCAACACCCGCGCAGCGGAGGCAGCCCTTGACGAAGGGCGCGCATGGCGAATACCACAGCGCATGATGCGCTGTCGATCCATGGAACCAATCCACAATTCCTCGTCGAGCGCGTGATCCGCACGCGTATCTACGATTCCACCTATTGGAAGCAGGATTGCTTTGCTTTGACCGCCGCGTCGCTCGTCGACAAGGCCGTGGATCTGACGTACGTGGGTGGCACCTACGGCGCCCTGCGCCCAAGTCCGTTTCTGTGCCTGGTGTGCAAGCTCCTGCAGCTGCAACCGGATCGGAGCATCGTGCTTGAGTACCTCGCGGCCGAGGACCTCAAGTACCTGCGGGCCCTTGCGGCCATGTACATTCGGCTCACGTTCCCGTCGATGGAGGTGTACGAGCTTTTGGAGCCTTTGCTGAACGACTACCGCAAGTTGCGCTGGCGCGACATGGCGGGGCAATACACTCTCTCGCATATGGACGAGTTTATCGACCAGCTGCTCACAGAGGAGCGTGTGTGTGATCTGATTTTGCCACGGCTCACCAAACGGGCGGTGCTGGAGAGCAGGGAGGGCCTACGGCCCCGCACATCCAAGTTGGAAGAGGCCATGGTCTTGGGTGAGGCGGATGGCATGGAAGACGATGCATACGACTCGGATGACTCAATCCGCGCCATTCGCTCAGAGCGACAGCGTCGCATCACCCAGGCCGACGCGCTCCGCGCCGAGCGAATGTCGCGCACGGCGCGTGCGCGTGGCAAAGTGGACGAGTATGAGTCGCAGCAGTCCGAGTCCGATGAGGAGCGACTGCATGCGCGCATCCTCCGCAGCCGCACCCCCAGTGTATCGCCGGACCGCTCGCCCATTGCGGCACCATCGCGGTCGCCGAGCCCGGCATTCCGCAGCCGCTCACCGAGTCGCTCGCCAGAGACGTAGCGCATATTGTACATCTACGAGGAATCCGCCCCCTCCAGCAGCTCGTCCACATCACTCGTCGATAGGCCCTCACTCGCCGAGTCGTCGATGCTGAGGTCGTTCGCGGGCGGCGCATGTATTCCCATCACGGTGGTCGGGCGTAGCCGCGGCGCAAAAAGCGAAAGCACAGGCCGTGCAGCGCCGGTCCCGTGCTCTTTCGCGGACAGCTGCTGCACCATACTGGTCGTCTGCTCGTGTGCGAGGCGCGTCAGGGCCTCGTTCGCACGTCGCAACCGCGCACATTCGGCATGCAGCTCGGCAATAAACGCATCGCGCGCCTGCGTCTCTGCCTGCGCGGCAGCGACAAGCTCGGCCCACTCGGCCTCGACCTCCTCGCGCATCGGCTGCGGCGCATCGCCCACCTGCGCCTCACACACCGTCTCAAGCTCACGCACCTGCTGCATAAGATCGCGAATCAGCATGTCCTTGCCTTCGTCGCGTGTCTGCGCATCGCCAGGGAGCGAGAGCCGCGCTGCCAGCTTGCGTTCAAGCCGGCTGATCTTGGTCAGGGCCGCATGCAGCTTCTCCTGAACGCGGGGCAAAGGATCGTCTAGAGTAAAGCCACGCTGCTTGGCTGGCGAAACGGGGTGCCACGTGTCTGACTCGGGCATCGGAGTGCCGCCCTGCAAGATGAGGGCGCCCAGCTCGTCGAGGCGCGCCTGCACCGCATGCAGTGTGGGCTGTGTCGTGCTAGGCTCGGCCTGGTGGCCCTGTAGTTTGTCCACTTGCGCACGCAGGGCGCCCATTTCTTCGCGGTAGCGCGCGAGCAGCACAGGCGACAAGGGCGCCATCGAAACAGAGTTGGCCACCTCACCCTCAAATTCGTTGACCTCCGCCTGCACCGCAACATGTTTGATCCGCCGCGCAAAGTTGAGCGTGCCGATACTCTCTTCAACCATCGCCGGACTGGGATTCAGCGTGCACACCACGGCAATGCGTGCTTGGCCGCTCAGACTGTTTTGCAGAATACGCGTCAGCTTTGAGTCGCGATACGGTACATGCATCGGAGCTGCACTCCCCGGCGCCCGCGCCTGCTTCTCGGAGAGGGCATAGATGACCTTGCCGAGACTGAGCAAACTCTTGTTGATGTTACCGCCCTCTGCGCGGCGGTGCGTGCGCTGAGCAGAGTACCGTTCCGAGCCGGCCAAATCAATCAGTGATAGTTCGCTGAGTCGGTACGGTCGACGTGCGCCTGGTGTGCGGTCCCATGACTCCACGGTGATTTTGAAGCAAGTGTGACTGCGCGACGACCGCTCGTTCCAGTCTGTCTCGCCCATGTGGCGATTGGCCTCGCCACGCGCGAGTAGCTTGAATACCTGCGCAGGCGACGTCACCACAGCTTCGTGGAGCGGCGCCACCGACACGGCATGTGCGCCACGACGGCGGTCGTCCCGCACCTGTGGCTGGTTGCTGGGTTCGAGCAGATCCTTGACGATTTCATTCCAAATCTCCAGGTAACTCACACGCAGCAGGTATTCGCGCTGAGCCGAGCCCTGACAGATGCCCTGGAACAAGTCCTGTACCGCGCGAGGTATCACTCCCGGCTCCAGACCAGCCTCGTCACCGGATAGCGTGAATGTCTTACCACTGGCTGTTTGTCCGTATGCAAAAATCACACCATGGTACCCATGGAGCACCGAATGCACCAAGGGCCGCGCTAACGTCGCATAAATGTCAGCATTCGAGCTCCCTGTATGTAGGCCATCAAACTGGTAAGCCATGCCCACATGAGGCGGACCCTTGGCAGCGGCAAGACGACCATCCAGCATGAGGGTCGCATTCGCCTCGTCCGTCTCCCACGCACACTCTTCATCATCTCTCGTCGGGCGCAGGCGCACATGCACCTGCACAGAGTTGGGCCCGTGAACATCGTCGGGCTCTAGCACAAACGAACCATCGCCCACCTCGCTCTCGAGTGCCGCTACATCAATGCGCTCCGTCGAAGGCGGGGGGGGAATCGGCGCTTGTGCAGGGCGGTCCAGTGGTCGTACTTGTCGGTACGCACGGCTCGGAGGAGTATCACTTTCCTGCATAGACACAGTATTCGCAGCAGCTCGAGTGCGCAAAGGGACACCCTCTGTCACCTTGGCACGCAACGCACGCGTTGGTGAGCTGCCATGCACAACACGCGCAGTAGGCATGCGCGGCGCAGACGCCTTCATGCTCCCAGCAGAAAGCGTAACGTCCACAGCTCGAGGTGTCGCAGCCACGGATCTCGGTCCCATTGGGGCGCGTGCAGAGCGGTTAGGGCGGACCGGATTCGTGGCGGGTATAGGCGAATCGCATGTTCGTGTGGTATCGCGCGACATGGACATAGAAATTGGGTTCTCTTTTAGAGATGAGGGAGATGGTAAACGCACAGCCGGTGGCGTCTCTGCATGGATTGGCTTGCAGGATTCGAGGCCCATGGATGTCATAGGGCGATCGAGGACTTGGCCGGCGCATTTTGCCAGTGACGTCGCCGGACGGTGCATGACGGCATCTTCCGACGCTTTCCGTCTTATCTTCGGTGTATTTTTAGCTGCGAGCGTGCTCGGTGCATCGGCACGGCGAGGCGTCGTCGCAGCACTCGGTGCATGAGTCGAAAAGCTCGGCGTACTCTGACCAGCGCCGCCACGCTGATTTATCGCCAAACTTTCTGACAGAGGTTCCCCACGGTGCACATCAGATGAGTTTTGTGCTTTTCTGTTAGGCGTAGGCTTCGATAGCGGCACCACAGGCCGGGCCATTCGCTTGCGCGGCGATGGCATGAATGGCGTACGTGGTGTGCCCGGACGCAGCTCCATCTGGATGGGGGGCGTATCTGAAAGAGATACAAACCCTGCGGGGCGCTCCGTGGCCCTATGGCTCAATGAACGTGGACTATCCACGTCCATGGCGTCGCGGGGCGGGCGTGCAGATGTGCAACGACGACGCGGCGTGGAGGTGTTGTGCCGGCGCGCTAAGGCGCGACCCTAGAAACAATCACGTGAGGAGTGATCGGCGTGGAGCGTGCGTGGCGACCGTCGCTCTCTCATTGCCTCTGCGGTCGATATGAGCGAAGGTGAGGCAGTGATGGCAGAGGACCTGCCACAGGAGATCCTCCAAGCAGATGTTCAGGAGATCCAGATGCGCACACGCATGCTGGAGAATGAGATTCGTGTCATGAAGTCGGAGCATATGCGCCTCTTGCACGAGCAGACCATGATGAAAGAACGCATCAAAGACAACGCGGACAAGGTGTCCCAAAATAAGGTTTTGCCCTACCTCGTCGGAAACGTTATGGAAATTTTGGACATTGACCCTGATGTCGATGAAGATTCCGAGGAGGCCAAGCAGATGGACCACAAGGGCCATCATGAACACAAGTGCGCCGTCATCAAGACATCGACACGCCAGACCATCTTTCTTCCCCTCGTTGGCCTTGTTCCGCCCCACGAACTACAACCTGGAGATCTCATTGGTGTGAATAAGGACAGCTACCTGATCTTGGACAAGCTGCCCGCCGAATACGACTCGCGTGTTAAGGCAATGGAAGTCGACGAAAGGCCCACAGAGACCTATACGGACATTGGCGGTCTCGAAAAGCAGATCGAGGAGCTGGTCGAGGCCATTGTACTTCCGATGCAGCAGGAGCAGAAATTCAAGAACCTGGGCATCAAGCCGCCGAAAGGCGCGCTCATGTATGGTCCGCCAGGAACCGGGAAAACGCTCCTTGCGCGTGCATGCGCCGCCCAAACCAATGCCTGCTATCTGAAGCTGGCTGGACCCTCCCTTGTGCAGATGTTCATTGGTGACGGAGCGAAGCTTGTGCGCGATGCGTTTGACCTCGCGCGTGAAAAGGCGCCAGCGATCATTTTCATTGATGAAATTGATGCCATCGGCACCAAGCGCTTTGACTCTGACAAATCTGGTGATCGCGAAGTCCAGCGTACTATGCTGGAACTTTTGAACCAGCTGGATGGTTTCTCAAGTGACGACCGCATCAAAGTTGTGGCCGCTACGAACCGTATTGATATCCTCGACCCGGCCCTGCTACGCTCGGGTCGTCTAGACCGCAAGATTGAGTTCCCGCTCCCTAACGAGGAGGCCCGGGCCCATATCATGGAGATTCACAGCCGCAAGATGGCCGTAGGTCCGAATGTCAACTTTGCGGAACTTGCGCGCTCCACGGACGAGATGAACGGTGCGCAGTTGAAGGCCGTATGTGTTGAGGCCGGTATGATCGCCCTACGCGAGGGTGCTACAGAGTTGGACCACGAACATTTCTTGGGTGGCATCCTCGAGGTGCAAGCTTTGAAAAAGTCGGATCACTTTTACTATGCATAGACAATATAGATGTGTAGTTATGTTGTGCGCTGTACAAGCATTAGGATCACTGTGGATAGCACAATGATGCAGATGATAATGGAGAGGATGGTGACAATGGGATGTGTATGTCCTTCACATTCGTCAAGATATGTATGCTCCGTTTCAAGTTCTCGTACACATTTAAAATAGTCATAGGTAGAGATAGCCCAGGAAACAAATGCAACAACAATATAGATTGTTCCAAGCGCAATGTTTTTCGCAGGTAAAGGCACCTGAGAGGAATGGTGGTTCGGAGGTATTGAGAAGGGCGGCGAGTCCTCAGAATACAGTGCTTGTGTAGAAAGAGAGGCGTAAACGTCCTGCTCTGATGTAAAAAACGGAAAAGTCATAGAGTCTGCGCTCGTATGTTCGATAGCAGATACAAAATCTTTAGAATGTTGCTGCGAATCCTGAATCTGCAAATCCAGAAACATGGTCGCAGAGAGCACTGTAGTCATCATGAAGAATTTGATCCAGGAGAGAAAGTTACGCTCACGCACTGGCATTAGTAGCATCCAACATACTGCAAAAATCACGGGTAGACTCAAGCGGTGCCAGACGGGACTTGAGGCCAAACCATGGACGGTTTTGGAAACGGACTGCTGACTCGCTACCGCCACCAACATGCTCGGGATCATCGGATGAGTCTGACTGCTGGAAATGCTTCACTGGTCTAGGATGTTTCTTTCGGAAAGCAACAATGCGTTCCTCGATGTAAGTCCAACATGGACCATCGGCCCTCGCCTCTACATCAGGCTCGCCCGAATTCATACGTGCCAGACGAAACTGCCACACGTCGCACCAGAAACAAAATTCTATTTCTTAGACTCATATAGTACCGGAATGGAACGGCAGCGTAGTTAGCCAGCCATAGCTCAGTTGGAAGAGCGAAGGTTTGTAATTGGTTACCAGTTTCAGGTCCACCTTAGGTCCCGTGTTCGAATCACGGTGGCTGGATACAATTTTTCTCACTTTCACAATTTGTATTTGTTTTCTACATGTAGGATAAATATATTAAACCAATCAATGGACACCCAGCCATAGCTCAGTTGGAAGAGCGAAGGTTTGTAATTGGTAGCCAGTTTCAGGTCCACCTTAGGTCCCGTGTTCGAATCACGGTGGCTGGATACCTTTTTGCTTCTCTATGTCGATATGCGAACAAAGTGACCGGCTTGGAAGGACGATAGAGGAAAGTATTGGCAAGATATTGTTTCATTATCAAACCATTGTTGCCCATCGAGCCCCCGAACAGCCCGGTACGCGCCAGCCAAACCTGTGAATTGAACAAAGGCTTGCAGTCCATCCTTCTCATCTGGATATAAAAGGATCTTGTGAACAAAACCATGTGCAGAACATGCATCCGCTAGATATGAGTCAACACGACGTACTAATTTTCTTTCGTAGCTCTTCAAAGGGCACTTGGGCACTAGGAAAACCTTTGATGACAATAACCTCGCTTGGCTCCCCATAGCGTACCAAGCTCTCTGCCTGTGTTTCATCGTTATTATGATTCACGATAGCACCGCGCTGTGCACCCCGCTTGCCGGGCAATTTGACCGCGACCAATGGCGTCGTAATACCCTTGTTTCCTTCGGCACCCTGGTACATTAGTCTTGGAATACGTACGAGTCCTTCACCTTCCTTGTACCCGTACCGGGCCATGAGCCGCTCAGCAAATGTGGCAGCATCGAATGGGTGATTCGAAGAAGCAAACGGTGATGGACTCGCTTCGGAATGATCTTCGATATGTGCTTTTGCCGATGTCTCATGAGAATGCATGAATAGAGGGGCCGAGCGACCGCCGATCGCTGGCGACGAACTTGGCGCTATTACAGGCACCACGGGCGGAGGCCCAGGAGGGGATGGCTTTTTGGACAGTGTCGCCTGGCGTTCCATCACATCAGGTCGTTTCGGAGGAGGACCTGGAGGTGGAGCTTGGACCTTGGGTGCAGAAATTTCGTCCCTAGGAGGGGATCGTTGTTGGTCTGGATCACCCAGGACAGGCGCATATGATGCAGGAGGAGCAAACTGCGGTAGCCTAGGACGCTCATCGCCACTTTCTTCGTCCGAGTCGTCGTCGCGCGGTCGAAGCTGGCGCCAGAGTGTCATACAATTCTTCAGCATCACATAATCATTGGGATCGTGAGGATCATAGTCGTTTCTCAGATAGGATTCATGGATGCCCAAATGGCCCTGAAATAAGTGTCGCGATACGAACCCCATCCTGCGCAGCTTCGCGCTCGTCAGCGGCACTTTGGGACAAATGTTTATCGTGCTCTAACTCCTCCTTAGAAAGCTGCATGACAATCTCTGAAACCGCAGCTGGCGCTTGGGTCGCCGGGGTATGTTTCAGCAGCGAGGCAACTGTCCGCTGCGTAGATGCCTTGGTAGAAGGCTTTTTGCGGGGTGCGAATCGAAGCGCACTAGACCATGAGCTAGCGTGTTCCTTTTTCCCTTCGGCCTGTGCATCCTGCGTGTCCGATGTGGACAAGCCACGGTACAAAAGGGACGACCCCGGCGAAGGGGACCGTAGCCCCGCCATGGGCGTCGTTGTGGAGATATCGAGGCTGAACCCACGTCCAGCACTCCACCGAGCAAACTATGCCATGATGGCACGTTCGCTGCGTGACGAGGTGCATGCAACGCTCACCGTCTTTGAACAAGATGTAAAGGACTTGTTTTCTAGCATGTCCCAGGAGGCTGCTCTTGAAGCGAGCAGTTCAAAACGTGATACCCCAGCAAGCAAGGTCAGAATTCATGCGCTGGCCGATCGACATGCCGAGCTGGTGCGACTCACGCATGTCATTGCACAGCACCAGGCGAACCAAGCTAAGATTATACCACTCGTTGCAGAAATTAAGTCCCGCGATGCGCAGCAACGCGCTACGATCGCACGTCTGACCGTGCTGCGTGACGAGTTGCGCGCACTGCGAGAGGCGGGTGCGAAAGAGGCGCAAGCCTTGGAGCGGGCCGAGGCTGCCCCAGTGGCTGCACAGGATGTGCTAGACTATGCGCAACGATTGGCCAAGTACACGTCAGCTCCGCCTGGATACCAGCTGGCAGATTTACAGGCCAGTGCCGTGCAACCCAGCAAGGCAGCCCAAGCGGACTACAACCCTGATGCGACGCGCGCAGCAGCATACTACGACCCAATAATCCCAAACATGCCACAGGAGCTCCCGTTCCCCACGGACCGGATCATGCGTCAGGGCATTCTCTACGCAGATGCCGCTATGGAGAGCGCCGTCGCTGTGCTGCCGGAACAGGGCAGCGACACTGGCGCACCGCCACCGGAAGAGATGCCCGAGGCGACTATGCCTACACATGGTGCTTTCCCTGTACTCGACTCCTTTGGCACGGACGACGAAGATGCCTTTGATTTGGATCTAAACCCATAGCCACCTACAGCCCCGCTGGCTGTGCGCCGTAGACGTGTCAGAATGTGGAGAAGAAAGACCTAGTGGGTAAAGCCAATCATGTATGGGGTGCGGGTGCGTGCGGCCATCGTGCAGGCTCAGACCCTGCCACGAGCTTGGTTTGTTTGCGACTGTGATGAACGGGGCCGCCCCAATCGCCGGGGAAGCCTCGGGCTCGCCAAATAGTTGCCGAGAGAAGACAGGGACACTGATGCAGCCGACGCCGCCTAAGCGACCGGATGTCTCTGGGCGTATCAGTGGCTCGTCCTACCCAAGCTCGCCGGCCATAGCGCCGTGTCCGCCGCACATGTCGCCTGCATACCCACGTACGCCTGCATCTGTGCAATGGGAGTCTCCGCGGTCGCCTCCCAGTGGTATCATGGATCCATCGCCGGTCCTGTACGATCGCACGGGACAAGTGGGCCTCGGAGAGCTGGCCACGCCCAGATGGATGCTAGCGCAGGGCGCCAACGAGTCGTTAATGACACCGCCGTCAGCACCGCTTCCACGACGAACATTGCCACAAGACACATCTTTGGCCGAATCGCACGCTGCGTCGGCTAGCAGCACGGCTGCACGGCATTCTCGGGCGATTTCGTACTCGATCGACCGTACCAAGGGCAATACAGAGAAGGCCCTAGCACCACTACCGTCGTTTACATCAATGCAGTTTGAAAAGCTGGTACCTCAGGAAACATCGTACCATGCCCAAGACGCAAGCCACTCATCCTCCCCGTACAAGGCGGCATCGCCGATTGATCAAACGCACCAGCGCCAGCCATCCCTTGGCAACAAGCCATCCTTGGGCCATGCGGCTCTGCTTCCGCCTCCCGTGATGCATGTCCGCTCACAGGAGGATACTTCGGACACTTCTGTCACAGACCTGGCGCATGATATGCAGCACTTGGACACGTCGGATACGTACACAACGTCCGCCACGGTGCCACAGACGAACGACAAGAGCCTGGACGATGTATTCACGGGACAGGTACCGCATATGGTGCCCACCGTGACACTCCCCTCACAAGTGGATCTTGCGGAACGCACGGCATTCTCGCGCCTAGAAAAGGAAGCGGGTCTCGATCACTCGCGCTGGACAGTGATGCCGACCAGCGTGGCGAGCCCGCTCTCTTCGAACACGTCGCCTCCCATGGGTCCAGCCCTAGGCTCGTCATCGCCCATGGCAGCTCATTCGGCGGTGCAAGCCCATCCGGCGCCACCGCCCGTGCCTGACGCATCGCCGCGCATCCCCAAATCGCCACGCTGGCGCCGCCAGAGCTCTTCCGTCCAGGTGGATGATGGTGATGAAAACAGCAGCATCGCGGGGCGACTTTCTCGTCGCTCGCTCATGGCCCTCGGTTCTATCTTTAAAGTGAGCCCGCGTCGCGACAAGGCGAAGGACGATGCAAAGCTGGAGAGCGCGGAGACTGACCCAGCATCGACGCCATCGCGCCTGTCCCGCATCTCATTCACACGCCGGCGCCGGCAGAGCACGCACCTTCGAACGCCTCGAGCAGACACTGCACAGGCAGGTGATGGCGATGCGACGATGCTGGACGCCCCACCGTCGTCGCTTCCTGTCTCTGCGCCCCATGGCGCCTCCAAGGCGGGTCGCCGCGATGCAGCAGATGCTGGACCGATGCCACGCACGGAGCCTTCGTCGTATTACACGGCCAAGGCACAAGGCAGTCGTATTCCCCGCGCCTCGTCTATGGTGCGTATGCTAAATCGCAAACCCTCGGATGCGGACGAAAAAATATCAGGCCTGCCTACGAGTGCCTCGATGCAGAGTGTGTCGTCCGTCAGGGAGTCACCGTCGCAGCGCATGTTGGCGGCGCGTGCCTCGCTCATGTCGGAGCAGGGTGGGGTGTCCCGCCGGTATGCCGAGGATATTGGCTCGCCTGTCAAGGCACGGAGTGTACGCAAGTCGCACGCGAGTAGCGAGGCGATGGAAGCGCTGCGTCGTCAACGCCAGCTGGCTGCAACGCCAAAAGATAAGGGCGCGCTTCGTGCACGGCAGGAGCGCATGTCTGGAACGATMCCCACCGCCGGTGCCGCGGCTGGGTCGCGGGTCGAGCAGGCCATTCATGTGTCATCGCAGCGCGACCAGGCCTCGGAGGCGCTGCGCCGGTCGCGAGACGAAGCGGCAAGCGATGTTGGTGCGCAGAAGCATGACACTATGGCCGCCGATTCTGTCGCGTGCACGCCGTCGTCTGGGATAACGGCGGCGCAAGACACGTCAGGTACGGTTGCCGGTGTGGCGTCTACGGGCTGGACGGCGAGTACCAGCCGCCCGTATGCGCCCGAGTCTGGGATCCCTGTGCCGACAGATGCACGCCGGCGATCATCGAGTGTGCAGTCGCGACGCTCGACACGCACGCCGACGCTCGTGGACGACACGGCGGCGGCAGATGAGGAGATGGAGCGGCATGTGCAGCGTGTATGCCGCCGGAAGTTTGCTGCGGGTGCGCGGCCGGAGGACCTGGAAAAGCTCTTCTCCTTCCCGCAGTCGGCCGCAGCAAGCAAGCGGCTGTCGCCTCGACAGGCGGAAGTGATTTATGGCAACCACCTGTGCCCGTACGAGGTGCAGGAGATAAAGGAGTATGAGAATATCTACTATGTCGGCTCGTTTGCGCGCCACAAGCACTACGCCGTGCCGACCAAGCCGGAGCGCAACTTCGGCTACGACGATGAGCGGGGCGATTACATTGTCAATATGCGCGACCATTTGGCGTACCGCTACGAGATTACCAAGCTGCTCGGCCGTGGGAGCTTTGGGCAGGTCCTGCAATGCCGTGACCACAAGACGGGCAAGTATGTGGCGATCAAGCTGATCCGCAACAAGCGGCGCTTCCACCACCAGGCGGTCGTGGAGGTGAAGATCATGCAGCACCTCACGCAGGCCGACACGGACGACGGGCATCATGTCGTACACATGTCGGACTCGTTCACATTCCGGCACCACCTGTGTGTGACTATGGAGCTGCTGAGCATCAACCTGTACGAGCTGATCAAGGCGAACAACTTTGAGGGCTTCTCTACGACACTGATCCGCCGCTTTGCTTACCAGACGCTGACGTGCCTCTCGCTCATGTGGCAGGCGCGCATTGTGCACTGTGATCTCAAGCCGGAAAACATCCTTCTCGTTCACCCCCGGCACAGTGAGATCCGCGTGATCGACTTTGGCTCGAGCTGCTTTGAGGACGAAAAAGTGTACACGTATATTCAGAGCCGCTTTTACCGCTCGCCCGAGGTCATCCTCGGCGTCGACTACCACATGGCGATTGATATGTGGAGTTTGGGCTGCATCCTCGTCGAGTTGCACACGGGCTACCCGATCTTCCCCGGTGAGAACGAGCAGGACCAGCTGGCGTGTATGATGGAGGTGCTGGGCGTGCCAGACCGTGGTCTGCTCGAGCGCAGCACGCGGCGTAAGCTGTTCTTTGACAGCACCGGTGCGCCGCGTCCCGTCGTCACGTCGCGTGGGCAGAAGCGGCGGCCCAACTCCAAGTCGTTGATCAGCGCCGTGCGCTCAAACGACGAGCTATTCCTTGACTTTGTTGCGCGGTGCCTCACATGGGACCCCGAGCGCCGCCTGCAACCCGAGGCTGCGCTGCGCCACCCCTGGTTCCTGCAGCGCGGCGCCGAGCCAGGCGCCCTGCCACGCGTGTCAGCGACGCGCCGCCCGCCGCGGAGCGATGCACCACGCGATGGCTCGCTTCTCCCACGCGCCACCCCTGCGGGGACGTCTTTACGTAGCAGCGACATATCGACACGGTAACGGGAATCCGACATGTTTCTACAACAGGCACCTCTACACCAGGTAGGCCTCGAGGCCGTATTCGCGCACCTTGTCGGGCGCCTGCGTGTGGAGCTGAGAGATAAACGCCACCACTTGGCCGCGGAGCTGGCCGCCCAGTACATCCTCGGAGCGGCCCAGTACATGGCCAAAGAGTTGCAGGATGGTGTCAAGGTGCTGCATCCCAGCGGGGTGGTTCGCACGCACCAGCTGGATCAGGCACAGCAGCACGGGCGTCCACTCGGCGTGGTCGTTTTCCAACGGCAGGGACGAGAAGAGTACAGGCAGGGCCTGGTCCAGGGGCACGCCATCAGGCTTCTTCATGATCATACGCGCAAGGCACCCACACGCATTGTCGCGCGCCGTCTTGAGGTCGTCGGCCTCGTCGGCCGACTTGGCAAAGTACGGTTGCAGCGCGGTCAGCAGCGACGCATAATGTGGCGACAGGTCTGCCTCGCTGTTTTCGATCAGCACGCCAGCAGCGAACGCCGAGTTCGAGCGCACAGACGCCTCCTCGTCGGTGATCGAGTGCGAGAGCACTGTGAGGATATCCTGCGTGAACGGCGTAATGGCACTCTTGAGGCCCACAATCACTTCGCCGAGCGAGCCAATCGCCGTGGCACGGTCGCTGGTCGAGCGGCCTGGACTGTAGTACTTGCAAAGGAGCGGCAGGAACTGCTGCAGCGGGCCTGCAAAGTCGCCGCCCAGCACGTTGGCCATCGCGCCCACCAGGTCCGTAGCCGCACTGATCAGCACAGACTCATACTCGCTCGAGTCCTCCGAGTCTTCGGCCTCCTCGCCCTCAGGGTCGATCTGGCATGCCGACTTTTTGTCGAGAATCTGGTGTGTGTACAGGCATGTTGTCTCGAGCCAGTCGGGCGCAATGATCGCAGGACCGCATTTGTTCAAGCAGCCCGCCAGCGACTGGCAGATCTCGATCGCGGCGGTGCGGTCGTCCTCGGCCTCCCAGGCCTCCATGATGTTAGGCACGATAAGCTGCACAATCTTTTGCACGTCGGGATTCAGCGGCACCTTGACCTGCACGCCTGGGACCCAGTCGGGCGAGTCGCTCAGCTCGTACAGCGTGTTGATAAATGTGAACAGCGTTGCGATCGCGCTCTTGCGGATACCCTGGTAAAAGTGCGACGTGAGACTGATTAGTTCCTCCGTCGCACGCTCCACGTACGGCAGGAACGCACCACGCGTGTGCTGGAACAGCTCGCCCAGTGAATCGGCTGCTACCTCCTTCTCGATGGCCACCGCCGTGGATACATTGAGGAATGAGTTCGCGAGCTCCTCCATATCCACGAAACCGTCGTCCTCCTCGTCCTCGTCAGGCACACCAAAGCCAGTGATGGTGCCATCGCCTGGCGCACCCGGCACGGGGTCGTGCTCCGACTGCTCAAAGCTCTGTAGCATGCGGGGCACCACATGCTCCAGGTACGGGCCAAACTCGTCCTTGAACACACGCGACATGACCGCAAAGAAGATGAACGCACACTCACGGAGGCGTGGCTGGTCCAATGCCAGGCTCTCAACAGTAACACGCATCATATCGGGCAGGTACGGGCGGAAGTGCTCCGCGCCCACCGCCTCGGCGAACGTGCCGATCGTGTCGGTGGCAATGCCACGCAGGTCCATCTCCTCGCCCTCCTCGGTGAGCAGAAGGAACGGCTGTACACGTTGCATCAGCGGCGCAAAGTACGGTACAAAACCCTCCTTCGCCGCGTGCGCCGCACTGCCAATCGCGCCCGTTATCGTTGCTTTGACCGCAATGGGCGCCGTCTCCAGCAGTCCCGTCAGGCGCTCCATGATCGCCGGCAGGTAATGTGCAATCTCGTCGCCCATCACCTCGAGCAGCGCGTCAAGCGCCGTGCACGCAGCGCGCTGCGTCTCCTGCGCATTAATCAGCTCCATAATCAGCGGCAGGAACACAGCATGTTTCGCAGCACACTCCTCATCCAGCATCTCGCACAGGCAGCCCAGCGTAATGCACGACGCCTTGCGCACCACAACCTCGGGGTCCTTCATGCCGCTCTCCACAAACGGCCACAGCTCATCCATGTGGGGCCGAATGTATTCGGAGCAGCCCTCGACACTCACACCAAATGCCATCATGGCCGCCTTGCGGTGCATAGCATCGGGGTGCTGAGCGTACGCCTGCACTAGCTCCAGCAACGGTGGGAAGACGTGACTCGGCGGGAGCTCCGTCGCCAGCTGGTCTATCACACGCAGTGCAAGGCGCGCCGGCGTGTCTTCTTCCACGTCGTCCGACTCCTCCTCCGTCGCAATCGGCATCAGCTGCTCCAGTAGTGGCTTGGCGAGACCGAGACTCTGCACACGTGAGCGCTTGTACTGGATCGTCCACACAAGCGAGTTGAGGCACATGAGTCGCAGATCCTCCTCGTGGTCCCGGTTCGCACTGTTGCGCACAAAGAAGCCCACCAGCTCAGCGAGGTGCGTCGTCAGCACAGGGGCCTCAAGCATGCACAGGTTCTCAAACACGTCGAGAATCTGGCGCACACCTTCGGTGTGCGACGCATCAAGGCACTGCTGCAATACCTCGACCATCTGCGGTACCGCACTCTGCATCGCCGACAAGTCCGCCTGGTCGTCCGAGTCCAGGTTCTCGGCCACCTTGCTGAGCGCGCGCACGGTCGTGATGCGCACCTCAATGCTCTCGGGATCCTGCAGACCCTTGGCAAAGAGACCCATAATTCGCGGCAGTTGCGACTTGAGTGCCTCGCTGTCCACAAACGTCTCCAGGACGATGAACAGGACAAGCATGGCCGTCTGGCGCTGCATCGCGTTCGGCGACTCTGCCGAGGTAAACAACCACGGCAGCAGCGCAGGCCACGATTGCATCGGCAGCTCCTTGCGCGCAATCTCCGCAATTACGCGCGCCATAGCATTGCGCAGCAGGTGACTCGGCTCCGCGGCAATAATCTCGAGGAGCTTAGCCTTGATGCCATCGCGAATCTCGATAGGTTGCTTCGCCCATACCTTGTTGCTCTTCGACAGCTTCTTCCGTAGTTCCACAGACGCAAGTTGGCGCACAGCCAGGTCCGACGACGTCGCCAGAATCTCAAAAAGAGCAGGTACAGCCTTGCTGTCCTTCAGGTATCGGGACTGTAGCGCCTCCGTCGCCTGGCGTCAGCTCACATTTAAGCATACGTACAGCCTTCACGGCCGCCGTGTCAGGTACATTGGCTTGCTGCAGTATACCGTGCAGCTCCTGCACATAAGCCGGCTGGGGTCAGCGCTTCCGCACGTCGCACGCACATCCATGTTGGTCACCCGCCACGCTCGCCGCGAACCGCGGAAAAAAAATTCCTTCACGTGTACGAAAAACATGATGTTGGACCTACTAGGAGATATGTCACCGCCCCGTCCACCGTCCGCTAAAGAACTCAGGTCGTGTGGCTACGGAAGCAGAACGAGAGTTGAGCCACAATTATAGATGCCCAAGGATGTTGATGGCTTAGAATAGTTTCCACTTTTTGCGCCAACTAGAGTGCCCCGAAGAGTCCGACTTGGATTCCTTCGAAGACGACTCGTCGCCCCGGGCCATCTCCACGGCCTGTGGCGCAGGCGGTGCCTCGAGCGCGGTCTGAAGCTGCCCATTAATATGAATTGTCTCGCCCTCCGGTGTAATCGTCCGCACAGTCTCGTTGCCCTGCGCATCCCTCTTGGTAATAATGGTCTCCCGTCGACCGTTCACGACGGTCGTACGACGACTTTCTGAGGCATTTCCTGAGCCTCCCTGGAACGAATAGTTTGACGAGCTCGTCGAATACATGGTATTCCCGCGAGGCATACTGGCATGGACAGGCTGCTGTCCGAAGAGTGAGCTGAACGAGGCCATCGTAGGGAAAGGCGGCGGCGACATGGACTCGCCTACCAGTGGGTTGCGCGATGTATGAGGCGGAGGCGCACCAAATGAAGTAGGACGCCCCATACTCGACATGGTAGGGAAGGACATGCCCCAGTTCATGAAACTGTCATCCATCCCACTGTTGGCTTCCATCTCATGAAAGTCGCGCGCGAACATGGAGTTGAACAGCTCGAAAGGATCGAAAGGGCCGCGTGGAAATCCATCGGCTCCATGTCGACCCTGTGCCCGTCGTGCAGAATCAAAGCTGCTCTCCCAGACAAAGGTGTGGCCACCAGGCGACATGGACATCTCAGGGTCCGAACCGTCAGGCATAGTCCCTGTGACCAGTGGGTACTCGAATCTGTCATACTCCCATCTCCGTCTGTCATCACTAAGCACCTCATAGGCTCTGGCTGTTAGAGACACAATACATACTCCGCCACAAGCTTGAATTGGGCCGTCGCCGCCTCCTTATCAGAGGCCGTAGCACGGTCAGGATGTGACCTCAGTGCTTGCTTGCGATATGCAGTTCGTATCTCATTACCAGAAGCATTGGGATCCACTTCCAGGATGGAGTACCAATCGTTTGGCATGGCTTCGGCTATCGCCACCGCTTCGTCCGTGGTGAACTTTGTGTTGGTTAGACACAAAACCTAATCACCCGCGCGTTGGAAAGCTTCGCCACGTGGGCCCACGTGAACCTCGTCGCGTTAGGCGGAGCGCGAACTTACATGGTCGCCCAGCTACCCCGCCCAGGGACAGCGTCTGGTGAGAATGCACACAACCTCCGTGCGAGGGCGCAAGCGCAAGACCCAACAACCGCTTGCATGGGATCCTTCAAATGAAGTGCGGGCCAATATGCCTCGGCCCTCGGCAATCCCAGGTGCCAATGGGACCATCGTGAAACGACCTTACGCGAATATTATTTACGGTCGGGAACAGGATGAAGACGTGGCTGATGCCCTTGTAGGTGCGTGTAGTAGTACTTACAGCAGATCCACTCGATGTCGTTGTTCCACGCGATCTCGCTGCCGCTCGCTATGCACTCTATCATGAGTGGATGGATAAACTGCTGGGCCCCACACGCCTGGACCATATGGCAGCACCAGCTCCTGTCTATGATGCCAAATACCTGCAAAAGCTACAAAGCGAGATTCAGTCACTCCAGGGTGAGTTGGAAGAAGTCGAAGCTGCGCGTGCGGAAAAGCGAAAGGCATTTAGCGCGCCAGTCGACGACACGAATGAAGAACCAGAGGCAGAGCCCTGGGCTCGGGCCCCCAGTGCTGGACGAGTTGTTGGCATTGGCTATGTACCCACTGATATGCCAGCGGAAGTAGCGGCACAATTGGAGGCACAAGCGAATCGTCGCCGTGAGCGCGAGGCTCATCAGCAACCCCCATGCAAAACTGTGGAAGAAATTCAAGCTATGATCCAAGAGGTGAATCAGCGGCATAAAGAAACACCAGTGGTTCCATAGATTGCTACGTATCTATAGTATGTATATCATCCAGAGAAAGCATGGCACGTCTTCGCTGCGTGGACGCGTCCGTTGACTCGGACTGAAGCCGCGCTTGGGATAAAGGGCTCCAATCCGGTGTATCTTGTTGTTCCGCAGGAGTCAAGAGGCTCTGTATGACTCGGGGGGCGTGCGCATGGGAAAGCTCCATCAATCGCGCCTTAGCTGCCTCTAGCACGGGGGTATCCAAAGAGGGCGGTTGCTGGGCATGTGCACGAAGAATGGTGATGCCCATCTCAGGAGTAGGGGTCATTTGCAGCAGCTGGGCTTCACGAACAATGTCTGGTGCTGACGAAGGTGTCGGTAGATGCATGAGAAGCTGCATGGTCTCAATATAGTCAGAAGCAATAAGGCGATCACGATGTGTCAGGATCAAAACTGTGGACACATAGGGAAGCAGTGACAGAGAAGGGTCACGTTGGATCATGGCATCCCAGAGTTGGGTAATTGTTTCCGTAGGGAACTGGGTTAGTTTAAATGCGCACCTCGTGAAGATACATGAGACGATGCCAACGACTGCCAGGTCAGAGAGGAAAACGTACAGCAGTATAGGCGGCCATTCCAGCTGTAGTTCAAACAAATGGCATCCCAAAATTCGATCAACACGATACAAAATGGCTTTGATCAGTGTGGGGGATCCAGCCCGCTCGATAAAATACTGCGAAGCAAGGCGCTGCATGATGCCTGAGAACAGGAAGAATGTGTCCGCTTCCACTTCCTCGGGTGCGAGCAGTTCATTAATATTCACGGTATCGTTCAGGGGTTCCATTTGCTTTACTAGAGATTCGCGCACTCGTATCGACCATAGAAACCACGCCACTTCATGCATGCCCTGGCGATAGCCACGATCTGATTGGGTTAGTGACCATATCGTCAATATTCGCTGTAAGGCGGACATGTCAGTGTCTGATGGGAGTTCAGAAAGACGCTTGAGATCCAAGGCAATAAGTTCTTGGGTGGCTTGAAGGTCAATCATCTTTTGTCTGGGCGTCTGGGGTAAGTGATCCTGCCACGCACCCCTTCCTGAAGCGGGTGTATATCTTCATCATCAGGAGGCGCTAGGGGCCCATGCCACACAAAGGCAAACTTTTTTTGTAGATGTCGATACGCTCGCCGTTGCAGCTGCACTGTCGATGGCCAGGAGCGCATGGTATCACTTGGAACATCGTCAAGTCGTAGGCGCCATAGTACGGTATAAAAGGTTGTGTTGCTCGCAGTCCCTTGTTTGGCTAAAAGTTCCTTCCAAGTCGATCTGTCGTGAGGGGACCAAACCTACTCAAGCTGGTCCAGGTGCGCCTCATCCATGGACGTCTCTGACGGTCAGGTGGTCTAGGGTCAAATTGGGCAGAATTTTTTGGCCACCTCCATCTCCACCATGACGACCAAGCCCATGTCCGGTCGCCTTCAGGGGCTCAAATTCATGCAACGTGGTGCTCAACGCGCCGCCCTTCAAGCTGAGAAAGAAGTTTCTGGTCCGAAAAACACTAAAGAACCTGAAGAACCGACAGAACCCACCGATCCAGACCAATGGGTCGTGCCGTATTCGCGCTGTGTTGCCTCGCCGAACGTTGAGGACAATTGGGGTGAATGGCTCTTGAACGCTACTAATGAAGAATCCGTTAATACGAGGCGCACATTCGGTGACTGGAAAACTACGAGGCGTACTTTGAAAAAAGAAAAAGAATTAGACGAGGATTTCAAGGAGGCCCATGCACTCCTCAACGAATCGGACGACGAGCGTGAGGATGAAAGCAGGTCGGAAGACGAAGACTCGGCGTCTGACTCCGAAGAAGATTTTCGTTCTGCCAATTCGTCACCTAAACCGACGTTCCAGAAGCCCCCCAGCGCCGCTTCGCGCCGGAAATCAAACAACCATGCGGCACCTGCACCGAAGCGTTTGAAACAGGCAGCCGTTGTGGACAAGTCTCAGAGTTTGCGCAAGAAGAAGCAGAGGTAACTACCAATCTAATTCCAGCAAGTCTTTTTCATCAAATTGGGCCCACAGTCGGTCCTCCTCTCCTTGACTTAGACGTTCCCACCTGCGTTTCTGAGCGCGTTCTTGTGCTGCCTTGGCCATATCATCACGCCACTCACAGTCCTTGCGCCAGCCGCACCGCTCACAGCGATTTGTACTGGAAACGGCAACGCCCTCCGGCTCCCTCTTTCCATCCAGCAACGCAAAAGTCCTGTCCAAAAAGTCGTCCAAGGCTGTGCAATTATTCGAGACAGAGACACTCCCCAAGGTGTCCGCTGTGTCTCGCTGTACGTATACAATTTTCATCAAGGGCGCCATTCGCCTCTGGATACCTCGCAAGTTGCACTTGACCATATCAATGACGCGCTGCAGCGTCAGGTTGGATGCCATTTGACTCCCTTCCCAGGGGGTATCAACTTGACGGACCATTCTCTCCACGTCTTTGATAAAGACGGCCGACAATGGTGTATCTAAACGAATACGAAATGTTTCCCAGAGTCTCGCTAGATCCAAGAGAGATGCGTTGTCTTCAAGGGTGCATTGCCAAGTGGCAGCCATGCTCACAAGGAGACGGCGGTATATCATGCATTGCCAGTGAGCCTGTTGCTGGTCAATGCGTATTGGTATCATTTTTGATGAGCGAGTTTTCGTTTCAAGGAGGACTATCTCGCCTCGCTCATCGAGATACAATTCATCAATGATACCGCGGATTAGCTTTCCGTGTAGTATCCCAAAAACAGGCACTTCGCGAGTGCGTCCTCTTTTATGTAAGATATAAAGGCCCGTAGCAAATTGCAAAAGCAGGAGAGCCCACTCATCTTCTCGCGTTTCAACCTGGATTGTCACTTGTACAGGCAGCACGTCTCGCTCGATGTCCTCGTGTACGGCTGATCCCTGCTCCAAAACAGCCTCCTTCTGTTCCATGCATATCATGTCAGGCTCTATTTTTGTCCCTCTAGGTGTTGTAATAGAAAGAGGCCGCATTGACAGTGGCAGGTACGATTGGAACAGCACATTGTATTGGTAGGCGTATTCACACCAGGCGGGTGACACTATTTCCGACACACCAAGTGACTCCCTCTGCATCACATGCTCCTCAATCGTTCTGGGTGGCTTCTTTTTCCTTCCTTGAACCCCTCTTGTTCGGTTTCCCATGTCACCGCGCCACGTAACGGGCGAGTCCAGCTTCTGGCCGGTGCCGTGCTGTGGAGGGATGATGGATCCCCACAATGCGCATGTGATTATATAATCATCTGACCCATGTCGCCTCCCGGTCTTGCACCTTTGTCCTAGGACGCAACATCGCAAGGCTTCACGATGAAGGGCTTTACGAAGTTCATCCAACGGACGCCTCACGTTGTGACATCCAAGGTAGGACTCTCTTCCAAGTCTACGGATGTCGAATTCGATCATCTGCGACACAAGTTCACAGCAGTGGAAAAACTGATTCGTCAGTTGACGAGAGAGTCTCGTACCTATCTCGACGCGATCAAGAAGATGCTCGAGTCATGCAGTATGTTCACGAGTGAGTTTAGTACTCTGTACCACCCTCTGGGTATGGAGTACGATCTTGAGCGCCGGCACCCCGAGGTTGTACAGACCCTGGTGAACCTCACCGGCTATATGACCTACATTGACGATTTGCGTGAATCGCTCCGTCCTGAGCTCGAGCTCATTGCTACACGCGTGATTGCGCCCGCGGAAGAGTTAGAAAGCCTGCTTAAGAACATTGAAAAGGCCATCACGAAGCGCGATCACAAGCTGATCGACTTCGATCGCCATACGAACTCGTACACGAAACTGAAGGAGAAACAGAACCGTTCGGCCAAAGACGACCAGAATATGTTCAAGCTTGAGCACGAATCAGAGTCCTCTGCAGCTGACTATGAACACCACAACAACCTCTTGAAGGAGGAACTGCCCAAGTTCCTGGACATGGTGACGCGTCTCATCACGCCGCTGCTCTATTCCTTCTACTATATGCAACTGAACGTGTTCTACCTCTCTATGGAGAAACTCAAGCAATTTGCCTCTGGCAAGTTTGATTTGTCAGAGAACAACCTCGTCTCTCACGAGCACAAGTATGCGATGGATATGAGCCAAATCATCGCTGAGCTGGAGTCGTTCTCAATCCAGAAGCCCGTGCCGCCTAGCATGCGAATTCTGCAGATGGCCAAGAGCGGAACATCGCTCAGCACACGCACCAAGAACCAGATGGTCACTGGTTCGGATAAGGCGGCGGCGGCGGCGGCGCTTCCCCCCTCCAGTTTCCCGGCGGCGGCCCCCCCGGCAGTAGACCCGCCGGCCTATACAGCGAGTGCTACCTATACGGCGAGTGCTTCTGTTGCAGCGGTGCCCCCTGCGCCCACTCCTGTGGCAGCTGACTACGTGATTGCCCTATACGATTACGCTGCTACTGCTGACGGCGACCTGTCATTCCGGGCAGGTGACAAGATTGAGGTGTTGAAGCGCACTCCCAGCGCAGAGGATTGGTGGACAGGCCGTCTGAATGGCATCGAGGGCATGTTCCCAGGTAATTACGTGCGTGAAGCGTAGATCTAGGTCTATACGCCAAAGAGTACACTCTTGTAGTCTCGTAAAATGACACCGACACTCTCCGTTCCACTCAGGCCCACCTCGGATGCAATCGCACTAACGTAGCGGGGCGGTGTCACGTCGTGCAGTAGCTGTACGACCTTGAGGCGCGACTGCGCACTGCATTCGGCGCGAGTCAGCAACACACTGGGCGTCTGCGAGGTATCGTCTTCTTTTGAAAGCAGGTCAGAGCACTGGCCTGCCTCGTTCACAACAAAGCTGTCGAGCTGGATGCGGTCGCTGAACTTGTATGTTTCGCAGCATATAATCACCGGAATGTGGAATCCATGCGCCATCATAGCGCACATGGCTGTGCCTGAACGCGCATAGGGCGCGCCATTGGACAAGAGCGACGATGTGCCCAGAAGCATGAGTGTCGCTCGGGGCACAAGTGTACTCAGCGACGTCAAAAGACCATAGGTCGTAGGGATACCCTCTTCCAATAGCCGCTCGGCCAGCTGGCGTCCCTCATAGAGGGGGCGTGAATCAATGACAATCACCTCAAACTGGCGTCCCTGACGGAAGGCCTGCAACAATGTACCCTCGATGACAGAGGAGTGCGCATACGTCATGACGACGTCGCCATCATGGATCTTGGCGGCTGCGTGCGACTGGATGGCCTTGGCGGCATATACAATGCGGTCACGGATAAAGTGCTCGATCCGACCCAGCAGGTGTTCCTTGGCATCGTCTTCACTGAGTGACGCTTCCACCACACTAATCTCGTACTTAAGGAAACGCACAGCATGCCCCGTGGCCGTGTTTAACGGGCGCGATTCCACAATGTAGCCGACTTGCTGGGACACGCGTGTTAGGAGGTCGCGACTCAATACAGCGCCCTGCGGCGTCTTGTAATCACAGATCACTTCGCCAAGCGCCCGGAGTACAGCGATGGCGCGCTGATTGGCGCCACGGATCGCAAATGTCGACAGCTGGTGGCACAGGGTTAGCACGGCAGGGTGAATCACACCGCGGGCTGCTGCGCTGCTCCAGTTTATGGCATTCATGCGGGCATTGCGCGGCAGCGTCACATTGCCAAAGAGCGACGCATCACCCAACACACCGACTGTAGACAGGTCGTCGTCGAGCGATGCCGTCGGTGCTGCATCCTTGGCCTTGGATATGGCTGGCTTCTCAGGCCGCCCCTTGCTGCCGCTTGTTGCCCCGCTGGGATGGAGGGATCCAGAGCTGCTTTGCCCTTGGTTCTGTGTCTGACCTTCCTGCTGAACTTTGGCGGCTGCGCGACGCTCACGCTTAGCTTCCTTGGCAGCCTTCTTGTCTTTCTTGACATGCGCGGCGTCGGCGGGCCTGGGTGGTGCAGCGTCGGCCATGGTGGTCCAAGTAGAAGCCGCACCAATCGGTGCGACCCGTGACAATGGGGCACATGAAAATCAACCAACCATTACATCACTATCAACAATACATGTCATGTTGCGTCTCGCGCTGTGCATCCCATAGATACAGCGCTGCAAAATCCAGGCCTGTTACAGCACTGCACAACGCTGCACCGTAAGAAGCACTCTATACACTCCACGCGCACCTACCAAAGCAGGCACATTTACTCTAGGATCCTACCAGGAATCGAGTCGGCGAAAGGGAGCAGACGCTCCAGCCGGTCGAGCAGAATTGGATCCATGAAAACGAATAGAGAAAAAGAGGCCAAGCTAGGCGGCGCTTTGGACGATAAATCACGTGATGGTCGTGATGATCCGGGCAATACACTGGCTTCTACTCCACCCGCGGACTACAATGAGCGACAGTGCGACACCGACAGCGGCGCCTGATGCCGGCAAGGCTGTCATCAAGAATGCCGACATGGACCAAGAAATGCAGCAGGAGATTGTAGAGATGGCAGCTGATGCCATGATGCGCTTCGAGCTCGAGAAAGACATGGCGGCCCATATGAAGCGCACTGCTGACAAAAAGTTCGGCACCACCTGGCACGTCATCGTCGGTCGCAGCTTTGGGAGCTTTGTGACACACGGTACGTATGTACACTAACAAAAAGAGTCTAAGCACTTTCTCTACTTTTGTAAGTACACGCCTGCTCATCCAGATCTCGGTCCCTTGGCCTTCCTTATTTGGCGAGCCTAAATTAGCGCGTTTCCAGCCACATGTCCAGTTCGATCCAGCCACCACCCACGCGCGTATGAACATTGCGCAAGTCCACATCTCGTGGGTGCTCTGGGATGTGCTACGGTCAGCCACATTGTGTACATACCATACGAAGTAATCGACAAGTCACGGTTTTAGACAACAACATATACCGATGATACACGTCGCCCTGGCCGGCATGGGGCTCGTCCAGGCGCTCCACCATTACGCCACGCGCATTGCATATACGCGCTACGCCGATATCCAGTGCATCGCGCATATCCGGCACGTATCTCCTGACGTCATTCATGGCTGAGTGTCTGCTAGGGGTATATCGTCCAGGTGTCACAGGCACAGGCAGCACCGACGGGACAGGCGGCACGGGCGGAACTTGTGAGCCTTGTGTCAGAGTATGCAAGGGGCGAGGCAACAGAGACGAGCGCCGTGTGAGGCGCTTGCCTTGAGACGACGAAGGTTGTGCGTTGGGTGCTTTGGGCCGGTCCATAGCTGACATGGGTCGCGTAGACGCCCGCTGGCTGGGCGAATCATCGATTGGCTGTGCTTGAGGGTTTGTCCCACCCGGACTATACAGTGACGTCAGGGCACTAGCGCTACGCTCAGAGCGGATTCGTCCTGTCGTCCGAGGTCGCTGTGATGAGTTTGTGATGCGCGACATGGTGTTTGAAGGTGTTCTTGGAAGAGAGCTGGGAGTTCGTGGTAAGCGGCTTGGTGTTCCAAGGGACCAGCGGCGCTTGCGAGCGTCGTCATCCTCACCGGCCAAACGCTTGCTCACGGGTGTACCGATCGTAAGGGACGAGGCTAGCGTGTCGGAAACCTCTTGAACACTGTCCATATGATTCTCTCGCTGAAGTGCATTCCAGCGCGATTCGATCTGAGCATAACGTATACGCGCCCCGGGCTGCACAGGCGGAGATTGGTGCATGGTAGATATCAGATGCGCACAGGTCGAGAGCATATGCCTCTTTTTGGCTTCCAAAGCATCTTGCGAGCCTGGTGACTCGGATGTAGAAGTGACTTCCAAATTGTGAAGCAAGCGCTCACATTGCATGCACACGTCGTACGCGGTCAACACAGCGCGTTCACTTTCTAGCTGGAGTTCCAAATCCAGCGCATCGGCGTGGATTTTATGGAATTGCGAGTGAATAGATGCCACCACATTGACTAGTCTCTTGGGTCCATCCGTGCTTGGTGGTAGCATGCATGCATTTTGAGTCGTTTCGCGCGCTTGCGATAGTCGATCGCGTACCTCGTCCAGCCTGACCAGTAGACGCGCCGCACTGACGTCCGTCGAGTCCCAGATGTATGCGTTTGACTGAATCACTTCTTCCACCGCAAAAATGGCATCCTGTAATGCTTCTAATGATTCGCTGGCCTGTAGTGTGGCCTGCCACACTTCGGCCCCGTCGTCCATCGTGGTCCAACCGTGCTGGACGGCCACGACGTTTACCTCCACCCCCGATGTGCGTCTCGCACGTGCCATTTGCTACAAAAATGATAGCATCGACCAAGCGACGGGCCGCGTGCTCAATGGTGTGCCGAGCGTTGTCAGATGCCGAATAGTAGGCCGTCCATGGGGGCAGTTCCATGGTTGCTCAGTCTCGCCCATGTGTTGGAGAACCTGCCGCATCTGGCGGAGGTCCAAGGCTGAGCCCACCATGATGCTTTTCCGACAAGCCCGACTTGCTAGCATGTCGTGAACTTTTGTGCAGCGTGCTCGACACACCTGACCATGCTGCATCTCCCGCAGCTGATAAAGTAGCTCCTCGAGATATGATGTTAGATAGGTTGCGTACCATGCAGGTCAAAGACCGTATCTCTGCTCACTGGCTTGGACAGCAGCCTAACGCGCTGGCCTGGCGTGGCCTCTTCATCCACTTTGACATCGAAGCCATTCATGCGTAGCCATTCTGCATGTTCCATGGCCACGAGCTCGTCCGTAGGAGCCAATTCCACTGGCTCTGGCCGTAGAAGCTGCTGGCTGTGAATCCTCGTGGTCTGCTGCAATGTCTCGAAATTGAACTTTTCGTCTGCTGCATGCTGGTCAATGATGAACAGGTCGTCCATGTCTGGCGTGATACGCCTGGCAATGATAAATCCCAGATTAAACTGCCCCACAACGCGCATTTGACCAAAGTCCGACTTGGCCAAGACTCGTTCCAAAGCTGCAACGACCTCCTGATCAGGGACACCCACTTCTGCTCCCTTCCATGCTTTGGGCGAGCAGGGCTTTGGTGAGCGCTTCAGACGGTCATGATATATCTGGAAATCAAAGGCAAGCGTGACGGTGTCCGCCGGAAGTGGATGACAATTTGTAGCTTGCTCGCGACTCCTGTCAGGGGGAACTGTTGGCCGTACATGGATAGGCGAGGTGGGCAACACTTCCTCTTCCAGCTCATCACTCGATTCAGTAGCCATCGGTGTCGATGTGACAGTCAATAGGGTCGGCTCGCTGTGCGGAGTGTCGATTTGTGGCGTGGAACAGGATACCGGAGGACCGTCCGATGGTATAGCCGTCTCGATCAAAACCGCCGCGGTGCTTTCTTCTTCCGGCGATGCCGGCGCGTGTTGCGTGCATGCCCCATGATCGGACTCCTCACGGGGTGAGTCGTCTGAGTCTTGGGTATGGTCTGACAAGATGCGCTGCTCGTGTCGTTGCCGTATGGGTCCTTCCATTGTTCCGGGGTCTGGATGCATAGTACGGATCGACACCCGGGGACGGTCGCTTGTCGCCTGCGATAGCGTATCCTGGTCTTCCGGTGAGCTGGGCTCTTCCTCCATGTCCAGTTCATCCACGTCCTCTTCTTCATGCTCAGAGACGTTATTGTCAGGGAGCTGTGCCCTCTTCATCGCGAAGTTTCGCACTGCCTGTCGGAACTGCGTGCGCATAGATGACACACCTTGTGACGCAGTAGACTCTTGTGATGCGGGCGGCGAGCTCCAAGATGCCGCATGCGTAGACAGACAAGGCTCTGAGCGGGCTAATTTAGGCGGTTCGCGTGTAGCTTCTGGTGCACTGCGCTTCGGAGTCTCTTCTACAGGCGTCGGCGCCGGCTCAAACGCCTGGTTCTGTACGCGCAGGATGCCTTTTGACGGCTCAAATACGTGCTCAAGCGCTGCGTGAATGCGTTCCAGCAGATCAGCTTCGTCGTGAAGGTACAGTGTGCGCTTGTCTGGGCTTACATTCACATCGTAGGCGTGCCGGCTGAGGCGCAGATCTGCGATCACGCAGGGAAACTGCGTGGTGTTCAACGTGCGGTAGACCTGGTTAAAAACGTGCGCCAGCTTGGGACTATCCCATGGCCGGCCATTGAGGTAAAAGTACTGGCGATCGCCACTGCTGCGCCCACTGCCCACAGAGGGCCTGGAGATGAGGCCGACCATCCGAATACTGTCGTCATCAGAGAGATATAGATCCAAGGGCTGCATAATCGCAGCGGTCTTGGTGCCAAACAGAGCCGTCATGTTTGCCTGGAGGTACTGCGGCCCCGACGATGCACGTACCACGAGCTGCGAGACGCGTTTTCCATCAGCCAGCAGGACGGAAGAGGCCCACCGCACACCCTCGCTCACAAGAGCATACGACTGGATCATGGCATGCGCTTTCGCAAATTCGCGCTTCACATTCTTCTCCAGCTCGCGCCGACGAACAGGCAGCCCTGAGAGTAAATTCGACAGCGTCACAGACGTGCCACGCTGCCTGGCGATGCGCTTGTCGCACGTCTTAAGAGAGCCATCGTGTGCGAATTCCAGCAGAGTACCCATGGGCGCATCCAAATCTGTGGCTGTGAGAATGGTCACGTCGGCGACGGAGCACAGCGAGGCCAGTGCCTCGCCACGAAAGCCAAACGTCGTGACGCGAGTCAGGTCCTCGAAACTCACGAGTTTGGATGTGTGGTGGCGCCGGCCTGTGTTAGTTTCAGTACATACCAATCATCGCATAGTCATCCCTGCGTATGCCGCACCCATTATCGACCACCTCGATGCCGCCCAGACCGTACTCCTTGAAACGCAATTCTCGCGTCAGTTGTAGTGACGCACCGATACTCGTAGCGCCTGCATCCAGGGCATTTTCAATCAGCTCCTTCACCGCTGAGCGCATATCAGGCACAACTTGAGCGCCGGCGATGCGGCGCACATCGCCCGGCGCAATCGGCGCGATACGCCGCGTGTCAGTGGCCATAAGGAGACAATGTGGGGATTCGCGCTTTAGTCATGGACTGGGGGCGCTTCTCCGCTCACGGTCGCTAGGCATGGCACGACACGTCCCAGCCGTACACCGCGTGCCGCTGGAGCTATGGACAGTCATATTTATGTATATGGAACCGCACGAGATTGTGCGCGTGCGCAAGGTATGTGTGCATTCGCTGACGCAGACCATGCGCTCCATGTTCATGGCCGGTGTGTCGGCGGCGCTGTGGCACCAGCTATACGTGCGGCGCGCTCAGCAATGCCCACTGGCCGCCCATACGACCAGTCAAGGTGTATATGTGGATGCGATGGAGAGTGCACTACTCGTGCGCGATAAGATGGACCGCGCATGGGCCACACGCGGGGCACACCCCGCGCGTGTGATCCGATTCCGTGCGCATGTGAACCGCATCACCAGTGTGCGCCTCGTTGTGGGCCCGCCGCAGCCCCAAAATGAGGAAGTACGTGTGTCGTACTGGCTCCTCACTGGCTCTGTCGATGGATATGTGCGCGTGTGGGACGTCAACCGCGTGCTGCGGCATACCGGGTCATTGAATGTCACGCCGGAGCTTGCTGTGGATGCGCTGCTCCGAAGCACGTGCAATGATAGCACTGGCGACGAGGATGAACCGCGTGTGCTTCCAACGGACCCTGCGCACGATATCAAGCGCTCTGCGCGGGCGTTCCTTGTGGCAGAGGTCGATATAGGCGGCGACGTCACGTCAATCGATGTGCAAGTGGACGCTGAGATGCGCATCATGACGATCGCTGTGGGCTCCTATTATGTATGTGCCATCCACTCACACACAGAGCACGGCGGGAGCCCTGATGTACGAGTTGCGTTTGCGGTCTCTGCCACATATGCTGGACATTTGTGCTTCGTTGGACCCCCCCGAGTGGGGTGGCACACAATGTGTGTCGTTACTGGACGATGTGGTCGGTGCGTACGCCGTGCTCACGCAGCCATTGGCACCTATACTGGGCGTGTGTACCTCCTGCACTGGCGCTCAGGTGAGCGGGCCATGCTTGAGCAGCTGGACCGTGGATCTGTAGCCGCGTTGGCGCTGCTTGATACACATGTGGTGGTCGTTTCACGCATGGGGCACATCACAATCTACGAGCGCCGCGGCACGGTGGATGCCACGCTAGTGGGGCAACATACGGTCGGACAGCATCCACTGCTCAGTGCGTCGCTCGGCACTGTTGATGAGCGGCGGATGGGCACGTATCGACGACCTGGCGCTGTGCGTCAGCTTCCGCTACTGTCGGTGGATCCGACGGGTTTGACGCACTGGTCCCTCGATTACACACATCCGACGGAGCCGCCAAGGTGCGTGGCTCATCACGAGATGTCGGAGCGCATGATCGGTGCGTCGGTGGGCGCCACGGGGCATCACGGCATCCTGGCATCAAGTTTGGGGGGCGTGCCACCGATCTGCGCCGTGCGTCTGTATACCCAGGACAGGCAACTAATGCCCATCCGGCCTACCCCAGACATTGTGATCCCTGGCAACTCGCTCTCAGTGCCCGTGCTGGGTCCAGTACCGGCGGGTGCGCCGCCGCCCAGCAGTCCGACGCCTCCGCGGCGCGTGCGCGTCGACTCGTTCTCGTCGACATCAACGGCGAGCTCTACGGCGCCGAGCCCGTCGAGCCGTGTGGATATGCTCACCGAGTCGGCGATAGATGAAGCACGCGGCGTGGTCTGCCTGGCGAGTGTGCGGGGGGCTGTGTGGATCGCCGACTATGGAGGCAATATAGATACCATGTAGATACAGCTAAGCCTCGACCTTGTGCAGATTGCGGTGGGGCTGCGGGTCCACCCGACCGACACGCTCCAGCAGCTTCTTGACGAGCTCGCTGCGCTTCTTTTCAAACGCCTGCTCGATCTCCTGGAGACGCTCCTTTGTGTCACGGTCGATCCTGTCTTGACTCGACGACTGGGTGCCTTCATACTGTGGTCAGCGTACTCAGCGTACCTTCTTCTGGAATTCCTCCAGCTCCTTCTGCTTCTGTGCCTTGATGTCGGCAATCTCCTTCTCCGCCTCGGACTGCGCCTCCTTCAGCTTCTGGGTGCGGTCTGTGGTCAGTCGGGTACACGTACAGGATCGGGCCTGCTCGACGATCTTCGAGGCCTCCTTTTCCGCTTCCAGCAGCGTCTGAATACCCTGAGACTTTTGCGCCACCTGCGGTCAGCTATCGCGCACGCACCATGCTGCTCGGACAGGGGACAAGCTGGAGACCGCTGGGCGTCGGCGGCCCGCGCACGTGTGATTACGTAACATTCTCTCGCCATGCTCGCGGCGCCCCCCTCCTTTCTGCGCGCGACGATGGCGACGGTCGATCCGATCCAGGCCCTGTGTGGGGTGCTGGCGCAGGCGACCGGTGGCGCCTATGTGGTGGATCTTCACATGCCAGATGGTATTCACCGTCTTGCCGAGGTTGTCGACCTCCTCTTTGGGAAGCGCATTGTCGCTGCGGACGTACGCGAGCGAGGTAGGTGCAGCCCACTTACCCAGCCACCCTGCATGTACCGGCCGCCCTGATGGTGCTGCTCGCCGACCCGACAGGAACACACGCCAAACTCGCATGTGAATGCTTTGCGTCGGTGTACCCCCGTGTGTTCCTGCACGTGTCGCAGGACCTGTCGCCAATGAGCCGCCATCTATGGCAGATTGTGTGTGCGATCAAGGAGCGCATCACCTTCACCCTCGACAATGGCGCACTGGGTGCGCGCATCGGTGCGACAAAGGCATGTCAGCGCTGGATTCAGGTGCAAAGCACGCCTGACGGCGATCCTCGCGTACGTGCCCCTTACTCACCGCAGCTCCAAAACCGCGCCGAGATCAACCTGAATGTCATTCCGCGCGAGCATCCGTTTCTCCAGGCACCAGCACTGGAGGCGGAGGGTGACCAGATATTCACCAAGCTTGTCACACTGCTGTTCACTAGTTCGGCGCCTAGCATCGTCATGGCCGTCACGCAAGTGCTCACGCGTCTGGCACGCCTGCGCACTAAGCTGAACAAAGTGGTCATTGAGTCGTTTGTGAGCTGGACGCCTCAGAATCTCGCTATGCTGGCGCCAGTGCACGTCCGCAGCGCCGAAAACACCATCCGCCTAGCCATGGTGCACTTTTTACAGCATGGCTCCGTGGAGCCACAGACGACGCAGCTGACGCAAGCACTCGAAAGGCAAAAGCAGCGCATGGACACGGCGGCGCGCGAGGCATATATGGCGCAGAAAGAGGCACAGGGCCGCAAGCGCGACTCGCTCAAGGACTCGGACCAGGCGATGGCCAAGCGCGCGCGAGCGGCGACACCCAGCGACCCACGGCAGCCACAGGGCCTGACAGCTGCAGATGTCGCGCGCTTGCCCCTCGAGAATGTCGTCGACGCCATCATCTTGGGCCTGCAAAGCGTGCCTGAGTCGCGGCTCAAGACGGCCATTGCCGAGTTTGTGCGTGCCTCGGCGCCGGTCGCGCCGCAGGAGCCGGTGGATCCGCTCAAGATGGATGTTGGCGATGACGATCTCGCACCGGTCGGGCCAGCTGCGCCTGCGGCCGAGGACAGCACGCCGCTCAAGAGCCTGGAGCACTTTGAGCTGCCTCCGCCTGCACCGCTGGAGCAGCGCGAAGCACAGGCGCTCATTGTCGATGCAGTCTCACGTATATGCGAGTCTGGGAGCCAAATTGTACCGGCACAGGCCCTCGAGCGTGCGTCGGAAGGCCACGCGGCGCTCTGGATCAAGCTCGCTGTGCGCCTCGCAACACGCGGTCTCGATACGACCGTGCATGCGGTGCCGGCGCCGGCAGTGCCAGAGCTGCAGGCACAGGCCGATAAGGTACGCGCCCTTCTGCTCGACTTTGTGTCGCAGGACTTTAGCGAGCGCCGCGGCATTGCACAGCAGTGGCTTGCGGAGGAGTGGGCGTGCGACCGTCTTCGCCAGAAGCACGGCGTGGAAAGCCATACTTACCACATGTGGCTGGACCGCATCCTCGATGCGCAGCTGAGTATACCGCAAGTGGACGATGTGGCGCTCGGCTCGTTCCTGCGTGAGCTGCCTGAGGTCCCGCTGGTGGTACTTGATCGCCTGTACGAACTATGCCTGGAGCGCGCCACGATCGGCGAGGGCTTTTCCTTGTTGCGTGATGTCAGCACGGCGCGGCCTCCGCTGCGTGTCCCAGTGTGCCACAAGGTACTGCAGCTGACGCGACACAGCGAGCGGTTGGTGCGGGGTAAGGCTATCGTAACGGCGCGCACCTGGGTGCTCCAGCGCGGCCTGCTGGCCGAGCCTGTGCTTGACTTTGCGCGCGAGTCACTGCACCTCCTCGTGGAGGAGGCCAAGGCGCACGACTCGGCGCTGGCCAAGGTGCCTGTGTCGACTGAGGCGGAGGAGGCAGAAGAGACGGCGGCAGACCCCCTGGGCCTGAATGAGCAGGATGTGTTGCGTCTCATTGAGCTCGCGCTCGTCCTGAGTGTGAAGCAACCAAGCTTCTTCGCCGAGGTCGTGCGCATATACCCACTTGTGCCTGCGCCCGTGCAGGCGGCTATGCAGAAGCACGTCACGCCCGTGGCCCGTTCCGTGGGCCCGAACAGCACAGCGCTGCTGGACGTGCTCCGCGAGTATCCGGATGGCGCTGACACGCTGGTCGTCGCTATTCTGCGGATTCTCACGGATAAGAACCACACGCGCGCGTTGGCCGAGCTTGTACAGCACCTGTGTGCTCACCGCGGGCTCGACGTCGAGTTTTTGCTACCGCTGGTAGCGCACCTCGACCGCGAGGCTATGCTCGAGGCGCTTCCCAAGGTTGTGTCGGTGCTCAGCGATCCGACGGAGGAACACAAAATCGAGGTGCACCGCCTCTTCCAGACGCTGATTGCGCCTGCGATGCAGGCGGCCGGGGCCCAGGGCGGTGGCGAGCAGTCGACCACGACCGCGACCCTAACGCCTGTCGACCTGCTGGTGCTGCTGCATGTGCATGAGAAAGAAATTGGGCTCAAGGCGGCGTTGGTGGCGGTGCAGCTGTGCTTCTCGATGGGCGAGGTATTCCGGAGCGACGTGCTGACGGCCGTGTTGAACCGCCTTGTGGAGGAGGAGCCGGTGCCTGTGCTGTTCATGCGCACGGCGATTATGGCGACCAAGTCGTTCCGCACGCTTGGCTCGTATGTGTCAACGTCGCTGCTTTCGCGCCTTGTGCAAAAGGAAATCTGGAAGGAGCCGCGGCTCTGGGACGGGTTCGCGCTGTGTGCGAGTCTCACGGCGCCCACGTCGTTCGGTGCCATGCTGCAGCTCCCGCTGCCCCAGCTTGAGCAGCTGATCCGCAAGCAGCCCACGCTGCGTGATCCTCTACGGGACTATTTGATTTACAAGGCGGGCGGCCCGGCCCGGCACGGTCCGCTTTTGAATATGCTCGATAGCATCGCCACATAGCCATCACTGGAACACGAGTGGCGGCAGCTTCCAGCCCATCTCCTCGCCCCAGCCCTGTTCGGTCAGACCACGGGCAATTTGTTCCACATCTTTGTCACCGCGGCCGCTTAGGCTCACGACAACATGTTGGTCCGGCCGCATCGTCTTGGCAAGCTCCACGGCGTGGTACACGGCATGACTTGACTCGAGAGCAGGGATAATGCCCTCATGCTCTACGAGCCACTTGAAGCCCATGAGCGCCTGCGTATCGGTCGCAACAACATACTCCGCGCGGCCGCTGTCCTTCAAATACGCGTGCTCGGGGCCCACACCAGGGTAGTCCAGACCCGCACTCACCGAGTGGGTCGACTTGATTTGCCCGTCCTTATCCTGAAGCAGATAAGTCTTGACGCCGTGTAGTACACCCGGCGTGCCCAGCGTGAGCGTCGCCGAGTTCTCCGCCGTGTCGACGCCCTGACCGCCTGCCTCGACACCTACGAGGCGCACATTCGGCTCGTCGATGAAACCGTAGAACATGCCGATCGCATTGCTGCCACCACCCACACACGCCACGACCACGTCAGGCAAGCACTTGGTCTGCTCCCACAGCTGCTCCTTGGCCTCGCGCCCAATTACTGACTGCAGGTCACGCACCATTGTCGGGAACGGATGCGGGCCGATGGCAGAACCCACGAGATAGTGGGTATTGTGGATATTTGTGACCCAGTCTCGGTTCGCCTCATTGATCGCATCCTTGAGTGTCTTGCTGCCGCTCTCAACAGCAATCAGTTTTGCGCCAAGCATGCGGATACGGAATGCATTGAGTGCTTGCCGTCGCACATCCTCAGCGCCCATATAGACCACACATTCCAGGCCGAACTTGGCACACGCCGTCGCCGTCGCGACACCATGTTGACCCGCGCCCGTCTCGGCAATGATGCGCGTCTTACCGAGTCGCTTGGCAATGAGCGCCTGCCCAATCGCATTGTTAATCTTGTGGCTGCCCGTGTGGTTCAAGTCTTCGCGCTTGAGCCAAATCTGCGCMCCMCCCGCCATGTCCGTGAGCCGCTCTGCCAGGTACAGCTCGCTCGGGCGACCAATATAGTTGAACTGCGCCTGAAACTCCTTCCAGAAGCTCGGGTCGTTGCGGACCTGGTTGTATGCATGTTCCAGCTCCTTGTGGCATTGCACGAGCGCCTCGGGAATGTACTGCCCACCAAACGCACCAAAGCGGGCCGCGTCGGAAATGGAGCTTGCCGGCACACCTTTGCCGTCCAAGGACTTGGGCTTCGGAAGCGGCGTCGCACGCGGCAGATAGCCCTCGGCCGCCCCCGTGATTTGCTCACAAAACGCCCGCGCCGCCTGCGCGCGCGACTCGGTCGAGGGCGGCGCCTCCTTCAGGCACTGGACTAGCTTGCTTCCAATCACAACACCCTCTGACAGTGCCCCCACCTTGACAAAGTGGTCCCGCGTAGACACGCCAAAACCAACGGCCAAAGGTGCATCGGTGGCCGTGCGGATCATGGAGATAAACTCGCCTAGCGTCGACGACACAGTGTCCGACGCGCCTGTGGTGCCAAGCTTGGACACCACATAAATAAAGGCATCTGCTAGCGTCGACAAGTAGCGGATGCGCGCCGCGTCTGTCGTGGGCGCGATCAGAGGCACAAAGGCAATTTTCTCCTGGCGACACACCTTGAGGAAATCAACCGCCTCTTCTGGTGGCAGATCCACAACGATGAAGCCATTGGCCCCGGCCATGCGCGCGTCGTGAATCGCGCGCGCTTCCCCGTACGCCATAAGAGGGTTGTAGTAGCCCATCAACACGACAGGTGCCTGGAGGCCCTTGGCACGCGCAGCCTTGACATACTCGAGGCACTGCGCATAGTCAATTCCCTGACCCAGAGCCACATTGTTGCTCATTTGGATCGCTGGGCCGTCCGCCTGGGGGTCCGAGAACGGCACGCCCAGTTCAATCACATCGGCACCGCCGGCCTCGAGGGCCAACATAATGTCCACCGTGTCCCCCTTGGACGGAAAGCCGGCCGTCACGAATGCAACAAATGCAGCTTGATTCTGGTCTGAGCGCACCCTCGTACCTTTTCGTTTTTCTGCGTAAATGCTGCTTTTAGCTGCTCCGCCATGATAGCGAAATCCAAGCTGGCCGCGCCACCTTCGCCTGACTCGAGAAGCTTAGTCATCGTATACTAGCCGGCGCACGTCCACCACGGATGGAGCTCGTCGTCGCGGGGGACCATATCCGACGTACGTGCAACGGATGCTGACTTGCAGCGCTTACTTATGCCCTATCTTGCCTGTATCGGCTCCATGACCAATGCTGGATCAGTGTATATCGCGGTGAGTCCAGCACACCCGCCTCGTGCCCGCCTCAGGTACACCTGTCGGCAGTGAATGCGTCAGGGTCAGCCTACGGCCTTTTTGTGTTCAACGATCATTTTTTCGAGAACATCCAACTTAAAGATACAGATCTCTTTGAATGTCTCATCCATATAAAGCCCCTTCTTTCCATCGTGCGCTCACGCGGCCATATTCGCAAGTGCAGCATTGCCACGGGGCCGCCGAGACATACAGAACGATTTGCAATGACCCTCCATTATGACCACGGCGTGCGAAAACATCACAGTCTTACATACGAGGAGCGCCCCTGCCTGTTTCCTGCGGTTGATGCGGACTCCCCGTCTCGAATCAGCATGGATCCTCGTCTGGCCAAGGAATGGACTGACTACTTTTTAAGTACAGGCAAGACGGGCGAATGCTCGCTCCATGTATCACCCACCCAATGCATGCTTCGGTGCAGGGTCGATGGGCCTATCGAAGGGACCTGTACGTATGCCTCACTGACTTAGTGCGTTCGTCCATGCAAAGCGAAGTCAAAGCACACATCAACGAGATGATAGAGTACCAGGTGATGTCAGAGACCACGGTGTACTTTTCTCTATGGGAGTTTCGCGCCGTCATCCAAACGGCAGAGCTTCTTGGGTCCACCTTACAGCTTGACTTTGCTCAAGGTGGCGATCCCCTCTTTCTCCGACTGGAGCCTAACGAATCGGTGCGCGCCGAGTTTATCCTCGCTACAACCAGCGAGCCACATGTTCAACCGGCCTCCCGTAAACGCCCAGCTGGAAGGGAACCACGGCGATCATCAGCAAGAGCGGCTCCGGTAGCTACGGCTCCACGCAGGGATCCGCCAATACAGGTGCCTGCACAAGAGTCAGGGGCGCCTACCCGTACCCCGGTGCTTCCAGATGCACACGCACAGCCACATACGATAACAGTACCTGCACAGCCCGTGAAAAATGATTCGGACGACTCGGAAGACGACTTGCTTCCTGTACGAGCAGTCCGTCCCAAGACGGAGCCATTGGCTCTATCTGATATGGCACCTGTACCCTCGCAGCAGGCTGCGGTCGCTCCTACGCCGGCGGAAGCGAGCGGAAGCCCTGATGAGCACCCATCCACCCTATTCCATGAACCTTTAGGCAGCTCCCCTCCTTGGCCAGACTCGGATCCTGAGGAAATACCTGCTACGCAAAGCGCTCAACCGACCAGAAACCGAGTAAGTGTCGCGCTGCTATTCTGACCCTGCAGTTTGTGCCCCTATTCTTGTAGCCATATACCTCCACATCGTAGTCTAACAGAGCACGTGAACAACTTGTTCGTGTGTTTGGAACACCGCCTACGCGTTGTGATCCATTGCTCCGCTGCCCCCATCAGCAGGAGCATGCCTTCGCAGCCTGAGCAAAGGCAAGGAGCACATTCAAGTGCCTTTGCCAGTCCCTGTACCAATGACGCATCATTCTCGGTGCATCTTCCCCGTATGCAGACGGATCCCAACTTGTATTCGCCGCAGCGCAATGCGCCGACCCCTCCTCGGACCGAGGCCATGCCTAACCCTTATGTGACAAGCTCAGAGCAATCTCCTGCTACGTATGATTATAAAAAGGTGTATTCTCCGCAACAAAGTATGGCAAATCCAACCAGACCACTGGATCCACGTCAGGGCGCCTTAATGCAGAGTCAGGCATGGATGCCAGCTTCTCCGTCACCCAGGGTACACTGCCGTTCGCAGAGTGTGGATATGTGCTTGATGCAGACACCCAAACGTGTAGAGGGTGTGGCATCCCATCACACATTAAGGAAGGGCACCGAGTCCCCTGCCTCAGCGAACCAGTCGCCCCGTCCGTCGGTCCAATATCCTGGAGGTCGTACGCTGCAAGCACAGCGCCTTAGTAAACCATCTACAGAAAGTTTGGGAGAGTCATTACGCTCTCGCAAGCGGGAATCTTCTGGGGGTACACCGCGTTCTATCAAGAGTATGATTGATGGCCTTGTTCACTCAGTGAATGATGCGTTTGGCGGGGCGCCCAGGAAACCAGAAATATCTATTCCTTACGACCCCGTGCATCTTACTCACGTCGGTGTGGATGCATCGACGGGCGAATTTATTGGCTTGCCTCGTCAATGGCAGATCTTGCTGCAGCATTCTGGTATCACACGTCAGGAGCAGGAGCAGAACCCTCAAGCAGTGATGGACATTGTTGCTTTCTACCAGGATGCAGCTCAGGAGCAGCAGCCGGGTGGAGAGAATGACAACGTATGGACAAAGTTCCCCTCTGTCGTGGAGGATTCTCAGGGGAGTGAGGAGTGGGTCGCTCCGTCCGGCATGCCTCTGCAACCTCACCAGCCACTGTCCACACCCAATGATGCTCGGCCATTAGGTCCGGAGAAATCATTGCCGGCGCTGCCACCGTCCACCCCGGATACGCAGGCGCCTTCGATGCCGCCCCAGCCCACGTTCAGACCGCCAGAACTCCTTCATTCCGGCAAAGGGTTGGCCACGGAGGCTATTGTAAATGAGCTCGTGCCGCAACCATACACCTCGAATCCGAGTCCCGGAAAGGCTGAGATGATTGTCAGGAGCCACTCGGAGCGGGAGAAAGACCTCGCTGCTAAGGAAAAGGATTTACGACCACCCCTGGGCACTAATGCAGTTCCACGCAGACGTTCACATCGCTCCAAGATTTCTGATGCCAAGGTACTAGAGCGTCTGCGCGCAGTTTGTATGCCAGGTGATCCGTCCAAGATGTTTACCAACTTGGAAAAGATCGGACAGGGTGCATCAGGTGGTGTGTTCACTGCACGCGGTCTTGGATCAAACCAGCTGGTGGCTATTAAACAAATGGTTCTGCAGCAGCAGCCCAAGAAAGACCTTATTGTCAACGAAATTGAAGTTATGAAACAGTCACGACACCCGAACATTGTCAACTTCTTGAGTGCCTTCATGACCAACGGCGAACTCTGGGTTGTTATGGAATACATGGAGGGTGGACCTCTCACAGACATCGTGCTGTACAGCATACTCAGCGAGGGGCAAATTGCCGCCATTGCACGAGAAGTTCTCACCGGTTTGCGCCATCTTCACAGCCAAGGAGTGATCCATCGGGACATTAAGAGTGACAATGTGTTGATGAGCATGCGTGGTGAAGTTAAGCTCACGGACTTTGGGTTTTGTGCGCAGCTTGGACCCAGTCAATCTAAGCGTGTCACGATGGTGGGCACGCCCTACTGGATGGCGCCCGAAGTCGTGTCGCGGAAGGAATATGGCCCCCGTGTGGATATCTGGAGCTTGGGTATTTTGTGTATTGAGATGATTGAAGGGGAACCACCGTATTTGAATGAGAATCCGTTACGCGCACTCTATTTAATTGCTACGAATGGCACCCCAAAGCTTCACAACCCCGAGAAGCTGTCACCTTTGATGAATGACTTCCTCAAGGTATGCCTAGATGTGGATGCAGAAAAGCGTCCCGATGCGGCAAGCCTTCTTGGACATCCGCTGTTGGCTCAAGCAGACAGTCTTACGTCCCTGATTCCCTACATCCAGGCAGCGCAAGAGCAGCGTGCCTCCCATAACCTATCGTAAATAATTATGTATCACGACTACGGCACAAGCCGTGCGCCTCCACATTACCTTCGTTCAGCCCGATCCGAAGGTTGGTAGGCAACGCCACGCTCCTAGATATTGGTGCCTTGCCAAGCAACATTGAAGGGGCAACTGATGCTATTGTTTTCACAAAATCAAATATATAAAGGACTTCCTACATCCAAAATTCCATATGAGCCATATTCCTTTCGCAAGCATTTACTGAAGCTACTAAAAACAAGGCTTTTGACGCTGGAGCGTAAAGACCTGTTGATCGTCTTGTCTTCAGTATTCTTGATTGTATGCATGAGTCTGTATTTCTATATACCATCCTCTTTGTATATTTACGTTGTGCTCGTATGTTATACATCACCTGCCCTGCTTGCAGCGAACATTTGGAATTTTAGAAGAAGGCCCAAAAAAGTTCGACTCATGACAAGACGTAATCTTTTGACAGGAGCTGTTACTATTTTCATGTTGTTATGTCTAATAAATGATGTGTTCTATACGGCGCCTGTACCATCACATTGGCATAAGCCATCTACCAATCACAAATATTATATTGCCTCATTACTACACAACTCAAAATCCATCTTACCGCGCTACAAACGTTCGCTCGTTCAGTTGGTCAAAGAACTTGGTCCAGAAAATGTTTTTGTTTCTATTTACGAAAATGATTCAACAGATGGCACACCTGTAATGCTCAGAGAACTCAATCAGAGACTGAGGCAAATGGGAGCACAAACACATATTGTCACGACAAAGCAGCCAGGAGAGATTCTGAGAAAAGAGCGCATCGAGCGCTTGTCGTTGTACAGAAACCTTGCCATGGAGCCATTAAATTCTGTGGCACACGGTGGTATACGTGGTCAGCCGTTTAACAAAGTAATTTGGATCAATGATGTTCTTTTCGAACCATCCACTGTTCATGCTCTACTCGATACAGAGGGTGGTGAATTCGACCAGGCCTGCGCCATGGATTTCTGTTGGCTCGGCTTTTATGATACCTGGGTCATGCGTGACGCAGATGGTCATACAACTCGTCCTTTCTGGCCCTATTTCAGAGAGGAAAATGACCAAAATGCGGTGCGGGCAGGGCTTCCTGTTCCTGTTAACGCATGTTGGAATGGTATCACGGCTTTTGATGCTCGTTGGTTTAGCAATTCAACGAAACCACGAGACCCTAGCTATGCTCCTTCTTTGAATGCTGCACTAACTTTGCCGTTACCCCCGTATGTGGTGAACGATGGCACGGACCAAGCGGCAACTCTGCCTCTAACTTTCCGGCCTAGCTCTCAATGTTTCTCATCCGAATCATTGATGAGCAGTCTTGATATGCATCGCATTGCTGCACCGCATCGACCACGTATTTATGTGAATCCAAACTTGGTCGTCACATACGACAAGCCCAATTACTTTCTTTATGGACGAATGATGAAATGGTCTGTTGTGGGACCTTGGCGCTATTTCTGGCAATATTGGGTCGAGCATCGAATTTTCGGGTTCGCACTGCATATCCTCGGACGTGTTGACCCTTGTACAGATAAGTTCATGCCCAAATGGGTACCGCGTATATCTGCCATGCGTCGTCAACCCTCATTACAATAGCAGTCCAAGATGGGGTACAATATCTTCTAGCTAGTGTAACATGATGTAACACGTGATCGAAGTTGCGTTAGGACCACCGTTATGGCGGGGCACGGCGACGAAGAGGGCTTGGTGCCCGGGCTCGAGATGCCCCCTGCACTCTGCCCAGGGATGCCTTTGCTGTCTCTTGAGCAGCAACCCCAGTTTGATGTGGATGCCTTTCTGTGTTCTCGTGCTGTTGGTCAAGATGCGCCTTCAATCCTCAAGGAGCTGCGCGCGTACAAACAAACCTTGCAAGACAACCTCGTCCGAATGATCAACGAAAAGTACCGAGACTTTGTCACATTATCAGAGCTGATTAAGGCGGAGTCAGAACATTTCCAGAAACTCACAGACCAAGCTTCCTGGGTCCACGTCCAGGATGCTCTAGGTGAAGTGCGATCCCAGATGACACATGCCCAAACTAATTTGGGGATCCTCATCGAAGAGCAAAGGCACGATGGGGAGAGACGGCGTGTCTTGAAATCCCTTCTGGAACTAGAACGGGCTGTGCTGCGCCTAGAGGTTTTAGTGGGAATCAAACCAGACTTATACGAGCCTTCGCTCAACAGCACCATGCTGAGCCAATGGGCCAACCTCGATGATGATGACGAAGAGGATATCAAAAAGAGCGTATCTTCATCTTTGGATGATTCCATGTATTCTTACACTTTAGAGCAACGCGTTTATCATGAATACCAGTCCTATACATGGGTACAAACGTTATTGAGTCGCCCTTGGCCCACTTTCGCAGAACCGTTTTTAATGGAAATCAAACCACGCCTTGAGTCCATTTATGCGAAGTTGTGTGATGATACCCTGTCCTTATTTTCAAACTTCGAAAAGGACATTATTGCGAGTTTTACTTCCTCAGATGGCTTTTCAGAAGAAAAAATGTCGCTGTTGAAACTTGTACTTGATATCAGCATTGAACTTGGTGAGGTGTGCGTCGCAAATGTGCTTCAAAGAATACGGACCAGTTGCATTTCACCCTTAATACATGCAAGCTTCGATGCCCCCGACCCTGTTCATGAAGAACTAGACGAGGACGTCTACAGTAATACCACAGAATTGGCGGAAATACATGCCATTACTCATTTAAATGACTGGGAAATCATATCTCCTGCAACGGCACGCCCTCTGCGGCAGCTTTACAACGCACTTCTTTGTGTGGCAGATCGACTCTCGTTTGTATACCAGGTGGCTGAGCGTGTTGGCGAAGACTTGTTGGATATATTCAATGATATTTTATGGAAGGAGATGGTCGATTCCTTGATAGAGCGTCACGGCTCTCACCTGTTCTTTGTGGGCAAACCAAATGAATTCCACAAGAATTACATCTTGACGCAGGCTTGGCTGGAACACATGTACAACAAGGCACCATCTAAACGCGCTGCCCAAGCTTTCAAGAAGCATGAGTCGACACTGACATTGGAGCGCCGCTGGCAACTATCAGCCTTCTTTCATATGCGGACGCGTGATATGGTAGGAGCACTGGACCACGCTCTTCGGCAGAATAAGGACCGAGCCAGTGATTTTTTCCATCCGGCCTTTGCACATTTGCTGCACGCATGTATCGAGCCATGGACGGCCACAAGACATGTTCCATCGCTCCGCGCTCGCGAATGGCGCTTGACACTCCATGTATTAAGTCGCTACCGCACATGGCTCGCACAGCGATTGCCTACAAAGCCCGCAGACGTGGACGGCACGGTACCTGCAGCGCAGGGCGTAACGGATGGAATGGGATTGCCAGAGGATGAGCTTGCAATGCTGAAATCGGCGTGTGGGCTTCTGGTGGATGTGCCATTGTTTGAGAGTCGCGTGCGTGCTGTGGCTGATGCCATTATGTTCCCAAAGCTTCTAGGTACCATTACTGAGGCAGACCAAGAGGAGGCGGATGCTCTCCGTGCAGCACTAAAGAATGCCATGGAAGAATCACTGGGTGCCTTGGCCGATACCGAACCAGTGGTTACTAGCCTGTTACTATCTGTACTGAGCCGCCGCTGTGCCGAACCTCTTCGACACGTTCGCGCCGCCAATTCGCAGTACCGACCCTTTACACGTACCCCAAAGGAGGATACTGCTCCGAGCTCTTTTATCTCATCCATTGTCCAGCCCCTGCAACAAGTGTGTGGACCTGCGTCTGGTACGCCATTCCACCGCCTTCCCCGGGATAAGGCACAAGCGATCGTACAGCAAATCCTGGACAGTACCGCTGTGCGATATGCATCGGCTGTGGATACAGTGACACGTAATTTGGAGTCACTTCGCCGCCTGAAGCGTGGTACGATAGGCATGTCATCGGAAGAAACTGGAGCTGATGACCTTGTCTATGCACAATTGCAAGCGGACGTCAGAGCTCTAGAAGCAGAGGTGCAATCTTTGGCTCGATCCATGGGCATGGAGATAAATCTCAGCTCCGGTGCGTGGCAGTCCCTACGGAAAGCTACAAGACGAAGTTAATAGGTTTAGAGAGACTCAATATTCTCCCTCTTGTTGAACGAGCGGCCTTGTACAACAGAAAGGCCCTCGCCACTGTATGTGACCTTCGGGCTGAGTTCGACATCGGCGTCAGAAGCCACAGTAGCACCCGCCTTTTCAAGCCAGCGACGGTGCTGGGCCAGTAAGTCACGGCGTGACGTCTCTGGGTTGTCAGATGCCGTACCACTGGCGTTCTTGAGCGGGCTAAACTCTTCCTTGCGTTCCACCTCGTGGATTGCTAGGTCCGTGCAGAAGGGGAAGACATCGAAGATGAACAGTTCCATCTTGATACCATTGGGCGATTCGGGCTTGACGCGCTGACCGGTAGTCAGGTCAACGCAAGGAATCTTCTTTCGTGCAATGTGATACGCCATCTTTTCCTCGAAGGTAGGTACCTGGTTCGCAAGGAAGTCGGTCGTGTAGAAGTGGTTGGCGATGTTCGCCGCACGCATTTTGAGCTCGCCATCTTCATCACGAGCCTCACTCAGATGCTGCGGGATTTCCGAGTACTCCACGACGCTGAACTTTCCATCTTTGCAGGCTACCACACCAACAGACTCTGTCGGGTCCGTCTTCTTCACGACCTTGACGCCAGCAGCCACATTCTTCTCCATACATACGCCAATGAACACAGGGTCACCCACCTTGACGAGGCAGTTGTCGACACCGTAGGCATGCAGGTACTTGATTCCACGCTTCTTCAAATCATCAAGCACAGATGGTTGGCCCGGGCTGGTGGGTGCGCGCAGCGCCGCATACAGACCACCATTGCCATCGGGCGCGGTGGCGATCTTGCCCTTGTCATCCAGGAGGATTTTGCCATCATTCGAGATACACGGTAAAGTACCCTGCTCAAAAAAGATAACGTTGCTGGGGTCCAAGCCAAAAAAGTTGTGTTCGCGGAAGAAGGATTCAGTCGGCTCCCGCGTCGGACCCGAGGTCATAATGTACCACGGGACAGTGACTTTCTCCTCGCCGCTGTAGCGCGTGCCGAGAACCTGCAGCTGGTGGATGCGCTCCGCCTGGAGCTGAAACAGGCTCTTGCCGCTCGGAAGCTGAATGTTGAAACACCCTTTAGGCGCCGACGAGCCCAGACGTGTGCCTTGACCACCGGCCATCAGAAGCACGCCTACCTCGCCGTTGACAACCGCGCGCAAACCAATTTGGCGGTATTTCTCAGCCTCGCCTTCCTTTCCTACTGTAGAAACAAAGCTCGAAGCCGGCGGAGGCTCGATCGTGACATCGCGTGCTTCCCGTGCCGCTTGGTCAGCGTCCAGCGCCTGCTTCACAGTCGCGTTCAGGCGAACCGGGTCAATCGCACGGAGCTGCTTCTCGAAGTCACTCTTCTGCGTGTCGGAAAGCTCGTCCCAGTACGTGAATACATGGGACTGACCAGCCTCCTCGTATTTCGCACGCAAATCAGCCATGTCGGACATCGTGGCACAGCGGAACGTGCCAGACACGTGTGGTGGAGGAATGCGTGCACGGACAAAACGTGGCAGCGTCCCTATCGAAGCTAGTTAAGAGAGCGTCGCCCCCGCGAAAGGCGCGGTGCATACGCCACGCGATGTGCGCAGCACACGTGCGCTCTTCTCACCCTCAGGCTCGTTGGGACCGGGGCCGAACCACGCGCATTCTTTCGCGTCGGTAGTCTGGTAATTGGGCTGGATGGTTTCAAAGACCTAGCGTCAGTGACACGGTACACACCTTTTTCTTCGGGTTCATCTGCTCGAGTGGCTCCATACCCTCGTAGCCATCCACATAGATGCGGTCTCCAAGCTCGCTACCGGCCGGGGGGGACACGGGCTCCACACCACCATCCTTGCCGCCGGCCGCCGTGGCACAGAGTAGCATACCATAGCTCTTGATGCCACGCATGGCCACGGGCTTCAGATTGCACACACCAACGACCCAGCGGTCACGCATCTGCTCAATAGGAACAAAGTTGACCAGGCCCGAGAGAATCGTACGGGGACCGTCAGGTTCGCCAAAGTCGACCTTTTCGAGGTACAGCGCATCCGCATCAGGGTGACGCTCCACAGACACAATCTTACCGACACGTAGATCCACCATGCTCGGCTGCGGCCCCGTCTCGGGAGCGGCAGCGGGATTCTCCTTCTTTTCCTTCTTTTCTTTCTTCTCCTTCTTCTCCTTTTTGGACTGGGCGTTGCCAGCAGCAGCGTCAGCGCCCTCAGTCGGCTTCACAGCGCCCTCCTTGTCCTTCTTCTCCTTCTTCTCCTTCTTAGGCTCGGCTTTGCGCTCAATCTTGGGGAAGCCATTGAATTCCGGCTCAAAGGCCGTCACGGGTGGATCCAGGTTGGCACCTGCAGTGAGGTGCGACATGTGGGAGAAATAGCGCACGAGAGAGGGGTGCGCATGCTGCGCCGCGGCCGGCAGCGTCGACACTACATCGTAGAGCGATGCAAAGAGAGAGTAGTCCGCTGCCGTCGGAACATTACCGCTCAAGAACGTGCGCGACTCGAGCTTCTTGTCGAGCGTCTCGAGGCTGCCATTCATGCCCTCAACCTGCTCGAGCCACTCGTCAGTGGTCTTGACCTCGACATCAGAGGCACCAAGCACCGACGCAGGCGAAGAAGTAAGCGACGCAAGTTCGTGTGCAAATACGCGAAGTGGCTTTTCAGACGCAGAAAGGGTCTTGAGCGCGCCCTGGTCCGTCACCAGGCGGTTGTACACCTCAACCAAGAGCTGGCGACACCGTTGCGCCATAGTCGAAGTGAGCGAAGAAGATGCCTCGGCCGACAGCCAGAACGACCCCATCTAGCGTCGAGATGAGCCAGAAGCCCCACCGATCTTGTCTATGTGCGGCGCGGGGCCTGATCTACTCGAGCTCAAACATGGTTTCATCAGCATCCGACTCGACCGTTGGCAGAATCGCTGGTGAGATAGGATGATGACCATGGCCATGGTAGGCTCCACTGCCAGGCGCAGCACGTCGGCGCGCCTCGTCACTGCTGGTTCGAGTGGAGAACGGCGCAGAGACTCGCTCACCACCCAACGACGACGAGAGGGTACCAGGGGGACTGATACTGGGTGGGGATCCTAGACTGTTGTCAAGCAGTGGAGGCAAGAAAGGCGATGCCTGCACACTCGAGGAAGATCGCCGAGCAGCAGAAATGCCACCGAGCAACGACATGCTACCGCCATACGACATGCGACCAGGCTGCGTCACCGACGGCGACGTTCCAAAGCCGCTGAAAGTCTGTGCGTGGGCTGGAAGACTTTGCGACACAATCGAAGAATTGTGAGAAACAGGATCCCGAGCGTGACGCGTGCGTCGTTCCAGTTCCGCCGGCGTGAGTAGGTCCGTCAGGCTGGACGGCAAAAAGTCTTCGGCATGACCTGCCTCGGGCCCCATGTCTTCATTGCGTATCAAGTCACTGCCCCATACAGCCGAAATATCGCGTGTTGGCCGTGCATCAGCGCTCGCCGCGTTGAAGAAGAAGCTGTGCGAACCGGGCTGGTCAAAGGGACTCGTGCCAAAGGCGGCCGTGCTGGGAGGCTCGTATGTGCGAGCCGTGAGGGGCAAGTCACTACCCCAAGCAGATGGGCGCGGGTGCGAAGGCGTATCCGAGCCTGGTGACAAGGCGGACAAACCGACGGACGGTTCGTCACCAGAGTCGCGTGTAGCTTGGAACGCAGCATGGGGCCCTGGGGCTGGCACTGGGGCCGATCGAGAGCTTTGTAGTGCATCGCCTTTTTCACCCGATCCCCGCTGCTCCTCGGTGCCCTTGGCAGCTTGCGAGGCACTCTGCTGGGCCGCTCGCTTGTTCTTTCGGTCCATCTGAATTGTTAGTCAAAAATACGTACGCTCATCGGCTGTCCAGGCATGATGTGCGCCAGCGCACAACGATGGCCAAATCGGCAGCTACCCTTAATAAACCATTGACATACAGCTTTGGGCTGGCCCTCGCCGGGAAGTGTGTGCGCAAACGGACAGGCGTCGCCGGCTGAGCAACCATTGTTGCGGAAAAATTTGCATGGCACTTGACCCAGAGCTTCCTTTTTTTTCGTGGAAAGTTTGGCATTGGCTAGCGCACTGCCGGCATTGGGAGGTGCGCTACCTTCGTCCTCACGATCGTTCTGCGCACGGTTTCGATCTTCGCCGCCGCGTCCGCGGCCACCGCGACGGCGGCGGTGTGATTCTGTTCGGACCTGGATGTCCGAAAGGACAAACAGGGCTGGAAGAGCACAGCTCTGTTGCAGGGCTGACCTGACTTCAGTAGCATCGTGTGGCGCCGGCTTTGCCGCGACGCGCACAAGTTGGTGGGGAACACATGCCCCTGTGGGCGCGGTAGGTGCGGGCGACGAGCGCTGTCTGTCCCGCGCTTCGCTCAGACTCACGGAGGGAGCCGAGCCAAATGCGGATTCCAGAGCACCAAGGGTAATGGCCTGTGTCCCGCGTACATCGAGCGTCGACAACTTGGGGAAGACCTGGCCCTGTGCGTCGAGAATAAACATGGTATCTCCGAGCTGGTTTTTGGCAAGAGAAAGGTCCTCCAGGCTGGCCAGGCGAGACCATGCTGCCACGGAAATGGGCTCCTGGAGAAGGTTGTAGCTGAGATCCAATTGTACGAGCGAGCGGGGCCATGACACCGCGAGGACCGCTGTGGTGAGGCTGTTGTGACTCAGATCAAGCGTCTTCAAATTCGGAAGAACGTCCTTGTCCGAGTGGCTGCCGAGCGGAGCAAGGCTCGACGCGTCGGAGGCTGCCTGGTGGCCCTGCTGTATATCACACGCGGTCCACAGAGACTGGAGCATATTGTGGCTTAGATCAAGGTGTACAAGTGATTCCATGCCTGTGATACAGGAGGGAATATGCTGTAGCTGATTGCTCGTGAGATTCAACGAGGTCAAGTTCTGTAGATGCGCCAGTGCGGGTGGCAGCGTCGTAAGTTGATTTCCTTGCAATTCCAGCCGCGCAAGATCGCGAAACTCTGCGAGACGCTCAGATACCTGTTGCATCTGGTTGGACCCGAGCAAGAGAATATGCAGATTGCTGCGAGTGGTCCACTCCGCGGTGTCGCCTTCCGCCGGCACATACCATGCGGGTGGGTCGTCCTGCAGTAGGTCCAACAAGTCCGAGGGGCACTCGGTCAGGGGCGGCGAGCGGTTTGAGAGATTCAGTCGACCTGATGTCAGCGTGGTATACATACCCGTTGTGCAAGCAGCTAGCAAGGCTTCGGGCAGAGGTTTTTGGGTGCGCGACTCAGCGTCATCCCCCGCATGAGTGTTTTGTTTATCGGGAGTGTCACTCGCGCTGCGTCGCGCTGCGATCGCAGACTTGGCCGCGCGCGACATACCGCAGACGGCGTGGGGATGTCAGGCGAGACACTGTCCAAGGAGCGGCTGGCCCAAACTGGGTCCAATCTCTTGACAAGGGCGCACGGCACACGCCAAGTGAGGGAACCGTTGAAGCTGACTAACGCCGTCTCCGTGCGCGCCAATCGGTCCGTGCTCGTGCCTCCACATCTGTTCACGTGTGCGCACGGTGAACAGGCACGGGCGAGCTGATCGAGACCACTTGGCTACCTTGGGCTACGAGTCTATCCGCGGTAGAACTTGTTCGGCACAAACGGCATGCGAGTCACCGAGGCCTCGCGTTTCTTGTTGCGTACCTCGACGAGCACCTTGGTGTCCTTCTTGTGGTAGCCGTTCTTGACGAGTGCCATCGCAATGTTCTGGCCCAGCGTCGGGGACGGGATACCCGACGTGACACGACCAATTTCCGTCGTGCCGTCCTCGGCAAACACCTTGGAGCCCTCTGTAGACAGTCAGATATAGAATACATACCACGAGCGGGGGAACCAGGCGATACGATCAGGCCGATGCGGCGGCGAGGAGGACCCTCCTTGAGCTCCTTTAGCACACGCTGCGCACCAAGGAAGTCGCCCGCCTCGCGACGGTCCTTGGCGACGGTCCAGGCGAGTGCACCCTCAATCGGGCTCACGCTCTCGTCGAGGTCGTGGCCGTACAGGCACATACCGGCCTCGAGACGCAGGCTGTCGCGCGCTGCCAGACCGGCCAGCTGCACCTCACTATCGTCGAGGAGCGCACGGGCGATTTCCTCGGTGGCCTCGCGAGGGATCGAGATTTCAAAGCCATCCTCGCCAGTGTAACCACCGCGCGCGAGATGACACATGACCGACTCGGCATTGTTCTGGCCGCTGAGGCGAATGGGGACCATGGCACTCTGGCCGAATGACAGCTTCGATAGATCGAAGTCATGCGGCAGGTGCTTCTGGATCACGCGCGCGGACGAGGGGCCCTGGAGAGCGAGGAGGCCACGGCCTTCCAGCACCTGGTGCATGACCTCGCCGTCTTCGCCGTTGCGGCGGTTCCATTCGTCGAGCTGCTGGCGGAGGAAGGCTAGGTCCTCGTTGCGGCGACCGGCGTTGGTTACCACGTAAAAGTCTGTGTCCGAGTGCTTCGTTATGATCAGGTCATCCAAAATACCACCTTCCTCCGAGAGGAACACGGAGAGCGTCGACGAGAACGGCGGCAGCGACTCGAGCGAGGCAGGCGTAATGTGTTGCAGGAACTTGGCGGCCGTGTGGCCCTCGAACATGTGCTGCACCATGTGGCTCACATCAAAGAGACCAGCGTGCTCACGCACATGCTTGTGGGAGGCCACCTGACCCACTCCCTCGTACGTAAGGGGCATCGAGAAGCCGCCAAACGGCACCATCTTCGCTCCGTTCCTCACGTGGAAGTTGTACAGGCACGTCTTGGCCTCCTCCTGACGGAGCACGCTCGTGTGCAGAGCAGCACGCGAGGCCAAATTCATAACGGCACCAGAACGCAGGGCGGAGGCAGTGGGGACGCGCAGCATCGTGCCGCGCTTCAGCGAGGTAGATACGAACATGGCGTTGGGTCAAAGGACGGAGCCGGCCGCCGGGGAGTCCGTCGCCACTACTCCACATCCCCCCAGGCCGCCGCCACCTGCACCTGCTATGGAGTCGTGGACGCCCTCGGGCGTGATCGATGTGTGTGAGCTCTGGGTCTTTACAGTAGCTGTTGTGCTGCTGGGTTCGCGGATGCATTCGCTCCGTCGGCTGTACCTGAGCGCGCGGCGGCATACCATACTGCGGCGATGGATTGCGCAGCATGTGCTGGGCTCGCCCATGGCATATCCTGGGAGCACCATTGTCCAGCAGGAGATGGTCAATGAGGCCGCGTTCTGGCGGCAGTACAAGTATGCGCGCTGCTTTTTCATGGCCCTTGGGTGTGTGGGCTTCCTCAACACGGCCCTGTCGGGTACGGACAATCACATTCTCTATATCCCGTTTGCGCTGCAAGCGGCGTGGCTATACCACGACAATAGTCACCCCAAACTGGCTTTGGAGGTGCGCTGTACCTGTATATGGACGGTGTTTACCGTGACCGCGTGCTTCCTGGTGAACGAGCTGTTCCGCTTTGCGTTTGGCGAGCACTTCACGTCCGCGCAGTGGCTGAATATGGTCCTCTTGGGCATCTTGTGCGGATGTATCGGGCTCCTACCTGGACGCCCACGCCATGTAGCCGTGCAGGGGCAAGCTGTGAAGATAGCCCTTGGCGAGGACGAGCCACTCGCTGATGCGGAGGCCAACGAGGGGCAAGAACAGTCGCTCGAGATGGCGCCAACTGCACCCATGACCAACTCGGTGCTGGGAACACTCTTCTTCCTACATGTGGGATCACTCGTTCGCACGGTCCAACGCACCGGGCGCCTCGCATCGAGGGATGTGCCGCTCCTAGGCCCCGACCTACAAGCGGAGACGCTCAGTCGCGACATCGGCAGCCTCCTGTACCGGCCCAAGCGGGTGCGGATGCGTGCGGCGCGCGCGAACGCATCAGAGTCTACGCCGCTGCTTCCTGCACCCCAGGGGCCCAACCAGCGACACCGGGGCCTGCGCCTCGTATGGGTGTTGATGCGTGCAAATGCGCTGCATTTCGGCTTCCTTATAACGCTCACACTCGTGGCGATTGTGACTTACTATGCGCCTGCATTCTTTGCGAACCGCATTTTCCAGGCGCTGGATAAAGGGGCCGATGTGGACTTGACGCAGATGGACACGTTGTACCGATGCCTGCCCTGGGTGCTGGGCCTGTTCTTTACCGTGATTATCAGCAGCACTGTCCAAGGTGCACTCTGGAGCCGTATGGAAGGAACTCTCACTGTATCCCTGTCGGCGCAGCTGTCCATGCTGCTCTTCAACAAGACGCTGCGTCGCCGTCAGGGCGCGCGTGCCGAGGCCGATGGGAAAGGGGACAGCCAGGTGCTCACGCTGCACCTGGTCGACCTGGGCCGCGTTACGTCCGTGTGCTTCCACCTGTTCGCCGCGCTGACGACGCCCTGTGAGCTTCTGCTGGGCGGCTACTTTGCGTATCGTGTGCTAGGCGTCAGTGCGCTCGTGGGCCTGGGCACGACAATCGTCCTCATGCCGCTGATCGGCTCGCTGAGCAAGGCGTACAGCCGCGCAAACGAGCGCCTGATGAGTGTGCGCGACCGGCGCATGAGCCTGCTGAACGAGTGCTTCTTCGGCATCCGCATGATCAAGGCACAAGCGTGGGAGCCCATATTTGACAGCAAAATCAGCCATACGCGTACGGACGAGATCCGCGAGCTGCGCTGGTCGTTTGTGTTTGAGTCATTGCTCTCGATGGTGCTCGAGCTGAACCCCCTGCTCGTCACGCTCGTTGCATTTACCTTTTACACACAGGTTCTACACTTGACGCTGACGCCTCAAGTTGCCTTTACGTCGCTCGCTGTCTTTAACGAGCTGCGTTGGACGCTCATTATGCTGCCACGCGCCGTGACGAGCTTTTTGCAGACGCTCGTCTCGGCGGGGCGGATCGCCGAATACCTAGACAGTGATGAGGTATCGGCACCTGCGCGCACGCTGCGCCCGCCGACTGCGGTGCCGCCAACCGTGCGCCTCGACAAGGCGACCGTCGCATGGCCGCACACGGGCCGCGGTCCGTCGTTCCTGCTGCGCGATATCAGCGTCGAGTTTCCCGTCGGGCGCACAGTCCTCTGTGGCCGAGTGGGCTGCGGCAAGACGCTGCTGCTGCATGCACTGCTGCACGAGGCCGAGGTCCTACACGGCGCTGTGCTGTGTCCGCGATCGCCGAGCATCAGTGTGCCGGCGGAAGCGGAGAGCCTCGCCAAGGCGCAGGACGCGCTCGGCACGGACGCGTGGCTGCACCCCGATATGGTTGCGTATGCACCGCAGCAACCATTCCTGATGAACACAACGATCCGCGATAATATCCTATTTGGACTGCCGTTCGGCAACGGCGCACGCTACCAGGCGGTGCTCAAGGCGTGTGCGCTCACGAGCGATCTCAAGCAGTGGGAGCACGGCGACCTCACCATCGTCGGCGAGAACGGCACCGAGCTGTCTGGTGGCCAAAAGGCGCGCATTGGCCTCGCGCGTGCCGTGTACTCGCGTGCAGCGGTCGTTCTGCTCGATGATGTGCTGTCGGCGGTCGATACTGGCACGGCACGGCACCTCACGACGCAACTGCTGGCCGGCCCGCTGCTGGACCGACGCGTCGTCCTGCTCGTCTCGCACAATATCGCACAGGTAGGCCAGGTCGTGGACCAGGTCGTGTACATGGAACCCGGGCGCGTGGCATTTCACGGCACGCCTGCGGCGTTCTTCGCGTCGCCACACTACTCGGGCTGGCAGGCGGCGGAGAAGCACGACAGGAGCGAGCATCCCAGCGAGCCGCACGAGCCGCAGCTGGCCACGCGAGAGGCCAAGCGCCCGCTCGAGCGCCGCGAGACGGGCACCATTGCATGGAAGGTGTGGAGTGCCTATGTGGACGCCAGCAGTGGATGGCCCCTGTGCCTGCTGACGATGCTGCTCTTTGCGCTGACAAACCTGTGGGACCTGGTCACCAATGCGTGGGTGCGCGACTGGAGCGCGAGCGACGGACGTGGGCATACGAGCGCGTGGTGGCTCGAGCGGTACGCGAGCCTCGTGCTGGTCGGCGTGGTGTTTGGTATTCTGCGCTGGGTCGGTATCTACACCATGTCGCTGCGTGCGTCCAGGTCGTTGTTCGGCCGGATGCTGTGGCGCACGATGCATGCACCGATGCGCTTCTTTGACCGGACGACGCGTGGACGCCTGCTGAACCGCTTCGGGCAGGATATGGAGGTGATTGATGCGACGTTTGCGCGTGCGATTGCGGATGTCGCGATCCGCGTCACGCAGCTGCTGGCCACGTCGATTGCGCTGTACATGGTCGGAGGCATCCTATTTGTGTTCGCGCTCCTCGCGCTTCTCCCGCTGTATAGCTGGATCGCCACGTGCTACATGGGCGTGGCGCGCGACCTGCAGCGTCTCACGTCGACGTCGCGCTCGCTCGTGGTCCACTCGTTCAGCCACACGGTGCATGGTGTCCAAGTGATCCGCGCTTTTGGTGCGCAGGAGCGGTTCACCGATGAGATGCTTGGCCTGCTCGACAACTACAACCGGTTCGTGTGGTGGACGACCCAGGGCAGTCGCTGGATCAGCCAAATGTTCAACCTGGTCAGCTCGCTGCTCGTGCTCGTTTCGTGCGTGCTCTTGCTACTGGCGCCGCACAAGGAGCCAGCGTCGGTGGACTTTTCGCTGATGTTCCTCATCGACTTGAACTTTGTGCTGCTTATCCTCATGCGCATGTATACGGCGCTGCAGACGAGCGCCGTTTCCGTCGAGCGCGTGTTCGAGTTTGCCGCGTCGATCGAGCAGGAACCAGAGGCGAAGCAGGTGCGCGTGCCGTCCGCGGCATGGCCCGAGCACGGGCATATCCAGGTCGAGGATCTGCACCTGCGGTACGCGCCGGACCGGCCCGATGTGCTCAAGGGCGTGAGCTTCGAGGTGCCAAGCGCGTCCAAGCTTGCGATTGTCGGACCCACGGGCAGCGGCAAGTCGACGCTGATGAGCGCATTCCTGCGCTTCTTGGAGCCAACCGCCGGGCGCATCGTTATGGATGGTTGCGACATTAGCGAGCTCGCCCTGCATGACCTTCGCTCGCGCCTGCAGATTGTGCCGCAGGACCCAGTCATCCTGTCCGGCCCGCTCCGCAGTGTGCTGGATGTCGCCGGTGAGTTTGACGATGCGCAGCTGCTGGATAGTCTGCGCACCGTGCATCTAATCACCGACGACGCAGAGGCCATGGCGGACCTGTCCATGCCCATCGCCGAGAATGGCGCAAACCTGAGCCAGGGGCAGCGGCAGCTCTTGTGCCTCGCGCGCGCGCTTCTGCGCAAGTCGCGCGTCGTGCTGTTCGACGAGTCGTCCAGCTCCATCGACTATACGACGGATCTCCAGATCACCGAGGTCATCCAGGACGCCTTCCGCGACAGCACCGTCATAACCATTGCGCACCGACTGCGGACCGTGATTGCCTACGACCGCGTTCTGTACCTCGAAGGCGGCCAGGTGGCCGAGTGGGGTGAGCCCGCTGAGCTCCTGCGCGACAGCACGTCCAAGTTCTATACACTGTGCCAAAACGCGGGAGCCCAAGAGTTCCAGGCCCTCGTGCAGGCCGCCGAGGCCGCGGCGCAGCACCGTCGCTCATAGCGACTCGTACTCGAGCCGCGCTGTCACCGCAGCGACGCGCTCCGCCATGTGCTGGATCTCACGCACCTCGCTCGGCGACACACGCAGCCCAAGCCGGAACAGCTCCGTCTCGCCAATTATGCGCCCCTGCTGCATATTCGTGCTGCGTGGCGCCTGACGCACACGTTGGTATGCAGGCGCATACGCCTCGTGCGCATGCACGGGGCTATCGGCGCCAACACCCAGGATCAGCTGGAGCGCGGCCTCGCGATGCCGCGGCGTTGGGAGCGCGCGCCACGTTTCGAGAGCGCGCCGCAGCGCACGGTTGTCCTCGCCGCGGGGATGTAGCGCGGACGTCGGCTGCAGAATCGCACGCAACGTAGGATCCGTAGCAAGCGTCTCCAACTCACTCAACCGCAGGGGTTTGGGGTCCGCCGCACGCAGCGGGTCCAGGTAGATGAGCGGATCTGGTTCATCAGGCCAAACCAGATCATCGAGCGCTCGCAGCGGCGGTGACGCGATGGGCGCTAGCGCCGCCTTGGGCGTGGCATCAGAGGCAGCCTCGCACGCCGCCTGCTCAGACAGGTCCGTGACCTTGGCGCGCCGCGCGCGCTGGGCGGCGGCTTCGCCCTGGTGTCGCTCCACACACGATAAAAAGTCATTGTCCAGCACAAAATCGAGCCACTGCGCAAGCGCATCCACATGCTGTAGGATCTCGCGCTCCAGCAGCTGCCGCAACAGATCGGGCACCTCGAATGGGTTCGGTGCAGCACGGCGCGGTATGGCGCGGCGTTTGGGGCGTGCGGGGCTTTCGGCCTCAGTCGGCCTCTTGGAGGCGTATGGGGGCTGCGCGGGGGGCGCACCATGGGGCGTAAATGGTCCCGCAGGGTCTGGCTTGGACGACACGGCATCCTTCACAGGGTCCATGTCCGAGTCCGACGATGCGTCCGACGACGAGTCCGAGTCTGACGATAAAGGCATCGTGTGAGAGGGAGAGGCCTGTGCCGCCGACGGAGTCAAAGAGCCTGCAGACTGGGACGGGGCGCCTGGCGTCGCCTTGGCAGTCGACGGCGCGTGCACCGAGGACCCTTGGCGCGATTCACGAAGGCGGATGCGCGCCTGCTTCTGCTCAATCAGTGCAGCGGTTGGGAACCGTTTCTTGCGTTGTTTGATCCACTCTTCAATAAGCTCAGGGGTATCCAGCTTAATATTCAGGCCCAGGATCGTCGAGTCGGACGGGCCATCGGCGGCGCGCGCGCCACCCTTGCGTTGGCGCGCGAGACGCTCACGCTCTTCAGCGACACGCATAGGGTCGCGGCGTCGAAGTTCATTGATGCCGCCAGGGGGGTATACGAGGTGCCGGTCGGCGCGATGGAGCATGAGCTCCAGCTCGGATGTCGCTGCGAAAGAGCAGCGCGACGGCTGCGAAAGAAGTGTGGTATCGAGTCCACAGTAGTACAATGGTCCATTTTGGCGTAGTGACGGTCGCCTTATCGGTCCCTGGGCAGCAATTGGCGCTGGTCGTGCGCCACTAGGCCGAGCAGCGGCTCTGGGTGGGGGGCGCTGCGGTGCCGCGGCCTGGACGGGGGGCGGCGGCTTGGCGGCCGCTTCCTCGATAGCCTTGAGTTCATCCTCCCGAACATCGCCCAAATAGTTGCCATACTCATCGTACCTCGGTACTTTCTTGGGCTTCCGCACGGTCGGTGGCCCCTCCGCCATGGCAGCCAAAGAAAAGAAGTGGCTGACTAATGGTCGTTGGTATCGGTCGTATGCTACGGCGAGGGTGTCGAAGGCGGCGCAGGGGCCGACTCGGCAGGCTCTTCGGACGGCGCTGGGGCTTCGTTGGCCTGAGAGGCCTTCTTGCAGTCAGATTCCCAGAAACGCAGTTCCTCCTTGTACATTTCATGGACAAGCGAGCCACCCAGCTTCTCCTCGAGCCACTCGAGGGCGCCCAGGTCCATCACGACGCGGCTGAACTGCAGCACCTCGTAGGCGTGCAACTCGCCTGGCTGCTTGGAGTGCTCGAGGCGCGGCTGCGGATGCGGCTCCAGTGCATGTAGGCGCATCAGCGCCACATTAGGGAGGTTGCGCGATGCCACATCAAAGTTGCGCACGTAGCGCGCATGACGCAGAACCTGCTCGTCGGTGTACTCGAGATCCACAGAAGAGGCACGCGCAGCACCCCTCTCTGTCGATACGGGAGACACGGGCCGACGCGGTGCGGTGAGAAACAGCGTATCGGTCCACTGCTTCGAGCCAAGCAGGCGCGCCAACTTGTTGGTCGACATGGGAGCCGGTTGCCATTCAAGGCTGGGCACCACATGCAGTCGACCCTCGCGCATGCGCGCACTCAGCGCGGAACGGAGAGCAAGCTCACGCACTTTGCGTGGGAGCTCCGTCTTAAAGTCGCGGGGGCGCGGTCCATGCGCCACACCACCCTTGCGGAGCATGGGGCTACCGGCATCGCCGAGGCGAGCCTTGCCAGAGCCTTTTTGGGGGCGCAGCTTGCGACCCGAGAACGCCACTTCAGAGCGTGTCTTGGTGCTCGCTGTGCCCATACGCATGGCGTCGAGGTAGTACACTACCGCCATGTGCATTGCATGTTGGTGCGGCGGCACATCGAACACATGCGCGGACATGGGGACATAGTGTTTCTCCTTCGAGTCGGGACGCGTCGAAGGGCTCAAGTAAGAGAGGGGCGCATGAATCAGGGGAGAAGAACGCTCCAGGGCTGTGTGAGCGGAGTACACGTACCATAGAAGCTGCGCTCGCCCGCATCCGGCGCCGGGGCCGGCTCGGAGAGGCGCGGAAGCGAGATGTGCATCGCACGAGCGCGCGGCATCACATCTACATACACCCCCGTACGTGTCACTGCGGGGCGCAAAAGGAACTGGCGCCCCTGCAGCGCTGCACGTACAAACATCCTGCGGCGCTCACTGTGCGACGGGTGCGTCGGTGCGACGTGGTCGCGAAGACCTGGCTCGGCCGATGTGGATTAGTAAGGTGTTCTAGCAGAACTGTATGGTTCGACGGTTAGTCACGTGTATAGTCTGGACGCCGCGCCCGGCTGGAAAACCGCACGTACGCCGTGAGGTTTCTACCATACCACACATCAAGGTACGTTGGCGCGCTACGGGTGGGACAGGGCTAACACGTACAGATGTCTGACGCGAAGGGTGCGACGCCGTTCGTCTCGTGTTTCGGCAAGAAGAAGACTGCGACGGCGGTCGCTCACGCCAAGGAGGGCAAGGGCCAGATCCGCCTGAACGGCCAGCCCATCTCTCTCATTCAGCCTGAGGTCCTGCGCTGGAAGGTGTACGAGCCCATCCTGGTTGTCGGTGAGGACAAGTTCTCGTACGTGTCTTTTCGTCACAGCTAACGCCTCAGCACCGTTGACATCCGCATCCGTGTCTCGGGTGGTGGTCACACTTCGCAGGTTTATGCCATCCGCCAGGCCATCGCCAAGGCTCTCGTCGCTTACTACGCCAAGTACTACGACGCTGCCTCGGCTCTGGAGCTCAAGCAGCTCTTTGTGTCGTACGACCGTACGCTCCTGATCGCCGACCCCCGCCGCTGCGAGCCCAAGAAGTTCGGTGGTCGTGGTGCTCGCGCGCGCCGCCAGAAGTCGTACCGTTAAATGGTGTGGTATGGCTGCGCTGTGCATTTTGGCTTGGCTGCCATTCTGTTCAGGGGTGGTGCCCCTTGGACTTTGTACTCCGCCGGCGGTGATGACATAGGTTCCCTGTTTGGTGGATAAAAGGCTCTCGCTTTGAGAAGCAATATATATGCTTTACCCAAATGCGCTGTGTACTCCATAGCTATCGACTACGAGGTTTGGGTGGTCGAACGGACTGTGTCCGACTGTAGCTCCTGCAGTCGCTGCGCCAGTCGCTGCGATTCGGAGACAATCACGGCTTCGTTTACCCAAGGGCCGCGGAACGTCTCTGCCCGACGCATCTCCTCGGACGTAAAGTGCACCGACGAAGTCACATCGCCCTCCGGACCACGTCCTGATTGCGATGCGCCAAGCACCGTGTCGAGATCACGGGCCTGACTGGCAATCCATGCCTGGAGATGTCCTTGAGGGTCTTTAGCAAATGACGAGAAAAAGTGCTGCGCAGCCGATCGGTTGCGTATCGTAAGAGCAGCCTGAGCAATCTGGTCATCAATCGCCAGGATTTCATTGCTCAGGGTACTGTTGACATCGAAGCGCGAGAGCACATTGTGTTGTTTTGTCCGCAACGCCCAATCTTCCATGTCCAGCTCAATATCAAACGCAGTAGGGTGCCGATACTCGGCTCGGTCGGTGCGAACGTAGTACTCCAAAACAATGGGCTGAGGCGGGTGCAGGAAACGATGCAGCACCTCGGGTATGTGGTGAAAGTTGATAGTAGGCGTGCGGAACAAGGCCTGCAGAGGCGGATCTAGGCGCACGACCCGGTGATCATTCTCATCCAACAAATTCTTCTGCTTAATATAGGCCCAAAGAGCACTCAGTACACCAGCGCGAGTCTCTTCCTGCACATCAAGTAGCTGCGCCAAGGGTGGCGACACAGAGTAGCGTTCCGGCACATACAGTGGATAAAGCACAATCTTGGCTTTCACAGGCTCCGTCCCTGTGCGCTTGATTTCAAATCCATCGAGCGCTGGCTCGGCACTGTGGATCAGGGGATTCTCCGTCACAGCACCACCACCAGTACCCGGCATCGGCGGTTGCGGCGCAACACTAGGCGAAGGGCGGTGCCACTCCACGATATTGCTCGCGCCCATCTGTTCATCGGGATACAAGTTGGGGTCCCGCATAAACTCGACTACGCAGGACTTAATCAAGTTGCTGAATTTGTGAGCGCCGATGCGGGATGCTGTCGCGTGGGCAGAGAGCGCAGCCCCAGCTCGGGACCTAAAGCTTGGATCAAGTAAGCGACCCTCAATGCGGAGTGTCCAAGACGGAACATCACTAGAAGGAGCAGCGGATTTGGCCTCCGCGGCCGGCGCGGCGGTTCCGTCCTCCTCGTCGCCGCCATCGGCATCATCGGCATCGGCAGCATCGGCATCTCGTTGGCTCTTTTCTTTCTCTTCGACTTGGAAAGGCTGGTTAGCACATGTATTGCTCAGAAAAATGCGCAAAGTGCGCTTCACTTTGGGCGGCTTGCCCATGGAGTCCATAAGCTCAGCGCGCTTGCGCGCCATGGTCCAGTCAAGTTGGCGCTCCATCCGTTGAAGATCATTGTAAAAGGCACTTTCTTTTACCTGGCGCTTCAGGGAAGGAGGGAGGCTGCGGTCGGTTGGACGGTCGCGCTTCGTGCCACGAAGGCCTTCACCCACAAGGATGTCATAATGATTGCGGGCACGGATCCGTTGTGCCTGGGCCTGAGCCTGGGCTTGGGCTTGAGCCTGTACTTGGCTAGAAGGATGCGCATAAGATGCTCCCTGTTTCTGCATACCAGGAGACCCTGTGTACATCCCAGCTGATCAACGCGCAGCCTGTCCTACAGGAACTCGTGTCGCGTCACGGTCTGGACGCTGGGTCTGCGGCCCAAGCCGACGGATAAATGGGACATATGTATTATATCCTCGACTGTGTGTACACGCTGGGGACTTTAGAGCGGGGCTCCTCGGCTCGCAGACAGACCATCATGTCGGTGCAACCATCTTCTGAGAGGGTGGAAGACCAAATGACCGTTCCAGAAGCCAGTATGAAGCCAATTCAGACTAAGCTGGTTCTTCTGGGCGAGTCTGCTGTTGGAAAAACATCTATTGTGCATCGCTTTGTGCAAGACGAATTTCAGGAGAACCGTGAGCCGACGATTGGCGCAGCCTTCCTGACTGTGAGTAGAATACGCTGACTGTTAGCAACGCTGCCGCTTGGAAGATCGTCTTATTAAGTTTGAGATTTGGGATACGGCCGGCCAAGAACGGTTCCACAGCTTGGCACCCATGTACTACCGCAACGCCCAAGCCAGCGTTGTCGTGTATGACATTACAAAAGCGACTTCGTTTGAAAAGGCTCAAAGTTGGGTGAAGGAGCTGCAGCGCCAGGCAAATCCGAACATTGTCATTGCGCTTGTAGGCAATAAAGTGGATTTGATCTCTGAGCCCACAGAGAATACAACCGATGCAAACAAGGATGACGATGCGGAGGATACGGACGCTTCGGCACCCATTGTCCAGCGCGAGGTCCCTACATCAGAGGCGCAGAACTATGCAAATGAGGCTGGTCTCCTGTTCTTTGAGACCAGTGCCAAGACAGGCGAAGGCGTTTTGGAGGCCTTCACTGAAGTGGCGAAGCACATCCCCCTCGATATCAAACCACGGACCGATCCTAACGCAAACAGTGCTGTCCGCAATGAACTGGTGGACCTGCAGCGACGAACCAGTCTTCCAAGCCGAGAAGGCTGCAATTGCTAGTGATGATTCTTTTCCATGTCCATAACGCATCTATGTACGCAATGCACCCGTGCAGATATGCCAGGGATCCAATGGCTAGTTTGTACAGCTTGTTGAACAAACCTATTGAACCTCAACTCGACACCCTAAGGCAGTCGAGTACAAGGTCTAGTAGGACCAGCTACAAAACTGTGAAATGGGCTGTTTAACCCGAGCCACCCTTGTAGACCTTGCCGAACATGAGCTGCTGGAGGTGGTCGTAACCGGCAATGGTACCGGCGGCGGCGATACCACGGAGAATGTTAGCACCGGCACCCTTGAAGAGCGACCAGACACCCTCGGCAGCAATGATCGACGAGGCGGCGTGGAACATGCTCTTGTACGCGACACCACCACCCGAGGTCATCATCATACGACGACGGATAGTGTCAAGAGGGTACGAAGCAAGACCAGCCGAGGTGGTAACACCCCAACCCAGGAAGAACGAGGCCAGGAAGTTCTCCGACAGCTTACCGGGCAGCAGGATAGGCTTAAGCGAGTCGTAGAGACCGAAGTACAGACCACGGTACACCACGATACCAACAACCGAGGGAATGAAGCCACGGTAGAGACCCATGACACCGTCGATGGCAATGGTCTTGCGGTACACGTCGATAAGACCGTTGAACTGACGCTCACCACCCTTGGCAACCGACTTGGCGTCGTTGGCAAGACGGGTACGGGCGTAGTCAAGCGAGTACACGAAAACGAGCGACGAAGCACCGGCGGCACCACCCGAAGCAATGTTCGAGCCGAACTTCTTCCAGTAAGAAGCGTCCTTGGGCACCTTGAAGAGCGACTTGAAGTAGTCCTTGAAGGCGAAGTTCAGAGCCTGAGTAGGGAAGTAACGGATGACGTTGGCAGTGTTACCGCGCCAGAACGAAGCAAGACCCTCGTTCTGGTAGGTGCGGACAAAGCAGTCACCGATACCCCTGTAAGGCGAGGCAAGACGACCCTGCTTGATCATCTCATCCTGGTTCTGGATGAGCAGCTTGATACGCTCAATGGGGGCAGCGGCGGTCTTCGAGATGGCGGCGGAAACACCACCCATCATGAAGTCCGTCAGGAAACCCTGCATCGACTTAGCAGGCTTCGAGTCACCAGCCATTTTGTTCTAGACGTGTTAGAATACCAAGAGTGACAATCAGTACTTACCAGTTGGTAGAGGTGAGGGAAAAATGGGCGCCCGAACCGAGGCCTTTAACCGAAGAGACTCTAACCGAACGGACCCCTGCACGTTCCGAGAATTGGCCGATGGGCTGCAAGATGGACTATGTGCGGCCGGGACATATGCGCGTCGGGCAAATCCGGTAATTTTTACACTGCAGCACATGTGCTGGCACCGTGCGGTCGCATAAACTTATGCATCTACATTACCAAGCACGTGGGTATCGTAGCCTCCTGCAGCACGCTCAGACCACGGGTGAAACGAGAAGCCACCAATCAAAAGCAGCTAAGTAATCACAACGACAGCGTTGGCAAGGCCGGCGTCCGCAATGGAAAGCGACGTATCCAGCAAAGGCTGAGGAGGGAAGGACGTGCGAAGAGTGAAGTTGGAATGCAACGTAGGCTGTTGTCTTGCCTGGTTAGTCCATAGAAACAACGTACGAAAGGATGTAGGTGCGCAAATCCGCGACAGTATGCGTAAGATTCAGTTTGGCGATCAGCCGCTGCCCGTTGGGCAGTCGAACTTGAATTTGCGTCATGGGCTTAGATGGGTCTGCTTGAATGGATGCAGCAGGCGGTGCCTTGTCTGATGCTGGTTTTGAAGGAGCGGCCATAGCCACGCTCGGGGCCCCAAGGCGGTTGCCGACGCCATCAAAAGGCTTGGCGGGAGGCGGCGGCGGCGGCACATATTTCTCGTTCGTTCGGCGCGTAACGACCAGTTCGACAGGCTGTCCAAACCGTACATTGAGGAGATGTAGAGGCGCACGGCCAGCATGGATGGCCTCCAAGATTTCTTGGTTTCCAGGGTCTTCATACTGCATGAGCGGGCCATCGCCAATAGAGAAGCCATCGGCCCAAAAAGTGAGGTGTCGTACAGCAGGCTCCTCATCGCTTGCATCGTCCGCGTGGTCTTCCAAGGGATGGGACTCCTCGCCAACAGCAGTACCATTGACTGAGTATCCTTTGCCGAAAAACGCGCTCGAAGAAGCAGGCTTTGTATTTTGGGGCGGTCGGTAGGAAGACTTGGACGCTTGTGAAAGGATGTCGTTGACAAGGCCATGACCACTATCATCGCGCTGCCGGGGGTTTTCGACGTTCAGTCCACTGCGTTCGCCACCTGTGAACAGGTTCACAGGATCTTCGTCGTCTCCAGCTGCGGGTGCCTCTGCATCGGAGCGAAGGTCACGGAACGTCATAATGCCACCGGTACGCGGCTGTGCGGAACTACGCGATGTGGTGGCGGAAGCAGACGGCCAGGGATCCGACGAGGAGGCAGGTGCGCCAGAGAGCGTACGTGGTCCCTGAGACACAGGCTCATTTGAAGTTTCTGGTGCTGTCGCGGGAGGGGCAGATGCAGCGGCCGACGGCACCGATGTCTCATGCAAGCCGGATTCAAAATACGCCGAGAGAGCCATGGCCAGATCGCCCTTGACGGATAGTATGTGTGCTCTGAGTGTCAGCTTTACCACATACCTGGCCACTTCAGGCGATGCGCCTGTTATATTGATGAACTGTGCAATATCTTCATCCATGGTGGTTGTAGCAGCAACGTTCGCGCTCCGGAGCGTGCTTCAGGCGCACGGGTCGCCTTGCGCGTAATGGGGAATTATGCATTTTGGGCGTGTGCCCGACGCAGCGTCTGCTTCTGCGACCCAGCGATGACTGCGTCGGAGCCCCCTAAGATGTTCCATGTGCGGCAGCCTGTCAACGAAACTTTCAATGCCGGTCTAGCTGGCGCCGGTGTCGGTCTCCTGGCGAGTGCCGTGCAGAACAGCCTGCAGAAGCACAAGGCCGGTGCTATGGGTATCTTTACCCGCACGGGCGGTACCATTGCTCTGTGCAGTACGTGAACGCGGTGATCTTTGCTAACGAGTGCAGCCTTCGTGGGTGGTCTTTTCACGTATGCCAGTGCGTCGCTGGCCAACTTCCGCCAGAAGGAGGACGGCTACAATGGCGCAGCCGGTGGCTGTGCGGCCGGTCTTGTTCTGGGCGCTGCAGGTATGTGTTGCGTGTGATTTACTCCAGCTCGCTCCGTGCCTGTAATGGCCGGCTCCTGTGTGGGTCTTGGTGCGCTGGTCGGCTCGTTCCAGGCGGCGGGCTCCTCGTTGGTCAATGGCTCGCCTCTGCTGCCCAGCACTGCCGAAAAGGCGGATCCCGAGAGTCCCCTGCTTGCTTCGACGCAGGAGAGGCGCACCCGCTTCTTTAAGGTATGTGACGATGGACTCACAGATAGAAGCAGCCCGAGACCCAGTAGACGGTAGGCTTATAGATTACCGTATACTTGCTCGCATCATACCTATGGCAGGCTCCTATGTAAGCGTCCTGTCCATAACGTTGTGCACATCGCGGTCCGTAGGGTTCAGCGCCACGCCGGTGCCGCATGGGACGAGGCGCTCGACTACGAAATGGGCCATTTTGCGTCTACGACAAATACCCGTTGGAGTGGAGATAGGCCTCCACGTCCTGCCGATCACGCTGCAGCCAGCGGGCCTGAGCATGGACAGCGTCGAGGCCTTGGGCGAGACTCATGCTAAACTTGGAGGTGTCGCGCTTCTCGAAGAAGGTCTTGATATCCTCTGCATCCTCTTCGGTCGAGAAGGTGCCGATCGTCGACTTGATCAGGTTGGCCAGTGAAAAGTTGCCCTCAAAGGACTTGACCAGGTCGTCGAAGCGCCTCTTGACTGTCTCCCACAGCTGGCGACGGCTCTTGATATTGTTCGAGAGGGCCGCGAAGAAATACATGTAGTCCTGCGTCTTGACCTTGTCGCTGAACACAATGTCCAGCGTGCGCTGGATAAGCTTCTCGTCGCTAGCCGCGCCCAGCGCCAGCATCGCAGCGTTCTTGTGAGCTGGCGTCGCCGGCTTCTCGTAGATAGAGAGCACTGTATCGTACTCCTTCTCGCCACCATGGCGGACCGACTGCGCAAAGATCACACGCATCAGGTCAGGGTGGATGAGACTGTCGTCGCCATCGTGAAGAGGTGCAAAGCGGCGATGAATCTCACTGAGCGTCCACGCGTCACCCGCCGCAGCAGCAGCCGAGATCACCGTCGAACGCAGCTCACGCAGCTCACTCGAGTCGTCCGCACCAAACTCAAACGTCAGCTCCCTGGCCAGCGGGCCAAACACATCCACGCGGAATTGATTGATGGCATGGCGCACCGCCTCTGGCTGCTCCCACCACACGCTGGCCAACTTGCCGAGGTTGTTGGCCGCGGCCAGGTTGACGAGCGAGCTGTGGTCGCCCTTGAGCGCGTGCATCAGCTCCAGACCGCCCGATGTCTTTGCATAACCGGCCTGGGCGAGCGTGAAGGCATCGCTCACGAGGCCCACACGGTCCTCGAGCGAGAATGGGCTGTCCTTGGCGGCGGCGGCCGCGCCCAACTTGCGCAGGTGTTCCGGCGAGTATGCCACGCGATACACACCAATGGTGCCCGCGTTCAGCTTCCACACACTCTCCGTAGCACGTGCGAGCGGGATCTCCATCTCGCGCTCGCTCTTAAGGATCAGCTCGTAGTCCGTGTGAGGCTTTCCGTCCTGGACGGTGGTGAGCGCCAGCGGCACCTGCCACAGCGTCTGGTCTTCCTCGGCGGTGGGGTCGCCCGTGTCGAGGAAGCGGTTCTGGCGCACGACGATCGAGTCGGTCTTCTCCGTGACCGTAAGCACGGGGAAGCCCTGCTTGAGCACCCAATCCTTCATGATCGCGTTCACGTCCTGGCCCGAAGCCTCGCTGATGCCGTCCCAGAGATCCCTGGTCACCGTGTTGCCGTACAGGTGCTTTTTCAAGTACAGACTCACGCCTTTCAGGAACACGTCCTCGCCCAGCATCTGCGAGAGCATGCGCAAGACACTCGCGCCCTTGGAGTACGAAATAGCATCAAACACCTGGTTGATGGCGTCTTCGACATTGTCCCCCTGCAGCGGCACCTCAATGGGGTGGGACGAGCGCTTGCCATCCAGCTCCAGCGCGCGGTTCAGGTGCGACACGATAAACTCGCTCGCACTGTTCCACTCGGGGAAGACTCTGTCCAGGATGATCATCTCCCCCATGAGCGTCGCGAACGCCTCGTTGAGCCAGAGATTGTCCCACCACGCCATAGTCGCAATGTCACCGAACCACATGTGCGCACACTCATGCGACTGCACGGCCGCTGTCGTCTTCATACCCTGTAGGCCCGTCTTCTCGTCATACAAAAAGACGGAGGTGCGGCCCGTAATCAGGCCCCAGTTCTCCATCGCGCCTGCGTCAAAGTCGGATGCGACGAGCGTGTCCAGCTTGGGCAGGGGGTACGCAATGTCAAACACCTTTTCGTACTCTGGGAGCACCTTTTGCTTCACCTCGAGCGCGAACTGCGCCTGGTGAACGTACTCGGGTGTCGTGTACACGCGCATCGGGACATCCTTCCCGGTCAGCGGCGACTTGTACGAGCCCTCGATGTACTCGAACACGCCGTTGGCCCACGCAACGAGGTAGCTCGACACCTTGGGCGTCGGGGCAAACTCGGTGAGGACCCACGCATCGTCACCAAGCTGCGGCACCTCGTACGCAAGCTGCGACACGCGGAGAGCGTCTGCTGCCTGCGCGGCGTCCACAGGCTTGGCGTTGACGCTCGGCATGTTGGCAAGCGCCGTCGTGTCTTGGCGGTGCAGCATGCGGAAGCGGTACGTAGCCTTGAGCTCCGGCTCGTCCCAGCACGGGAATGCACGACGTGCCGACGTCGGCTCAAACTGCGTCAGGGCATAGTTGCCCTTCTTTCCCTGGTGCTCCCAGGTCGACTGGTAGTAGCCCATCATGCTCTGATCGATCGTACCCTGGTAGCCAGCAAGCAGGGTCACCTTGCTGCCCTTGGTCACGTTGGCAGGCAGCGCCACGGTGACGCGCTCGTGCTGCATGCTCACATCAGGCGTGAGCAGCTCCGAGAACGTGGGGCTCGTCACGAGCACCTGGCTCAGCGTGAGCCCTCTGCCGATATTGAAGGCGAGCGTCTGCGTGTCCTCGAGGACGTCCAGCGACACTTCCACAGCGCCCTGGAACTTGAGGCGCTCAAGATCGGACAACATCGTGATGTCGTAGTGCGAGGGGCGCACCTGCGACGGCAGGCGGAACCACTGCGACTCGTTCGCGGGGGACGTGCTCATCGTGGCGTAGGGCTGGAGGGCGAACGGTTTAGTTAGCGGAGTAAGAAACTGCATAATCGACGCCAGCGCCATCCAGACGACGGAAAGAAGCCATGTGTGAGTATTCTGCTCCAACATGCTGCGCTCTGCACACCTTCGGGATCAATGCGCGCCTGGGACGGCTCGCAAAGGAGAATTGCCGTGGGAGGGAGACGGCTAGAGACAATCGATCGGACTTGAGTGCACTTCGGACTAGACGCCGAGATAGCACTAGGGACATCTGCACAATGAGCCGGCGCTGCGTACCCAACGATCGCGAGAGCTAGCGTGAGGGGCTGCTGCGTCGGACGACTACGGCATCGGCTCACGTGCCGGCTGCCTACGAGGGCGCGCGGCGCACCAAGCTTCGACGGCCGACACGCCGCGCTCGAGCCATTGCGCTTGGGCGCGCACGGATTCGAGCGCTTGTGCCAGGCTCATATCATAGGTCGATGTGTCGCGCGTGCGGAAGAACGCCTCCATAGCATCCGCATCGTCATAACGCGTGAGACTGTCCATCGCGGCGCGAATCACATTCTTGAAGGAAAAGTTGCGCTCGAACCGCGCCGCAAGTGCATCAAAGTGGGCCATGGTCTCCTCCCACAGTCGGCGCCGGGCGGCCTGATTCGCGGCCAGCGCCGCAAAGAAGATCGGCACGTCCTGCGTCTTGATCTCGGGGCCGAGCACAAAGGCCAGCAGCGCATCGATGCGCTGCTCGTCGCGCGTCGCACTCAGCGCGTGCATCGCGGCCACCTTATGAGCCGGCGTGCGGGGGCGCTCGTACATGCGCCACACAGTATCGAACGCCTGTATGTCGCCATGGCGCACCGACTCGCGCAACACGGTGCGCAGCAGGTCGGCCGGGATATGTGTGTCGTCGCCGGTCGCCTGGAGCTGCTCAAATTGGGCACGGATCGCATGCAACGTCCACGGATCGCCCGCCGCGCCAGCAGCATCGACCACGACCGCACGCAGCTGCCGCTCCTCTGCCGACTCGTCGTCGCGTGCCTGGAGCGTGCATTGGCGCGCCCAAGGGCCAAAGACGTCGGCACGCCATGCGCCGAGGCACTCTTGCACATGCGCCGACTGCTCCCACCACACGCTTGCGAGGTTCGCCATACTCTGTGCGAGCAGCTGGAGTACGGGCGCGCTGCTGTCGCGCTCAAAGAGCACCATGCCATCGAGGCTCTCTGTCATGGACGTGTAACCGGCGGCCCCTAGCGCGACGACATCGCTCAGCAGGCCCATGCGGTCGGCCACACTCATCTGGACTTCCTGTACGAGCATGCGCAGATGGTCTAGCGCGTACTGCACGCGGTAGAACCCAGTCGTATCTGCGTTGAGCTTCCACCGCGTGCCACGGGGAAGCGGGATCTTGTACGTGCGGCGGCCTGGGAGCATCACGCCATGCACCTCTTCATCCTCGTACCATGTCTTGATCGCGAGCGGGATCTGCCACAGCACCTCATCGTTCTGGGCCGACGGGCCCGTCTCGAGGAAGCGCGTCTGGCGCAGCTCAATGAAAGTATCGCGCTGCTCGGCCTGCACGACGGGGAAGCCCGGCTGCAGCGTCCATGTCGACATGAGCGCGCGAACATCGAACCCAGATGCCTCGGACAGGCTGTGCCACAGGTCGGCCGTGACGGTGTTGCCGTACATGTGTGCCTTCAAGTATGCGCGCACGCCATCGAGGAACACGGCCTCACCGAGCATCGCGGCGAGCATGCGCAACACACTTGCGCCCTTTGAGTAAGGGATGGCATCAAATGTCTGCGTGAGTGTCTTTTCGACGTGCTCCGTGTTGAGCGGCATCTCGATGGGGTGCGACGAGCGCTTCGCATCGAGCGCCATGGCGCGGTGCACATGCGCCGCAACAAAGTCGCTCTGTGTGTCCCACTCGGGAAAAGTGCGGCACAGGACGAGCACCTCGCCCATGAGCGTGGCGAATGCCTCTTTGAGCCACAGGTTGTCCCACCATGCCATCGTGACCATATTGCCGAACCACATGTGCCCCAGCTCATGCCCAATTGTGCCTGTCGCGCTCTTGAGCCCGGCTAGGTCGGACGCCTTGTCGTACGCAAACACCGACGTGCGGCTCGTGATGAGGCCCCAGTTCTCCATGGCATTTACGTCAAAGTCAGCGACGACAAGGCCGTCGAGCTTCGGCAGGGGGAATGCAATGCCAAACAGGCACTCGTAGATGGGCAGCTCGCGCTCCATGACGCTCAGGCCATGCTCCGTCTGCGCGATGTACTCGGGCGTCGCATAGATTCGCAGGGGCACCGTGCGGCCGGTGAGGGGCGACGTGTACGCGCCGTCTCGGTGCTCAAAGACACCGTTCGCCCAGCCGACAAGGTAGCTCGACATGCGCGGCGTCTCTTCAAACTCTGTGAGGACCCAGCGCCCGTGTGCGGCGCCGAGCAGCGGCATGCGCAGCTCGTCGGTGTGCAGTGCCTGAGCTATCGCGGCCGGGCTAACGGTCGTCGAGCGGGCCACCGGCATATTGCCGAGTGCCTGCGTCGCGGCACTGTGGATCATGCGGAAGCGGTACGTAGCCTTGAACGCCGGCTCGTCCCAGCCAGGAAAAGCACGGCGCCCTGACGCAGGCGAGAACTGCGTCACGGCGTACGTGCCATTCGCGCCGCCGTGCGCCCACGTCGAGGCGTAGTACCCGCGCATGGTCCGATCGATCGGCGCACGAAAGCCCACCAGCACCTGCACCTCCGCGCCGGGCGCCACGGGCGACGCAAGGCGCACTTGCACGCGCTCGCGCTCGCGGTCGATGTGGGGGGCAATGGTCGTACCATGGCCATCGACACGCACCTGCACATCACTCAAGGCCAAGTTCGCGCCTGCCTGGAACTCGATCGTGTGCGTCGCCTCGAGCACCTGCAGCTGGGCCTGCATCGTGCCCTGGAACTGCAGCGTGGAAAGGTCCGAGAGAATCGTCAGTTCGTAGTGCGCGGGGCGCACATGCGTCGGCAGCTGGAACGAGGGTGCTGGTCCATGCGAGAAGAACTGCATCACCGACGATGCCACCAGCGCCCATGTCGCCCACCACGCTGAGAGCCACATGGTGGATCCTATCTCCTACAGATAGCCGTGCGCCTGCAGCCAGCCCTCCACATCCGGCACGCCGCGCTCGAGCCAGCGGGCTTGCGCGGCGACCGACTCGAGGCCCTGCGCGAGGCTCATGCTGTATGACGACGTCGTGCGGCCCGCAAAGAAGCGCTCGATATCCTTCCTGTCGCTTTCGCTCGTGAGTCCGCTGATGGCCGCCTTGACGATGCCCATGAGCGAAAAGTTGCCCTGGAGCTTGGCGGCCAGCTCGTCAAAGTGCTCCTTGGTCGCCTCCCATAGCCGGCGACGGCTCGCCGTGTTCGCGGAAAGCGCGGTGTAGATTGACGCCATATCCTGCATCTTGACTTGGCCGTCAAAAATCATCGCGAGCGTGCGTTCGATCAAGGCGGGCTGCTGCGCCGAGCCGAGCGCCAGGAGTGCAGCGGTCTTGTGCGCGGGCGTCGCCGGCGCGTGGTACATGCGTAGCACCGTCTCGTACTCGTGCTCGCCACCATGCCGCACGCCTTCGGCCAGCACGGTGCGCAGCAGGTCAGGCTCCAGCCGGTCCTCGCCGTTCTGCAGCGGCGCGAAGCGGCGCTGGATCTCTTGCAGCGTCCACGCATCGCCCGCGGCGGCAGCGGCTGCGACGACCGTCGCACGCAGCTCGCGCATCGCGAGCGTGTCGTTGGGCCCCGTCTCGAGCGTCAGCATGCGCGCGAGCGGCGCAAACGTCGCCTGGCGCACACGGTCGACCGCCGCGCGCACGCGGCGCGGCTGTTCCCACCACGCGCTCGCGAGGCGCCCGAGGCCCAGCGCGGCGGCCTGCAGCACGAGCGGGCTGCGCTCGCCCTTCCACGCGTGCAGCAGGTCTAGCGCGGCCGACGTGTTCGTGTAGCCTGCCTGGGCGAGCGTAAAGGCATCGTTGAGCAGGCCGAGGCGATCTTCCGCCGTGAAGACACTGTCGTGCTGCGCCGCGGCGTGCGCCAGCGCCGCGAGGTGCTGATGCGTGTATGCCACACGATACACGCCCATCGTATTGGCGTTGAGCTTCCAGGGTGTCGTCTGTGCATGCGGCAGCGTGTAGGTCGCCTCGCGCACGCCCGCCAGCACCAGCGTCTGGTCGACGCGGCCGTCGGCGGTGCGCAGCGCGAGCGGGACATGCCATAGCGTCGTGTCCTCCGCGTCGGTCGGGTCGCCTGTCTCGAGGCAGCGGTGCTGGCGCACGTGGATCGAGTCGGCCTTTGCCGAGACAAACAGCACGGGAAAGCCCTGCTGCTGCACCCAGGCGCGCATGATGCGTGCGACGTCGACACCCGAGGCCGCTGCGAGGCCGCGCCACAGGTCGTCCGTCACAGTGCTGCCGTAGAGGTGCGCCTTGAGGTACAGCGTGACGCCTTCGAGGAAGGTGTCCTCGCCGAGCATCTGGGCGAGCATGCGCAGCACTGCGGCGCCCTTGGAGTAGGTGATCCCATCGAACAGCTGCGTAATCTCCTGCTCGACATTGTCGCCCTGGAGCGGCGCCTCGATCTGGTGCGACGAGCGCTTCGCATCGAGGTCCATCGCGCGGATCCACTGCGCGAAGAGAAAGTCGTGCGAGCTCTCAAGCTCGGGGTACACGCGATCGAGGATGAGCAGCTCGCCCATGAGCGTCGCAAACGCTTCGTTGAGCCACAGGCTGTCCCACCACGCGAGCGTCGCAATGTTGCCGAACCACATATGCGCAATCTCGTGGCTCATGATGCCTGCCGTCGCCTTGCGCCCCCGCAGGCCCGAGCGCTCGTCGTACAGGAAGGCTGCGTGGCGCCCGGTGATCAGGCCCCAGTTCTCCATCGCACCAAAGTCAAAGTCCGCCGCCACGAGCGCGTCAAGCTTCGGCAGGGGGTACGCAATGCCAAACACCTTCTCGTACGCGGGCAGCACGCGCCTCATCACGTCGACGGCAAAGTGCGCCTGCCCCACCGCCTCGGGCGTCGCATAGAGGCGCAGCGGGATCGCGCGGCCCGTGAGCGGCGATACGGTCTCGCTGGCGACATGCTCAAACTCGCCATTGGCCCACGCCACGAGGTACGGCGCCATGACCGGCGTCTCCTCAAACTCGGTCAGTGTCCACGCATCGGCACCGAGCGTCGGCGACGCCATCTGCAGGCGGTGCGTCTGGAAGAGCTCGGCACTCTGATCCGCGTGCACGGCGCGCTCCCATGCACGCGGCATGTTGGCCACCGCTGTGGTGTTCGTGCGGTGCACGATCCGCACACGGAACGTGGCCTTGTACGCGGGCTCGTCCCATCCCGGGTACGCGCGCCGCGCCGACGTCGGCTCCATCTGCGTGAGTGCATAGTGCCCGGTGCGCCCCTCGTGCGCCCACGTCGAATAGTAGAAGCCACGCATGCTGTTATCGATGCGCGCGCGGTACCCCACGACGACCTGCACGCGCTCGCCCTCGCGCACCGGGCGGGGCAGCAGGATGCGCACCTGCTCATGCCCTGCATCGACGATTGGGTGCAGCAGGTACGACCCCGAGGCGGTCGCGACATACACCTGGCTCAGCCGCATGTTACGCCCTGCATGGAACTGAATCAGGCTCGTATCGTCAAGGACATCCAGCGTAATGTTCACAGTGCCCTGGAACCGCAGATCGTGCAGATCTGAAAAGACCGACAGGTCGTAGTGCACAGGCTGCAGCGTCGCCGGCAGGCGGCTCGACGCCATGAGCGAGAGCCCCGGACGCACCGTCGCCGGCACGTACGACGCAAAGTCGCGCATCGGCAAGAGCGTGTGCCATGCGAGCACGAGCACCGCAGCGAGCTGCGCGAGTGACCACATGGAGACAAGCTGATCGGACTATGGACCTCCACTGCTATGGGCGCCCGCCGGCTCCGCGGCAGGCCGTGTGCAGCACGCGCACGAGGCGGCGTTGCGTCTCGATCGCCGCTGCGTCGCGCGTGGGGTAGAAGCAGGGCACGCCCAGCTGCGTAAGCGCTTCCACGTACCTGCTCGAGACGCCGCTGTTGCGCATCCATGTGGTCGTCCCACGTCTGCAGCGCGTCCCACGCCCAGCGCGCATGCTGTGCCTGCGTGCGAGCGCCCCTGGGCATGAGTGTGTAGCACGTACGTAGGCCCATGCAGCCGTTCCTCGCGCTCTCCCACGATCGCCGTGCGCTGCGCCATAAGAGCGCGCTCGAGCGCGGCCTGCTCATCACCGAGCTGTGTCAGTGGCGCCGCGTACCTGCTGGATCTGCGCGGCAAAGGCCGGGTCGCGCGCGAGCTCGTATATGCGCTCCACCGCGAGGGCGTACGGCATCGTCCGCACGCACGCGGCCGGCGCCTGCGCAGCACGCGCCTTATCCCATGGCCGCCGCGGTGGGCCACGCACAGGCTCCGCGACACGGTCCTGCTGCTCGCGCAGCTTGGCCAGCAGCGCTCGCACCCCGCCGGGGTCGTCCATGTGTGCCGAAGGCTACCTCCACAGTCTGCCTCCTCCATGTCGAAGCGCGCAAGCGAGGCACGCGAGGCGCGCCCGAAGCGGCGGCGCGCGGATGGCGGCATACACCAGCGGCACCGCACCAAGGTAGCCGGCGTGTTGGCCATGCCGAGCGCAACGGGCATCTTTGTGTCATGCGCGCGCGGCAAAGAGCGCAAGGCCGCGCTGGAGCTCGTCGATGCGCTGAGCGAGGTTCGTCCGCCCACTCACACAGCATGCCGCGCAGCTGTATCCCCTGGGCACGGCCGACGACGACGATATGGACGCGCTGCGCAATGGCCCCCCGCCCGCGCCGCGCGCCGCGCCGACCGACGATATCGAGTCGCAGGTCCACGCAGAGCTTGCGGCGCTGCGCGCGCCATCGCGCGCGCATGTCGTCGCACTCGATACCGACACTGAATGCTGTGCGTACCGATCGCTGACCTAGTGTGTTTCCTCGCGTGCCCCGCGCCTGTTGATGCGATGCGCCTCGTCGTGCGCCTGCTCCAGGAGACCGAGGACCGCGGTGAGACGCGCAGCCGCTTTGTGCAGCGGCTCACGCCGGTGCGCGCGCTGTGCCATGCGGATGCCGAATCGATCCGCGCCGCAGCACCGCGCGTACTGCGCGCCGCGTTTCCTACGGACCGTGCGCTCTCCGTACGTGCAAGGCACTGACGCAGTACCGCATCGAGCCGCGCATCCGCGCGCACACCTCGCTCACGCGCGACACGCTCATCCCCCTCATCGCTGCATGCGTGCCGGCCGACGAGGGCCACCATGTCGACCTCGCGCACCCCGACGTGATCCTTGTCGTGGAAGTACTGCGCAACGTGTGTGGGATCGGCGCGCTGCACGACTATGAGCGCTGGGCGAAGTACAATGTGCAAACGCTCGCCGAGCGCCACCGCACCTAACTACAATGACGCGTCTGGTGCCGCAAGCACCACCGCAGCGAGCCGCGTCATCTCCTCGCGCGTATTGTGCGCGTGCACACACAGGCGCACACGCTCCTCGCCGCGTGGCACGGTGGGGTAGCGCACCGCGCGCACGAGAAAGCCGGCACGCTGCACGCGCGCGGCCAAGCGGAGTGGCGCCGCCGTGTACACTGGGACGATCGGCGCGGGCGGCAGCGGATCGCACACGTACGGCCGGCCGAGCGCCTCGTACAGCTGCTGCGTGCGCGCGTGCAGCGTCGCGATGCGTGCGTCGATGTCGCCGCGCTCCAGCGCATCCAGCACGCACAGCACGGCAGCGACCTGCATTGGCGCAAGGGCCGTCGAGTAGATCAGCGGGCGCGCATAGTTAAGAAGGTACTCGCGCCACAGCGGTGGACACAGCACGATGGCGCCTGCACAGCCCCACGCCTTGCCGAACGTGATGAGGCGCACGCTCGGCACGTCGGCGAGCTGCAGCGCATCACACACGCCGCGCCCGCCGCGCCCATAGACGCCGACCCCATGCGCCTCGTCCACGAGGATGTGCCGCGCGCCGCGCGGCGCATACCGTGCGAGCACGTCGGCAAGCGCGCGCAGGCTACACACGGTGCCGTCCATGCTGTACACGCTCTCGAGCGCGAGAAAGATGTTGCAGCGCCCGGCCTGCGCATCGTCCGTGGCGCCCAGCTCGGTTAGGAGGCGGCCAAGCACACGCTCGAGGTCTGTGGCATCATTGTGCCGGAACGAACGCACGGCACGCGCCCGCGACGCACGGAGGCCATCATGCATGCTCGCATGCACAAGCGCATCGTGCACGACAATATCGCCTGGCTGTGGCAGCGTCGTCAAGAGCGACACATTCGCGTCGTACCCGCTGTTGAACAGGAGAGCCGAAGGCGCGCCAAAGTACGCGGCGAGTCGCGCCTCGGCGCGCGCGTGCAGCGGCGAATCGCCGTCGAGGAGGCGGCTTCCGCCACTGCCGATGCGCGCGTCCGCGAGCGCATCCGCGACGGCCYGCCGGATCGCCGGCAGGCGCGCAAGCGATAGGTAGTCGTTCGAAGACACGTCTACGAGGTCCGCATGCCTCTCCGACTGCAGCGTGCGGCGCAGGCCCAGGCGCTCACGCCGCGCGAGCGCCGCGCGCAGCTGCGCCTCGAGCATGGTGGTCGTATCACGTGCTTCTCCTCCTCCGCGACGGCGATGGCGTGGGTGTATGAGGCGCACGCCCGCGCGTCGTGCGCGGATGCGACGGCCCTTGCATGCGTCGGCACAGACGTATACATCGGCACGTCACGCGGCTATGTGCGCGCTGGTCTGACGAGCACGCCGATCGCCGCAGGCACGTCGCGCCGCGCGATCGAGCAGATCTGTGGTGTCCCCGGCACGCCGTGGCTCGCGCTCCGCCACGAGCAAGGCGTGGTAAGCCTATGCACACCCGAGTCGATCGATACGCCAACGATACTACCGCTTGCACGCGGCGTGCGCACCATGACGGCTGGCACCTGGTGGGAGGCGCGGCATGCCACGGCGCAACCGGCGTATGCGCCGTCGGCGAGCGACGCGCGCGCCATTGGGCTCCAGGGCATGGACGACGTCGCGCGGCACAAGCAGCGCACGCCCCATGACACGCGTGTGTCTGTGTTGGCGATCGCGGCGCCGCACCAGGCTGTGGTGTACCGCTGGGCGGACGCACAGTTCTGGGACGCCAAGGTCGTGCCGCTGCCACGCACGCCGACGACGCTCGCGCTCGCTGGTCCTATGCTGTTTGTGGGCTACGGCACGTATGAGTATGCACGCATCCCCGTGCCGCCCGTGCACGCCTCGAGCGTGGCGTACCGCACGCCGCCGAGCGATGCACTTGCGTCGGGGACCTGGGTCGATGCGCACGCCTGGGACACGTTCGCGGTGCCTGTGCCCGACACGGCCGCGAGCGAGCGCGCGTGGTGGTCGCGCCCGAAACGCCCCCTCGCCCTAGCGCTCACCGACGACGTGCTCCTCGCAACGGAGCATGCCGGTGTCCTGGTCCACGCCCATGGGCAGCCGTCGCGCAAGGCCGCGCTGCGTTGGGATGCGCCGCCTGTCGATGCGATAGCGTGTGCGCCCTACCTCGTCTTGCTCGACGGCCAGGGCACCCTGCAAGTGTACACACAGCGCACGCTGCGGCACGCCCAGACGCTCCCGCTACCGGGCAGCCGGGTGAGCGGCCTCGCGGCTGGCGCGGCACCTACCGCATACGTGCTCGGGAGTGCGTCGCGCAGCCACGAAGCACAGCTCTATGAGCTCCAGGCCGCGTCGCTCGAGGCGCAGCTCGATGCGCTCGCCAACGCCGGCGAGTACCGCGAGGCGCTCGCCCTTTTGGACGCCCTCGACACGTGCCCCGACGAGGTCGCCGCGCGGCGGCCGCAACTGCACACGCTCGTCGGCATCCTGGCCTTTGCACAAGGCGACTATGAGGCGGCGATGGACGAGTTTCTGCAGGTGGACCTCAACCCCGCGTGGGCGCTCGCGCTGTACCCCCCGTCGATCGCAGGACCGCTGGCGCAGCCGCGCGCCGAGTGGCTGCGCCACTTTGGTGTGCGTGAGCCGCGCGATGCGCCTGCGGACGCGGACCAGCGCGCGCTCGATGCGCTCGCACGCTTTCTCACGGACCGGCGGCGTGTGCTGCACCCTCTTGTGGCGGCCGCTGGCCCGCAGCCCGTCGAGCCCCTGCTGGACCTGCCGACGACGTGTGTGCTATCGACGCTTCCGGCCGTGCAGCAGCAGGCCATGGCACAGGTCGTCGATACGGCGCTCGTCAAGGTGTTCCTTGCGACCAAGCCGGCGCTCGTCGGGCCGCTGTGCCGCGTCGACAATGCGTGCCATGTCGACGAGGTGCGCCCGCTCCTCGAGGCGCGCGGCATGCATGCCGAGCTCGTCGCGCTGTACCGCGGCAAAGGTTTGCATGCCGCCGCGCTGGACGAATTGCAGCGCGCGTGCACGGACGACAATGAGGAGGCGATCGAGCGCCTCGTCGCGTACCTCGCGAGCCTCGGCGCCGAGCACCTCGACCTGCTCCTCGAGCATGCGTGCTGGGTCGCCGAGCATGCACCGTCGCACGCCCTGCGCATCTTTACGTGCGAGGAACATCTGACGACGCTGCCTGCGCGCCGCGTTGCCGCGCGTCTGGCGGCGCAGGATGTGGCCCTCGCGCAGGCATACCTCGCCCGCGTTCTCGAGGCGGGCTCGCAGGACGCCGCGCTCCACACGCAATGGGCGCAGTGGGCGGTGCAGGCATGTGCCCAAGGCGCCGACACGCACGAGCTCGTGGCGTTTCTGCACAGCTCGGGCCTGTACGATGCCGAGACGCTGCTGGACGAGATGCCGCCAGCGCCGGCGCTCCCGGTCGTGCGCGCCGCCCTGCTCGGCCGCCTCGAGCGCCACGACGAGGCGCTGCGCCTCCACGTTGAGGTCCTGCGCGATGTGCGCGCGGCCGAGGCGTACTGCGCGGCGCACGCGCACGCCGCGCCGCGCGGCGCCCTGTTCACGACGCTGGTGCGACTCGTTGCGGCCCAAGCGCCGCACGAGCTGCCACACGTGTATGCGCTGCTGACACAGCATGCGTCGGTGCTCGCGCTCGACGATGTGCTGCACGCCGTGCCGTCCGCGACGCCGGTGGCCGAGGTGCGGGCGCTGCTGGAACGCGCGCTCAGCGCGACAGCCGCGGCGCACGCGCAGCTTCGCGTCGAGGAGGCCCTGTATGTGACGCGCTCCGCTGCCCTCACGCGCGACGTGCGCGCGCGGCACGCACAGCGCGTGCTCATCACCGAAGGGCGCACGTGCGTGCGGTGCGAGCGGCGCCTCGGCGAGGCCGTGCTGGCCGTGATTCCCGCGCAGGGCGCGGCTATGCACTACTACTGCGCGGTGCAAGCGCATGAGCACGCCAGTACATCTACGTAGACTGGGTATCGTGCGACGAGGCCTCGACGCGTGCGTGGAGCACAACGTGGCGCGTCTCGTCGCTGTTTTTCGCCTCGTGCAGCTGCAGCGGCACCTGCACATCTGTGTCGCATGCAGCGCCTACTGGCGCACATACACGCACCAGCAGTTTCTGCGAGCGGTGCGCCGCAAGCGTGAGGGTCAGAGCGCCCGCGGGGCGCCCCTCCCTCAGCACCCACGTGTAGCGCGCGAGGTCGTCTTGGGGCGCGGCCGCCTCTTCGGCGGCGGTGCCCGCGGCGTCTCCCGGCGCAGCGGTCTCGGGCAAAGGGACGCCCAGCTGCGTGAGTCGCTCGCGGTACTTGGCGAGTTTGTCGACGTTGCCTTTGCGGCTCGCAATCTTGACTTTTTGGTACAGAGTTTCGACCTCTTCCTCCTCCTCGGTTGTGAGCGTGCGGCGCGTCGCCGTATCGTCACTCACGGCCACGAGCACATGCACCGGCACGGGGATGGCACGCACGGCCGTCTCGTCGACCTGCACGACCAGGGTGCGTGGCTTGGGTGTCGTGTTCGACACACGCACACTCTCGGGCGCACCGGGGGCCGCGCAGCACGCGCCGAGCTGCAGCGTACCTGGCTCAACGGCAAAGTTGGGTACCTTGCGCACGCTCGCTTTGAGCACAATCGCCTGGTCATTGTCGTGGTCCGCCACATTCTCCACGACGAGGCGCTCGCAGAACGGGCCGCTGAGCGACGGCGAAAAAGTAAAGTCGACGCCGCGCTTGCCATAGCCCGGCACAATGCCATAGCGCCCGCGGCCCAGGCGGATATCGCCCGACGCAATACTCCCGCTCTTGCGGATGCAGTACCGTAGCGCCCATTCGCTGCGGTTCTGGATCCAGATCTTGCGCTCCCGCCGGTCACCCTTGTCCATATGTCCAAAGTTGATGTGCGGCTGCCCCAGCTCCAGCATGCTCCGACACACCGATGCACGCACCATCAGGTCACGTACAGGCAACTCATCAATGTCGCGGTCCCGCAGCGCCTCAAATTCAGGCACACCCACAGCCCGCCGCCGGTCAAACTGCAGCAGCCGCAGAAAAATACGCGAGTCCTGCTTCCGCGCCGTCCCCTGGATGTGCGGCCGCGTGCTCCCACGCGGCGTATACACAGCCACCACCTGCATTAACGCATGTGGCGCCACGTCCAGTAGCCCAATCGGCACGAGCTGCCCACGCGCAACCGCCTCGCGCAGCGCTCGCTGCAGGTGGATCTCGGTCCGCACGAGCTTTTCCTCCGCCTCCACATTGCGCACGAGGAAGGCAGAGAGCGACGACGGCTGGCTCTCCCACGCCCGCACAAGCGACTGGGTATCGAGCGCCGCCACGTCCTGCGGCTCCACCAGCGGCGCCATGCGGCGCCACGTGCCGGTGAGAGCAGGCGACGTGCTTGGCGCAGCGCCCGCACCCCGCGCCCGACGAGGGCTCGGCACATCGCTCGCCGCCGGCCACGCCAGCGCACTAGGCGGCGTCGGCGACGCGAGCGATCGCGGCGGCGTGCTCGGCACAGCCTCCGGCGCAGGCCGAGCCACACGCCCTTTGTGCACACGTGACGATCGCCGCGCACCGGGCAGTCCGCTCGCCAGGTCGAGGTGCTGCAGGCCCTGCAGCAGCGACGCATCCTTGTAGGTCATCGCGGCACCCGCGCGCACCGTGGCGCGACCGCGGCTGCCGCGCCGCAGCGCCTGCGCGTGGTTCCGCTGCTTGTTTACATGGGTGCGCGTAGGCGACGCTAGCGCTCCCGCCGGTGTGTCGGTACTGATTGACTCGAGAAAGCGCTCCTTCCACGCGGCGCGGCGCGGCGCGGGCGGCGCATCGGTCGCCCGCGCGGGCTGCTGCGGCGGCACCATGTACAGCTGCAGGTCTTCGGGGTGCGCCACACTCATCTCGAGCGAGAGGCGCGTCGCACAGAGATTCTCAATGCCAAAGCTGCGCACGCTCACCGCATGGATATTCACATCGCCAAAGTCAATGTAGTTTGAGCCGCTCGGCGTGAGGATGCGGTAGAAGAGCGAATGGAAGCTGACGCGCTGCAGATCAACGTTACGCGCACGGACTTCGAGAATCTGGTCGTTCTCGCGGTTCAGCAGATTCATCACCGTGATCTGCTTGCGGTACGAGTCGTTAACGCGCCGCGGGAAAAAGTCCATCTTGAGCTCCACCGTCTGACGCGCGGGCACCGCAATCTCGTCCATATACATGCTCAGCACCTTGGACACAAAGCGCAGCAGCACACGCGTCTCCAGCTCTGAATGGTTCGTCACGGCCACCTGGGCCGTTTTCCGCGCGCCCACGTCCGCCAGCCCAAAGTCCACGACGCGCGGCGACACGGAAATAAACGGCGTGCACGTCCGTGTATGACACACAATCTCGCGGCGTTGCCGCCCGCGGTGCGCGCGCGCGTGGTCCGACGCACGCACATAGTCGAGGAACAGGCGGAATGACGTGTGCTTAAGCCGTCCCGCGGTGAACGCCTCATCGGCCTGCTCGCGCGGCGGGCGGTACGACACGACGATGCGGTACTGCGCGCCGGGCCGCAGCACGAGCTCCTCCATCTCATTGTGCTGCGACTCGCCCCCGCCCCGCAGCATCGCCATAGGGTCGTGCAGGCGCCGCTGCCGCGGCTGCGACGTGGCAAGCGCACTCACCGAGTAGGATGGGATACGCTGCCCGACGTTGGGGCCCGACAAGTGCGTGCTCGGCGCAATGCTCGGCACACTTCCACTAGGCATCGTCGAGCTGGTCGTGCTGCTGGGCGGCGCCTCGTGTGTCTCAGCTTCGCTCGCACGCGAGACTGAGTCGGTGCGCTGCGCCGCACTGTCCACCTCCGAGCCGGCCTGCGATGCATTCGACGAGACATCGCTCGCTGTATCGTCGTCGGCCTCCGGCGCCGCATTGGCGCTGCTGCGGCCCAGACCGCTGCCGCTGCCGCTGCCGCTGCCGCTGCCGCTGCCGCTGCCGCTACCCACCTCCTCGCTCATGTCGCCGGACCACACGCGCGTCGAGCTCGACGTACCGCCCAGCGGCACATCGTCATCCGGCGCTTCGCCTTCGTCGGTGCTGTCGCGCTGTGAAGCGAGCTCCGCAAGCTGGAACGTCACCTCAATACCCGGCTCGGCGCGGAAAACAACATCCAAGAGCGCATCGCTCTGGTTCTTTAGGAGGAGCAGCTGCCGCGTCCATTGCCCGCCGCAGCAGTCGCCAAAATCGAGGGGACTCTCGCTCAGCACCTGCAGTGCATCGTCCGACGCAGCACCGAGCAGGTTCGCACGCACGAGAATGCGCGTTGCATTCGATGGCCGGTGTGCATTTTCCCACACAAATGTCTGCTCCAGATTCGCATGCGACGCCTGCGGCGCCAGCACGAGGCGCAACGTGCGCGCCTCGAATGGCGCAAGGGCCAGCAACTCGCCGTCGACAAGGCGTCCCAGCTGGGGGTCCAGCAGAGCTACCGGCCCGTCGGTGCCGTCATCGTGCGACTTGACATGCACAAAACACTCGATCGCCGAGTGGTTCGTCACCTGCACTTCGCGCGCGACATGCTCGCCAACGACCACATCGCCGAGATCCAGCATAAGCTGGTAGTCGCGACCCACGCTCGTGTTTTGCGCCTCGGCACACTCGACCGAGACCACCGGCTCGCACGCACTGACGAGCACTGGCACCGACGCCGTGACGCAGCGCGCTGGCGTCGCTACGTGCATTGACGCAAGAACCATGGTCGTCGAGCGCTCGTGCGGCGCATTGTCGTCGCGCATCGGATTCGCCTCGGGGTGAGGCGACGGCGGGCTCAGCTCACGCACGCGCACCTCGAGGAACACGTCCGCGGCCTCGAGCGGCGCGAGCGCTACTCGCTCACACTCGTCCATGTTCGCCGCCTTGTGCCGCAGCGAGCGCAGCTGCGCCGGCTCAAGCCCCCCTGCGTGCACCCATGCCGCCGTGTTGGTCGCCACATCCGCGGCCCACGACTCACAGCCCACGGCGCCCGCCCGCGGCTGGACCCACCGCAGGCCGGGGCGGGGCAGCGGCAGCTCCACGCTCACCGGCTCTTCACCCGCATTTGTGAGCCGGATCCGGCGCAGCGACGGCATCTGGTTATCGTACACGTCATCAAAGCGCAGCTCAGGCGCCACCCCCAGCCAATGCAGCACATCGTCGGGGCTCTCAGGCATGGGCCGCGGCGCCGGAGGCCGCAGCGCCGCAGTTGACTCCTGCGCCGCCCCCAGACTCATTGGCGAGCGTCCTATGGTCGGCCCATCCATGTTGCGAAGGGCACCCCTCGCTCGTCACCGGGTTCGGCGTGTGCCGTCAACAGGCGCCCCGGCGCGCAGAAAAAGCGTCGGCCGATGATGAGCGTCGGTCACATGTGCGTCGTTCGCGCCTCCACCAAGGCCTATATGTAGTATGCACTGGCATCCGTCTTGTACGCCGCAGCGGACAGGCGTGAATGTGTTAGTTCGGAGGGCAGCGGCGACGGCATGTACATCACACGACTGCTTTCAACACGCGGCATCGACTTGAGCTCGTTCAGTTCGCGCAGAATCGCTGCATCGCGCGAGCGTCGCTCTGTCGACAGCTGCATCATCGACTGCGCCGGCTTGAGCGGCATCACTGCCCGTGTTGACGTGCGGGGAACGGCCTGCTCCGTTGCCGCCGCGTAGGCTGACATGCGTGCGCGCAGCTTCGTGTGCGTATCTGGCGCCGCAGACCGCTTGCTCGGCGGCTCCGGCACCGAGGGCAACACGGCCGCCACCTGGGGCGGTGAAGGCGCCGGCCGCTTACGCTCGATGGGCGGCACCGGCATCGCACGCGACGTACGCGGCTCCGACGGTGCCAGTAATGATGCCCGGAGCGCCGCTACATTGTGCGTGCTCGGCGGCATCGGCAGCGTGCGCGTCGGGCCACCGGGCGGCGTCGGCAGCGTGCGTGCAGGTAGCGTGGCCGTGCGTGGCTCGGGCCGCACGGCACGCGGCACATGGACCTCCGGCGCCATCGGCGGCACGTCCTGCGGCGCCTCGCTGGGGCTCGCTGGTGCGCTGTCACGGTCGCCCACCGGACTCGAGGCATCCCTCGTCGGAGGACAGCGCGGGTGTTCCAGGGCCTTGGCCATCGCACCGACCTTGCCGGCATGGGCCTGGGTATCGACGTCGTGGCTCGACCGCTTTTGCACAGGGCGCCGCTGGGACTCGGCCTCGCCCACACTCGCCCTGCCCTGCACCACATCACTGGGCCGGATCCCGCTGTGGCGCGGTCGGTCCTGCCCAACCGGCAGCGCAGGCGCTTCCTCGCTGTCGTCGGCTTCTCCACTGACCAGGTCGGCCAGCTTGGCAATTAGGCTCGCCTGCTGCTTCACACGTGCCTCCCAGCCCAGCACACTCTTGGTTAGCGACGCAATGAGCGCCTGCTGCTGCTCCACTTGGCTCTGCAGGGCCTCGACATCGTCGCTGCCGCCCGGCCCCGGGTTGCCGCCCGTCGAGCGTGAGCGCAGCGGCACGCACGGCGGTGTCATGCCGCCCCGCGCCTGCATCGGCAGGGCGAGAGGGCGCTCCGGCAGCGACGTCAGGTCACGCATCGCCTTCTCTTCCGCAAGCGCACGCTCCAGAGCGGCGATACGCGCCTGGTAATGCACCGTGTCTGTGCACGGGCGATGCTCGGGTGATGGGCGCGTAGAGACAAGCTCGCGAAACTCGCGGTGGGCCTCGTCTGTCGCATGCTCCTCACGCAGGCGCACGAGCTCGCGCTCGGCGCCACGGTTCTGCTGACGCGCCGTGTGCGCCGCCTCCTCGAGATGGCACACCTCGGCCTCGAGCGCCTCGATGCGTCGCTGCTGGCCATGCCGCTCCGCCTCGTGCGCCATGCGCAGATGTGCGAGTTCCTGTCGCAGCTGCATGACCTCCGAGTCGCCGGCGCCCGGCGCCAGGCGCGCAGGAAGGTCGCTCATGCGCGGCCCGCGCCGAGCCGGCGACGCGAACACGTCCGAGGTACTGGGCGCGCTGCGCGCGGGTGTCTCGGCTGCGACGGACCGGCTCGTGAGGATGAGCCGCGTGAGGTGGTCGATCTGCTCTCGCAGATCCCGCCGCGTCTCGCGCATCTGCGCTACTTCCTGCTCGGCGGCCGCACGCTCCTCACTCAGCGCCGCCCAATCACGCTTGGTCGGTGTGCTCAGCGGCGAGGCCGGCTCGCTCTGCCCCGTCGACGCGAGTTGTGTGCGGAGCGTATCCAACTCCTGGCGGTACTTTTCGAGGAGCGCCTTGTCATTGATCTCCGTGTGCCGCTGCGCCTTGGTCACGACCATCTTGCAGCGGCGGCCAAACTTGAGCGTTGATAGTGTCTCGGCCGCATGCGAGCGGCTCAACGTAATAGTACAAATCACAGCGACCCGCGCATCGCCGCTCAGCGACGTCTGCAGCAAGCGCGTCAGCTTCGAGTCCCGGTACGGGATATGGGCGTCCGTGCCCGTCTGCTTCTCAGTGAGCTTGGCAATTACCGTGCCTAGGGTGAGTAGTGACTTGTTAATAAAGGCGCCCTCCTTGCGCCGCGCCATCTCCGTGGCAGCGCGCTCCGAGCCGGCCAGGTCAATCAGGTTCAGCTGGCTCACGCGGACTTCGCGGTGCGCGTCCTCGCCCTGTTCGCGGCTCTCGATGGTAATTTGGAATACACAGTGGCTCCGACTGCTGCGTGTGTTCCAATCGGTGGCTCCCACATGGCGGGCGGCCTGGCCCCGCTCGAGAAGCGCCATCACCTCACTCGGTGCCGTGACAATTTCTTCGCGCATGCCGCTCAGAACGATGCGCCCCTTTTCCTCAATGATGCGCGGCGCTTTCTCACGCTTTTGGGGATCGGCCAGCAGGTCCCGGAGTGTCTCGTTGTAAATCTCCAGGTACGACACACGTAATAGGAACTCGCGCTTGGGCGTGTCGCGGATCATAGAAAAGACATCATGTACGGCACAGGGAATCACTCCCGGCTCTTCGGGCGTACCACTCATCGTGTACGTCTTGCCGCTGCCGGTCTGGCCATACGCAAAGACCGTCCCGTTGTACCCGTCCATCGCTGCACGCACAACTGGATATACATTCTCATTGTAGAGCGCACTCGTATGCTCATCGCCCAACACTAGGTTATCGAAGCGAAAGTCGTAAGTCGAGAGTCCAGTCCTGTCGTCGTCGTCGTTGGCTTGCGTGCTTTTGCCGCCGCGACGGGCCAGCGCTGGGTGCTGCTCGGTGGGCGTCACACTAAACTGGCCCTTGTCGAGCCGCCAGATCGTACACTCCTCCTCGCCAAGAAGTGGATGCGCCCGAACACACACGGCCACATTCTCGCGCAGATTCGTGCCGGAGGACGCTCCTCCGTCCCAGGCGGGTGGCATGAGGCGGGAAAAGGACAGCCTCGCGTGGTGTTGATTCGCCTCCACTAAGAGCAACTTCTACCTTGCTATTTTCGTGCGATGGCCCTCCACATAGTGTGTTGTTGTGCCACGCGATCCGACAGGGGTCTGTCTCTGTGCCATGGAGAAAGAGAATGACGTGCCGGTGACGCCCCACGCCGGGTCCAAGCGCTCGAGCCTTTTCATGGGGCCGAGCGTAGCACCCAAGAGACTACTGCGGACCTACCGTAGCGAGAAGGATGCACCACCCATCCCGTTTGCGCCTGCACCCGCAGAGTCTCTGGACGTCAACCTGCTCGACCACCTCGAGGCCCTCTCGCTCGATCCACGCATGAAAGAGCGCATTGTGGGCATGCACAAACAGAGCGCAGCAGAGAACAAGCGTTCGCGCCGCATGTCCTCCTTCCTCTCCTTCAGCCATACATCACACAAGGCGCCCAAACGCATCTTGCCGGCCCAGTTCCTCGACCAACTGCGGCTCCCTGCGCGGCAGGTATCTGTGGACATGGCGCGGCAGCTGCGTGTAGCACTTTCCAGTGAGTCACCCACATGGATCCAGGCGTTTATTGATGCGGGCGGGTACCAGGCGCTGCTTTCGCGCTTGGACGACCTGCTCCAGATGGAATGGCGCGAAGAACAACACGATGATACCCTCTTGCATGAGATCCTGCGCTGTATTTATGCCATTTCATCCACTACAAAAGGACTCGCATGTATCCAGGCGTCCGCGCCTGCCCCTATGGAGCAGCTCGTTGCGCTCCTCTATTCCGACCGGACGCCCGCCGAGCTTGACACCCGCCGCCTCATTGTCCAGCTTCTCATTTTGATCGCCCCCCTCACTCTCGAGCCGCAGGTGCTCCAGAAGCGCACCGTGCATCGCATCCCTGTTGATGACGTGCCGTGCGTCGCAGCCGCCCACGCGAACGACGTGCACACAGGTGCCGTTCTCGTAACCATGCTCCTACATACCCCCCGACCTGCCGATTATGACGCCAAGGTCGATTTTCTGCAACGCCCTAACGAGCATCAGCCGTTGCGGAAGTATATCCATCTTCTCCAGCAATTGTGCAGCGACTTTTTCTGGATCTTTTGTCACAAGGAAAACAGGGTGCTCAATTGGTACAAGCTGGATACCAAGTCTATCAACGCGCCACAAGTGCCCAGTGGGATCACGGGCAGCGTCGAATGGGATGCCACCATGTACTTGACGTCGCATCTGCGCCTCCTTTCCACCATATTGACTTCTCTCCAATGGACGTGTCCACGTGCGGCTCAGTTGCTCATGCAGGGACTCGAGGAGGCCGGATTGAAGCGCATCCTCGAAGCCATCTCTATGGCCTCTCAAGTGTACTATACGTCTTTGCATGCCGAACTTGCTCACCTATGCGCCATCCGTATGGAGCTCAAGGGCATGCGAGAAACGGCAGATACCACGCGCACGGACGCCACACAAAAGGCACCGCAGACGTCACGGCCGCCTGCCGCACCTGTCCCACGGCAGCGGACCTCGAGTCAGCGGTCCACCGTGTCATTGGTGCGGCACGTCAGCACGCATCGCGTGTCTATTCCGATCCCTTCGCACATGGCTAAACCCAGCGCACGCACAGGCACCGTGCCGGGCGACGCTCCCATAGACCCTACGTGCCAGTAGTGTCCTAGGTGGAGGTATGGCCTGCCGACGTAGCGTACTCTCATCGATCGCTGCAAGTGCCCTATGAGCCCGCCGCTGCTGGCGATTCTGCTGGTCACCTCGTCCTCTCGAGGGACGAGTATTGCCTTTCAATGGCCTCCTACCGTGGTGCGCAAAAAACGGCGTACACATATGCGCTACTATGCCAATCCTGATGAGCACCCACGGCTCAGCTCGATCCATGCGGCGCCCGACCTCGACAAGAGCGAGTTGGAGGATAGCGCGGACGAGTCGGACGCTTCGTCTGCTTCCTCTGAAGCAAGCTTCCTGGAGGAAGTATCACGGCTGCGCCTCGATGAAGAGGAACGTATTACACGAGACTCGAGGCGGTTCCGCGACTCGTCACGACTGGGGCGGTCGACGTCGCGTGCGCGATCAGGATCCTCTCCCAATGCGCGTGCCTCGCGTGGGCGCAGCCAGAGTGCATCGCGGCCACCACCTCGTGTCAACCAGTCCATGCTCTTGCGCGAGGGTACGAGCCATGAAGACAGATCCTTCAAGGACTTTCATACCTACCTGGGCCTGGGTCTGGAGCTGCTGGCCTCGATTCTGATCCCTCGTGAGAGTCAATGCTTCCAGCGATTCGAGCTGGCTATTGATGAGCTCATTTTCCTCGGCCACCCTGTGTGCCAGCAACACGAGTCAGAGTTGCGTAACAAGCCCCAGCCGACAATATTTAACGTTGTTATGGTGTTTGATCGGACCAATATGTTCCCAGAAATTTTATCGGTGGACTGTAGCACTTGGCTCTCGCTGTACTATACCATCCTGTTCAAGATCACGGCCGTATTTGCTGCGGAAGAGGCGCGATCCGGCCTTATCTCTGAGCAGTCTCACGCCCTCTCCCAGCTGCGCGAGGAGTGCATGCAGAACAGTGATTTGTATTCGGACTATGTCCAAAAAGGCCTTGACATGGCGTCGGTGGCTTGCATTTTGAAAGATGTCTACCGCTTGCTCGCACGGGTGCGTCGGAGCGGCTTTCTTTCGTATGGCCCACTGAGCATGTATGTGAATCTACCGCCTCTACTCAAGAACCCTCGAAAAGCGGAAAAGGTCAGGGATATCCAGCCCATGATTGATATGCACGACCCCATCGTCCTTCGAGGCGACAAGCCGGAGCCTGGCGACCTGTCGCCGATGCAGCGGAACATGCATTTGGGACAGACAACGTCGGAAAACCTTCTTCACTCATGGTCCACGTCAACAGGTCCGCTGCTGCGCCCTTGGCAGACGCTGATCCTCCCTGAGGAGGCGTTCTCGCACACACAAGGCATGACCGCGTACGACACGGTGCGTATGCTCGTGCCGCACTTTAAGCCGACCATGTCTGGAAGCCGGACGTTTGGCCAAATTGCCGAGATCCTCGGCTGGGATCTCTACAAAGACCTATACCCCCTGGTGCGCTATCTCATCTATTATGGCGAGGCGCGTGTCGTCGATGTGCCGCGCATACAGAGCATCTACACGGTGGACCCGACGTTTGATATGGAAGCGCTTTCTGAGCTGAGTAATCGGTGGGCTGATGCCTTCCCTGCCATGCCCCCGTTGCCCTGGTTCATGGATGCACTCTCGTCGCAGCTGAGGCCCTTCGCTTCGCACTGCCGTCGCCTCTCGACGGACCACCGGTCCCTCGACCTGCTCGCATGGCTGATTTGCCATGGTGTGGTCATCCAGACACACGTGCACCTTCGTCTAGTCATTACGGTGCGCGACCAAATCAAGGCTATTGAACTGCAGCGTCTCCGCCGTGAGAAGCAGAGGGCACACAACAGCAGCGAGTATGAGTCGGGCTCGGAGACCCTCATTGAAACGCTGCGCGGGCAAATACAACAGGGAATACATGTGCCTGAGCGGCCTGTGCCCGAATCAAAGTCGCGGCATCGACACCAGCGGACGTCGTCGACGGTCAGCAGCTCGTCGAGTAACGACGAGTGGATATACGCCCGGTTGCCACCGGAGCAGGCCACGGACCAACATCCCCGCCATATGGGTCTGGAGAACGACGAACTGGACATGGATCTCAACGAGGAAAATCTGGAGGACGTGTTACCGAATCGCGCCCTGTGCCCGGTTCTGATCCCCGAGCCGGCGCGTGCGAACCGGATGGAGAGCGAGTGGATTGCCGCGATGCTATCCGAAAAGCACCCATGGTATGCACGGTGGCTCATACGTCTTTTCCCTTACCTCAATGGGAAGCATACCGTGGAGGAAATCGTGCTGCGCGAAGGACTTCGCCGCCGCGACCTCAAGCTCATTCTGACTACGTTCGACGCGAATCTCCTCCACCTGTACCATCCATAGTTCGGCCGACGACGCGTTCTACGCGCGTGGCGTGCTTCCCCACGACCGACGTGGGAGTGGCACGGCGGCCGCCATGGCCGAGTTCGATGAGTTTGACGACCTCGTCGGCTCTGAGTGGCTCGCGCAGGTGGATGCCATCGAGGCCAAGTGCCTGCATGTGCAGCCACCTCCGGCTCCTCCGAGCGCTCCGCCCAGGGAGGACACGCTGGATCCTGATCTTGAAGAGCTCTTGCTCCAGGGCTTTGACCAGCTTGACGACGAGATTCAGCGGAGCCAGGGCGTGCAGAAGCCCCTAGAGGACATTGTGAATATGCAGGTTGCGCAACCTGTGGCGCCCAAGCCTACGCCTCTCACGCAGCAAGGCCTGTTTGGGCGGCCGGTTCGAGAGGCGCCGCCGAGTCGCTCGACGCCGCGCGCCGCGCCGACCTTGTCGGACGCGACAGCATCGCAAGTCCACATGGAACAGGGTCTCGTATCGCTGGCCGCTGCGCAAGGAGCGATGCTGGGGCTCCGCAGCGGCAAGGTCTGGGACAACCGCATCTTTTTGCAGCAGCAGAATCGTGTCGAAAAGCGCGCGCTGGGCGACGACGGCTCCGAGGAATGGCTCGCTGATCCCATGCCACAAAGCTCACCGCGCCCCATGGCTGTGGCCCTGGACGAAGAACAGGCCCAGACATGGATTTACCCGATTAACAAGCCGCTGCGTTCGTACCAGCTGAACATTGTGAAGAAGGCCCTTTTCAACAATGTACTCGTCGCCCTGCCGACGGGCCTAGGAAAGACCTTTATTGCGGCTGTAGTCATCCTCAACTACGTGCGCTGGTTCCCACGAGGCAAGATCATTTTTGTCGCGCCCACGCGGCCGCTCGTGAATCAGCAGCAACAGGCTTGCCACAGCATCTGCGGCCTGCCATGGGACCTGGCAATTGAGCTTACAGGCTCCACGAAGCGCTCGCTACGTGACGATGAGTGGAAGAACAAGCGCATCTTTTACATGACACCACAGACCTTTGAGAACGACTTGCTTTCGACTACGTGCGATCCCAGCGAGGTCGTGTGTGTCGTGGTCGACGAGGCGCACCGTGCGACCGGTAACTACGCCTACTGTAAGGTGATCCGCCACCTCATGTACTTTAACCCCCATTTCCGTGTGCTGGCACTGACGGCGACGCCAGGTAACCATGCTGAGCGCGTGCAGGAAGTCGTGAACAACCTGCACATCAACCGCATCGAGATCCGCACCGAGGATGCGCTCGATATCCAACCATACCTACACAAGAAACGTGAGGACCTCGTGCGGGTCCCTCTGCATGGCGCGCTCGACTCGCTGCGCCGCCGCTGGGCGACGCTCATGCACATATATTTCGATCCCTTGCACAAGCACGGTGTACTGCGTGCGTGCGACCCGGCACAACTGCGCTCCTTTGCTGTGCGCTCGGCAGGCGGCGATCCGAACGGGAGGGCGATCCTCCAGGCCCGCCCATTTTTGCGCGGCTTTCTGCAGCAGCTCGCGACAATGGCACAGACCATGCAATACCTCACGGAACAATCCGTCCGCGTGTTCTGCGAGCGCGTGCAGGCCATGTCGGCACCCGGGAAAGGTACGACAAAACGCGAACAGGTGTTTTCCACACAGAATGCCATGTTCCGCGACCTGCTCCAAGATATCGAGACGGTGCAGGCCGACCCCGAACTCATTGTGCATCCCAAGATGCAGACATTGCGCGATGTGCTTGCTCGCCATTTTGCCGAGCGCGATGCCACACGTGCCATGGTATTTTGCACGTTTCGAGAGGTCGTCAACGAGATTGTAGCACTGCTCTGTGCTGCTGGGATCCGCGCCACGCCGTTTGTTGGTCAGGCCAGTGATTCAAAAGGGAACCGGGGGTTCACGCAGCGCGTCCAGGAGCAGGTGATTCGCGACTTTCAGCAGGGCACGTACCAGGTGCTCGTCGCGACGTCTATTGGTGAGGAGGGCCTCGACATCGGCGAAGTCGACCTCATCGTATGCTACGATGCGGTGCGCGACTCGGTCCGTGGGCTCCAGCGGATCGGCCGTACCGGGCGCCTACGCGATGGCCGCGTCGTCGTCCTCATGTCCGAGGGGCGCGAGGAAAGCAATTGGCACCACTCGAAGGAGTCGTACAAAAGCGTGCAGCGGCTCGTACGTGATGCAAGGACGATCGAGCTCTACACGGATGTGCCGCGCCTTGTTCCACCGCATATCCAGCCGGAGCCAATTATGCGCGAGGTAGAGCAGCCTGCCCCGGAGCCGACGCAGCTGCGGCCGTCGGCCAAGCGCGAGCGGCGCGAAAAGCCGCGGTGCAAAACCAAGCGACGCGCCGCGCCACCGCCCGACGCAAAACTCACATTCTGCTGGGCGACCGAGCTCCGCCGCCGCGACGAGCACCGCGAGGGCGTGACTGAGGAAGCATCTCCCGAACCACCGGAGCTCCCGCGCTCGTCGTCCAGCTCCCTCCTGCGCTCCAGCTCGCTGAATGGCACGGCGAACCTGTCGGACGACTCGGATGACCATGCATTGTGTGCACCGCTCTCTGTGCGATCCAGCTCAGCCTTATCGTGGTCGCCGACGCCCGATGCTCGACCTACAGCCCCGCGCGAGCCTATGCGCCCATGTGCAGAAGGCGCACCTGTGGCGCGCGGGCGTACGCTGGGTGTGCGGCCTGCGCCACTGCGCAGTCCATCGGCTGCACAGGCTGCGTCGCCCCCGCGCTTTGCGCCGCATCCCCTGGTGGCCGCGCTCGAGGAAGGCCTCAATGAGGTGGATGCGAAGCCGAGCCTGACGAGTGCGGGGTGCGCGCCGCTCTCCCTTTCGCCGGAGCAGACATCGTCGCCGTCGCTGCATGTGCCGACGCCTGCACCTGCTGCGCCCTCACGCGTGTCGCCCATGCGTGCTCGACGCAAGCGGAGACTACCGGCGAACCGCCAGCTGTTTTGTGATGAGGCGGAGCGTGAGACAGACTCGGACGTGCACGGCGAGTCGGACGAGGACGACGATGGTCCATCGACAAGCGAAGAGAACGACGAGGACCGTGCAGCTGTCGGCGACTTTATGCCGACACAGCAGAGGGGCTACAACCAGCAAGCCGTGTATATGCAGTCGATGTTATCGCAAGAGGCACCGACGCCGTTCCGGCGCCGCGATCGACTATGGGAGCTTTTGCGGCGCCGCGATGCCACGCGCCCTTCATCAGAGGCCGAGGCGCATTCAATCGATGAGTACTCACAGGACTCGTTTGTGGTGGGCGACGACGAAATCTCGTGGGCCTCTTCGCAAGCGAGCAGCACATACTAGGGCGTGTCCACAACAAGCATGCCCTCGGAGCGCGCGCCCATTGTGCCCAGAAGGTCGGCGCGGTCCGCGTACGTAAACGCAATAACACTGGACGAGCCCGCAAACACAATGTCTGTGTGAGGCAGGGCAGGGATACATACCTCGCTCCACGCCCGTGCGGTTGCACGCGACGAGGTAGGTCGTGCGGCCCGCATGGCCCGGCTCGCAAAGACCCGGCATCCATAGCGGCATGCAGCGTGCGACCCAGTAGTTGATCGTGGCGAGGCTCGGGTCGTTGACGCTCGTCTGTACCCCGATCTCGTCATCGGGAAGGAGCCAGTTCATCGGCACCACGAGGCAGTCGATGTGGTGCTGTTCGCAAAAGGTAGCGAGTTCGTAGCGGGTAAACTTTGACTCGAGGGTATAGGCTGCATAAGTGGCGTCACGTACGGTTCAGATCCATGCAGATGGCCACGCAGATACGCCCGAGACCTGGGACGTCAAGGTACTCGAAGCCGCCGCCCTCGTCGGCCCACGTTGTGTCCGCCTCGTAGAGAAAGTGCTTGCGGAAGATTTTGACAAGCGAGCCGTCGGGGGCAACGAGCATCGCTGCATTGAATGCCTGGCGCTCGATACGCGGAAGGTGCACAAAGCCCGTCACCTCCTCGCGCGCGATGCGTGCATCGTGCTGGCCCTGTGTACCCAGCTCCTCGAGCGCCTGAGGCGACGCCCGCTCAGGGAAGCCAGCAACAACGTAGCACTGCGCGCGGCGCGCCAGATCTGTAGCAAGAGCGAGTGTCGCACCCTTGCCCGCGTAGGGTTCCTCAAGCACCGGCGCGATCTCCTCGAGCGAGTCGAACATATAGCCTGCATTAGTGCGCACGACCTACCCGTCAGGGCCATTTCCGGCAACACGAGCAGGTCGACCTGGCCGGGCTTCAGCCTGTCGTTAGTAGGCACACGTACGATGCAGTGAGCTCACGCACGCGCTCCGTATTTTGTGTGACGCGCCCCAGCTCGGGGGCATACTGCACAGACGCAATGCGCATCGTAGCGGGGACGCGGCCGTGGCCCGATTGGGCGGGGCACCCAGAGGGTCCTCCACTTGGCCGACGTCGACCATGTTGTCTCCGTCGGATCTCGAGGCGGCCATCCACGCCAAGTTGGGCGACATCGAGACGCTGTTTGTCTCGGATGTCTCGGGTGGATGTGGCCAGGCGTATGATGTGGTGATTGTCTCGGACCAGTTCGAGGGCAAATCGACGCTGCAGCGCCACCGCCTCGTGAACGACCGGCTCAAGCCGGAAATTGCCTCAATGCATGCATTCTCGCAAAAAACCTACACATGCAAACAGTTTGAGGAGCTCAAGTCCAAGTATGCGCGCAGAGAGACGCCGGCTTCGTCCGACGGTGTGCCGATGGCGGAGGAGACGACAAAGAGCGTGCCGCCTGTGCCGCCGCTGCGTATGCCCATGACGCCTGAGCGCTCAGTCGTCCCGGAAGTTACACTGACACCGGTGATCGAGGCACACAACATCTATAACGGCTCGTCAGGTGCATCGTCGCAGTCCGAGTACGATATGCGGGGTTCCGACTCGCTCAGCACGTCGCGCCTGTACCGCACGCGCATATCCGACCCTGAGTTCTGGCTCCAAATCCGATACACACTCGAGGCACAGCTCATGGCACCTGGCGCCGATGCCGAGTATATGGCCACGGATGCGGATACCTCGTCCTCGCGCGTCCGCATGCCGGGCCAGTCGGAGGTCGCCCTACTGTTCGAGGACTTTTTTCTCAGCCAAAAGCACTACCTTAGTGCCAGCGACATTGCCCGCATCCGCGATGTGACGGGCATGGATGGCATGCATGGATAGGCCTACCGTAGAGGTCACGACGTACCGAGCGCCAGCCACATCTCGACACGCGACTGCTGCTCCTCCAGAAAGTGCACGTAGCGCTCTGCGCGCTCCGCGCGCGCCAAGGATGCAAAGCGCGCACGTTCGTCCCGCGGTACAACCCCATCCACTGGCATGCGCTCCATGCGTGCCCGCTTGGGCGCGGGTGCGGCCGCTGCCCGGTACCGCCGCAGCGTGCGCGCCATCGCCGACGTACTCAACTGCCCTGTGGCGGTGCTGACCCCACACATGTCAATCCACCGCACAAAGTCCTCGAGGTCCTCGTCGTCGGCCAGTTGCTGCCGCACGCAGCGCAAGCAACCCAGTGTATCGATACGATCATCAAAGCGGCTCGTCCCCGCGTACCTTCGACACAGCTGCACGAGGCACATCTTGCGCGCATGGCATTGGCCACACGCTGTGCTGCGGCTCTTACCCGTGAAGCGGTAGCGGAAGAGACCCTCGGATGCGACGAGCCATTGGAGCACACATGGCGGGATGACGAGCTCATGGCGCGCCCGCGTAAGCGCCACATACATGTGGTTCAGCTCGTCTTGGGCGCCCAGTTGCGTGACCTGTGGCCGCAGCGAGAGAGCACGCGCCTGCAGCGCCGGCGAAAAGTCGTCAGCGACCAGTACGCGGTCCCATTCGAGCCCCTTGGCCTGATGCACCGTCGTGAGGATCACCGAGGCGTCCCGCTCATCCTCGACAAACTGCCGCTCCAGGCCACAGATCCGTTCCAGAAAGTCGGGCGCAGCAATCGCCTCGGCCAGTGAGAGGACGACGCCCAGTTTCCCGTCACCGCCCTCCTCGGCCTCGACGTGCTCCTCGAGCTCCTTCCATGCAGCGAAGTCGCGTAGAGGCGAGCCATGTGGAATCGCATCCGCCTGCCCATGGTACAATTTGTGTGCATCGCGCAGCAGGTCGACCATCGCGCGGTGCGTCAGCGTCTGGCTCGTCTTAAGGTACAGTGACGCGTCTGGCGGCAGCGTCGAGGCCAGCCACAGCATCTCGCGTGCGAGGAGGGCATTCGTCCGGTAGATACGCGTGTGGGGCCGCGTCATGGGCACCCCATGTACGCGCACGGCATCGGCACCGTGGCCCGTGAGACGCGGGCGCAACCAGACGCCGTGCTCGCGTTCGTTGTGCCAGGGTGGCGGCGCCTTGAGCCGCAGCACCTTGGTCGCGATCGCAGCGACCTCGGGGCCAAAGCGGAAGCTCTGCGTGAGATGGAATGTGGCGGTGGGGGGGKATAGTCGCGCATGGAAGGCCAGCGCATTGCCGCCGCGAAATCCGTAGATCTTCTGGTGCACATCGCCAACCACAATCACGCCACAGTGCCCCCGTGCGCTCAGGAGAATCGATGTCTGGCACGCTGAGAGGTCCTGCGCCTCATCCAGGAGCAGCGCATTGTACTCGCGAAAGAGACGCACACATGCCTCGGGGTGCAACTGCAGGTACTTGACGTACGCGTCATGAGGGCATGGCACACGCCGCCCGTTGGGCGCCTGCGACGTGCCGATCATGTCCCAAAGCGCCTGCGCCGCCTCCGCCACGGCCTGCGGCGCCAAGTCCGTCGACTGCGTCATGCTCCATGGCGTGTGCGCCTCGGCCCGCACGTGTGGGTCCATCGACTGCATGAAGCGGTCCAGCGTGCGCAGCACGTAAAGCGCCACGGTCGTGGGTGCCAGCGTACTGTTGCGCCCCTGCGCCGTAGCCTTGGTCGACTTTCCCACAGGCAGCTGCGGAAGCCATCGCGCCACGTCGCGTGGACGTAGCGGGCCGACTGACTGGCCGTCCGGCAGCGTCACATGCTGCAGCGCTACCGAGTGCATCGTGCGGCAGTCGACATTGGGCGGGAACCGCTGCCGCGCGAGACGCGCGGCGGCCGCATTGAATGTGATGTAGAGGAACCGCTGATGCGGTCGCCGCTGCGCGTACGCTAAAAGCGATCGTGTCTTGCCCGTCTGCGTGAGTAGAAAGCACGTACTCCGGCATAAGCTTGCACACATACGAGGTCAGAGCGGCGCACCTGAAAGTCGACAAAACGTGCCTGTTCAGTCGTGAGCTGTTGGGGGCGCGGCGCCTCGGCCGGCGGCGCGAAAAACGCATCTAGTGCCTCGGCGCAGTCGACGTCCAGCACATGGAACATTTGGTGGTACTGCGTGCTTGTAGACGACGACGGCTGACTCAGGCGCGAAAGGCGCACCAGCGCGAGAAAGACGCGCAGAAAGTAGAGCAGCTCGACAGCCTGCGCATGGTCAAACAGGGCAAACGCCTCGTCCGCGCTGACCCGCCCGAGCATCCACGGTACAAGAAAGTGCTGGACCTGCTGGGGCGAAGGTAGTGACTCGCACGCACACAGCTGTACGGCGCATACTGCCTCGCTTAGGTGAACAGGTGCAGTGTGCAGCCGCATGGCTGCAAGCGCCTCGTCGTACGCGTGCACGAGCGCTTCGTCCAACGCGCCACACGCGTCATCGTCCGTCGGCGTATGACGCAGCGCACGCTCATACATGGATTCCGTATGACGTAGCTTCAGGAAGCGCTTTCTCCACGGTGCGAAGCTTGACGCGTGCACAAAGGGGCGCAGGCGCTTGTCCGCGCACAACAGCTGGATCACATCGTGCATGGACAGGTACGATAACGTGCGGAACACAGTGCGCCGCGGCATGCATTCCAAGAGCGTCCGTCGCTGCCGCAACGTGGGTCCATTATGTACCACCGTCCTGGATCGCAATCCCGAACACGGACGCGACGTGAGGGGCAGGCGCGGCCCATGCCAAGTGCTCGCCACCTCACTTGCGTGCATGCCACCAAGCAGCGACGCGCCACGCGTCGAGCGACAGGTGCTTAGTCAGGCAGCGCACGGTCGCCTCCTACGTCCACCGCGATGCACGCGGGTACCGAGACGTTTCTGGCTGCAGTACAGGCAGCCGGGTCCGATCCCGCACGCGTGAGCGAGGTGCTGCGAACCTACGTATCGGACCCCCCCACGGCAGACGCAGACGACCTGATTCTTGGCCCTAAAGGCACTGGCCGCACGGCCGAGCTCTTTGCGTCGCATGCCTCCCCACTGAGCGCCTTGGCCTGCATGTGCGTCCCCATGCCTCACACAGATCCGCCGAGCTGCGTCGCGCAAGCGACCTTGGAGATGTCGCTCCTCTAGCGATGCCGATCCAGGAGGTACTGGCCGCGCCTGACCTGCGCGCGCATCTCGTGTGCCTGCCCCGGCTAGGTACGTCGGTGCATTCACACGCAGTGGCACAGATTGCGCGGACGATGAGTACCAAAGCGCTCGTATACGAGGTACGTACATATGCTTCGAACCTAGACGCTTGATACCACGAGATACTTGGAGGCCCTCTGGCAGTGCCTCGCGCAGGGCTACCGCGGCATTACTAGCGTCCATGCGCCCCTATTAGAGGTACGCCGCTGCACTCATATGCCAGACGTACATGCGCACAGGGCAGAATACGCTTGTGCATCAGCTCTGCGATGCGACCGATGTGGATGCCACGGACAACACCGGGTGCCTAGCGCATCCTAGCGACGTGGCCGAATATGCGGGCATGGCTGGAGCGATGTATGCGTCGGTTGGCTCGTATGGTGCCGCCGACGAGCTGTGGGATACGGTGTGTATACAATGCTGACACAGGCGCTGGCAATTCCGTGCGGCACCGTGCATCCTGCCCAGACGCGCGTATTTCCTCAGGCCCTATGTGTCAAGCTGTTACTGCACGCCCATGTGCCGCCACTAAGCGAGATGATGCCGCTCACGAGCGCCAGCATGCGCGCCTACTGGGCGCGTAAGTATGAAGCGTGGATGAACTACGTGCGTGCGTACGAGTACGCTGCGTCGTGGCGCGGTATGCTCGCCGCCTCGACGCCTACGCCGCCAACCGAGCTCGAAAATGAGGAGCCCCTTCTACGCACACTCTGTGATTCATGCCAGGCATGCCTGCCTCGGCACCGACTCTGCACGCTGGCGCGTCTTTTTTCCACGCTGCCTCTAACGCAGGTGGCCAGCTATGTTGGGCGCACCGAAGAGGAGACCTGCTCCCTGGTGCAAGCCATGTCGGAGCAAGGCACCCTGCACGCACAACTCCGTGCGTGGGACCCTGCATCTATCGCCCAAGGTGTACCGCTGCCCGGTTCCCGTCTGCCGCTGGTCCCCACGCTCGTGCATTTTGCCGCGCCGAGCCCGGCCGCGGAGCTCGCGGCCCTCCACAGCACGCTCGCGAGCGCGCTCGTGTCGGAGCAGGCAGCGGCGCTGCGGCTCGAACAGGCACATCATGCACAGCTGCTCTCGAGCGATGTGCTATCCAAAATACTCGCGCTCCATATGGGCATTCCTTATGGCCTGGGCGACCCGGACGAGAGCGCAGCGGAGCTGGACCTCGACGCGCCGGACGGGGCGCTGCCCTATAGACCCACGTGACACCTACGACGCGTCGCGCGTCGAACCCCGCCCTTGCGTGCATGGAGCCATGCCACAGCGCTTGCGGTTTGAAGGCCCATTGTATGTGGCAGGTACGCCGCCGGATGAGGTGCGCGCGCGCCTCACGGTGCTACACAAAGAACTTGCTGGCTTGGACCAGGGATCCATCGACACGACCGAGCTCGACGGGTACTGTCGCGAACTGATCAGACCCGCCCTCCTGCGGCACAAGGACCGAGGCGTCCAGTCCATGACTGGGTGTATCCTAGCAGATGTACTAAGACTGTATGCGCCCAATGCTCCGTTCTCTCCCAATGAAATCAAGGTGCGTTTGTCCACTTACGAAGTCGCTCTTCCGCTTCCTGCTCGCGCAGCTAGTGGCACCGTCGGCGGGACTCGCGCACCCCGAGCACGCCCTCTATAAGGATGCTGTTTACATCCTAGAAAGTCTGAGTACTGTGAAGAGTGTTGTGCTCGTATGTGATCTGCCGTCGGGTAACGACATTATGACCGAGTACTTCGAGAAGCTCTGGGCGATGACCGAGTACGTGCGCAGAACTAATGCAGATCGGACCTTGCGAAAAATGTCGAGCTGGCCATGACGGATGTGTTTGTTCAGCTGCTCGAAGAAAGCGCGTCCGTGCCGCAGGCCGTCGTGCACGTCCTGATGAGCGCCTTGGCTGCTGAGGATCCCACATCCACCACCGCCACCATGGCCACGAACGTGTGCCGTCCCGTGCAGGACCGGCTGCAGAAGCACGTCGCACGCTACTTTGCCACGGCGATGCACGAGTCACAGTACGACGACGCCGATGACACGGACGCTATCGAGGCACTCGAGCAGCTGCATGCGCAGATTGTGCGTGTAGCCCAAGCAGTGCCGTCACTGCTCACCAGTGTAGTGCCACAGCTCGAGGCCGAGCTCGGTGTCGACGATGACCATGTGCGCCATCTGGCGACGCACGTTCTGGGGGCTCTCTTTGCCATGGCTGGCGGCGGTTCCAGTGACTCGTTCATCCACCTGTATCCCAGTGCCTGGAAGACATGGCTCGGCCGCGCTGTCGATAAGCGAGTGGCGATCCGCACCGATTGGATACAAAGCGCCGTGCGCGTGCTATGCTCACACGAGTCGGTCCCAGCGGCCCTGACGACGGCCCTGGCTGCACGCGCCGTGGACCCTGACGAACACGTTCGCAAGGCGCTCGCTGACGCCATTGGCTCTTTAGATTACGAGTCGCTCAAGCACAAGGTGCCGACTCGCGTCCTGCACGAATTGGCGCAGCGCGGCAAGGACCGGCGCGCAAGTGTACGCCAGAGCGCTCTCGTGGCGCTTGGTCGCGCATTTGATTTGGCTTGCACAGACGCCGACGACGTGGCAGCGACTGCCAAATTTGGCTGGATCCCAGGTGCTGTACTGGCCTGCGTCCTTGCAGGTGCATGTGAGGTCGCGCGCAGCGTGACCTACACATGGGAGACGTACATTATGCCGTTTGAGGACCTGCCATCATACATACACCGGCTCTTGCGCATTTGGAACGCACTCGCAGAGCAAGAACGCACCATCTTCTTGCACATGACGAACCTGCGGCTCGCGCGCCCCTCCGCCATGGATGTGTGGCTTGAGTGTTGCCGCGGTGAAGGCCTGGAGCGTCTTGACGCGTGTGTACGAGCTGTGGCAGCCACATTGGGTGATGCCGAGGCTCCCGGTATCCTGGCACCATTCGCAGCGTCACCAGACGAGGCGGTGCTGGACGCCATGCAGGTATGCTTCGACCCCGCGACGCCGCTCGCAGAGAGTGTCGCACGCCGACACGAGGCACGGGCACGCATGGAAGATGCATTGATGGGAGCGGCCGAGACGCTCTATGCGTGCCTGTGGGCCGGTTCGTTTCCCCTTCTCAACCAGTCGTGCGTGCTGCCCCTGCTGGATGCACAAGCGACCGAGCTGGTGGTCTATGTGGCAACGGAGGCGCCGTACCTGTGTGCGCCGCACGCGTCTGCCCTGAGCGAGCGCGTCATGGAAGGCGATGCCCTCGCACTGAAGCTCCTGGCAGCGCTTCTTCGCTACAATCCAGCCGCGGTCCAAGCAACGCCTGCGCTCCTGGGTGTGCTGCGGTCACAGGCAGCGTCACAGGCAGACGCAGCGCAGGCCTTCGCATGCCTCGTGCCAGACGCTGTGTCGGGCATGGCCGAAGAGATGCGCGGGCGCATCGCCTCCGGCTCGGCCGCGGAGCGCGCGACGGCCATCACCGGCCTTGCGCATGTGTGTGCGTGTGCACCGACCGACATCGCACCACTGGTAGATGGGATCGTCGAAGATGTGCTGCAGCATGTCCTTCTGGCACCCTGGCCTAGTACGGTCGGCCAGTACGACGACGTCGAGTGGCTCGACGAGCGCGATCCCAATGCACCGCCGGAGCTCGTGGCGCGCGTAGCGTCGCTGCGCCTGCTCGTGCATGTATGTGCCGCGCAAGACGCCACGGGCGCCAAGGCAGCGCCGATTTTCAAACTGCTATGGATTGTGCTGGGCGCTGGCGAGGCACAGGCGGACCAACAAATACCTGCGACCATCCGCGCGCGCCTGCGGTCCAGCGCGGCCGAAGCGCTGCTCGACTTGGCCGCGCATGATGCGCTGGCGTCGCGCATTCTGCCGCGCATGGGCCGCTTTGTGTATGCACTGCAGGATGAGTGCTTCCAGGTGCGCAGCCACCTGCTGAGCGACCTGCTTAGCCGCTTGGCGCGCGATAAGCTGCCTGTGGACTTCCACGCCCTCCTCTTCCTCGTTGCATTCGATCCCGAGTCGGAGCAGCTCAGCCACGTTGCATCATATGTGCGGCGCGTCCGGTTGCTACCCGAGGCGTTGCGTCAGCAGCGCCTGGAGGACGTTTGGGTGCGCTTCCTGTATCTACTGTCGCACCACCCCGACCTGCAGCCGGACCAACTTGAGCAGCTGGTGTCGTTCGCACGGTACATGGACTTTTACCTGTTCTGCGTGGCTACACAGGACAATATCAGTTTGCTTGCGCACTATTCTACGGGCGTACGCGCCTACCTAGACGTGGCGTCAACGGAGCACAGCCACGAGGCGAATCACGCTTTGCACGTGGTGGCCGAGTTGGCTGAGCTCGTGCTTCAGCGCAAGGCTGACAAGGAGGGATGGACCATCCAGCCCGTCTCGTCAAAAACGCCGTGTCCTGAAGACATTCTCCGTGAAGGGCCGAGTCCCACACATCGTATTCTGGATCCAGCGACGGCCGAGCGTATCTTGGCAGGCGACGACAAGCCACGAGGCCGTGAGAAAAAGAGCCGTATCGGGTCATGATAGAATACAATACGAGCTACGAAACTAGCTAGTATGATTAAATGGGGCGCCATCCGCCACGCGCAAAGCCCGCACTACGCTGCGACGTGCTATTCCGCGAAGGACCATTGCCCCAGCCGCCCGGTCGCACCGGCCCTGCCGCGGGCACAGCAGGCGCTGACACAGGCGGCGCAGGCGGCCGCACGGGCAGACCCTGCCGCTCATCGGCGCGTTGCTGCGCTGCCCGTAGCCGAGCAGGCATGGGCGGCGGCGGTCCCGGCGGTGGGCCCGGAGGTGGCGGCCGGGCCGCAAGCGGTCCCAGTCCTAGCTTCGGCGGCGGGCCTGGCGGCCGGGGCGGCGGCGACGGCGGCTTGGCGATAGGCACAGCCGGTGCCGAGTCCCATGGCAGGGTTGCACCCAGCGCCGGCGCTGCCTTGGGCGACGATGGCACAGGACCCGTTCCTGGTGATGGGCGCATAGGCAGTGCCGGTGTACTGGCGGACACGGATGGAGGCACCACGGCCGGCGCGTGCCGAGGCAACACCGACACGGGCGGCACCAAGCGCACAGGTGTCGGCAGATCCACAGGCACATCACGGGACAACGGAGGTGTCACAGCCACGGGTGCGGACGTGGACACAGGCGGTGGAGGCAGCACAGGCGCCGAGCGCTGCGGAGATTGCGGAATGTGTACGCTGCGAATCGCTTCGCGCTCGACGGTTGCAGCACTAGGGAGCGAAGACACCGACACACTGTGCTCAGCCATCGGCCCATGGGAGACCGTCGGCAAAAGGATCGGAGAGACTGCACGCGGCACCGCCAGCTCGTCCTTGGTGCCTGACGGAGATGGTGCAGGTGCCGTGTCCATAGACGGACTCGCGACCGATGTCGTAGAAGCACTCTTTCCCTCCGACTGTCGCCGCGACGCCAGCCGCTTTTTGTATTCCGCCAGAGAAAGACGCTTGGGCGGCGGAGGTGGTGTTGGCTCACGAGGTGGTGCTGGCTCACGGGGCGGCGGCGGCGGCGGTGGTGGCACCGATACAACCGGCACAGTTTCAGACAACGGTGACACAGATGCCGTCTCTGTCTCTGAGCTGGCCACAGCCATTTTGGGCTTGCTCTCAACTTTGGCAGGTGCAAGCGGTGGTGTAATAGCCGACACTTGCGACGGCAAAGTGGTAGGTGATACACGGCGGACAGGGGCCGTCATAAGCAACGCATTTGGCGGCGTAGACGGCTTGCGAGGCACAGCTGACTTTGCACGGGGCTTGGGATGTGACTCGGGTGATTTGATATGCATTTGACGCAGTGACGGCGTGCTATCCGGCCGCCCATCCCCGTCCTCATCCTCGTCCTCGCCGGAGGACATGGAAGGTGAACTCGGGCCCGGGGCATCGTACAGTGCTCGTACTTTCTGGCGCTTGGCCGGCACATCTGTTCTGGTCGAATTCTTGTCGGACCGCGCAGGGCGCTTTGCGCGGGACATATCCGACGCAGGCAATGACTGGGCTTTCAGGCGCGTGCGGTTGGTTCGCTTTCTAAAAGGCAAAACCGCCGGTTTCCAAGCGACATCCAAATGTTGTAAGGCCTTGGCAACAACAGGGTCGTCCACGTCACTGGCAAACGGCATCTCATTATCGGACATGGGCTCCGTCATCGAGGATTCGTGACCCACACTCTCTGCATCACTGCCATCATTGCTCTCTTCGTCCACGTCAGAAGATGTGGTGAGAGCCACGGGCACCGGTGGCGGTGGCCAGATGGGATGTTCCATGCCTGTCCGTTGCACGCGCTGGACATAGCCCCTGTTTTGTGCCAACCGAGCACAAAGATGAGTCTCGGCATCCATGGGTACGTCCGCTGACCAATGACGGAATACGCCGACCAGCGGCGTCAGTGTAATGGGCTTGGACTTGGACAAGCTTTTCAGGATGTGAGAGGTGTACAACAAAGGCATACCCTGGCCAACACGCAGCATCTGTGTCACAGCACAATTTTGGCGCCGCATAAGGAATGCATTCGTACTGCTCCCACCCAGTGACGGCCCCAAACAGCCGCATGTGGCATAGCTGAGCAACACAGCCATGACGGCTTGGAATTTGGAGGCTAGTATCGATGAGGCATATGGAAAGTCACCTCGTTGGTAAAATGCCTCCATGTCCAGCTCGCTCTGCAACTTGGCTTCAGCAGGTGTTTGAAATCGCGGCGTGTCATCAATAGCCCACGGCCGCCGGACCAAGGCTGGAAGGACGTGCACAATATGATAATCGTCCCAATCCCACCCCACAGTAATCTCGTGCGACTTGGGAATCGGTGCAAGAGCAAACAACCCGAAATGGAGTTTCGGCCAGTGATCACCACCCCTCTGCAAGATGGGACGCAAGACCGCATTTGGATGACAGCTTGCACGAGCAAAACGGGCTGGATTACCATACATCCGCGCATCCACCGTGAGATTTAGTGGCGGCGGTAGCAATCGCACATGCGGTTTTGTTGTGCCCATTTTCGCATACTGATTGATAGGATCAGCTCGGTATGTATCCGCAGAGTACAGCTCGCCACGGTAGAGGACAATAAAAGCACCCGCTGGGATCGGCGCCTCCGCGAACAGCCCGTGCATGGAAGGACGACAAAACGTTTTGGAAGCGGACCAAATCTTTTGAGGCTCCGATGAGTCGGCCTGAAGATGGTGGATATTATTGAAGAAATTATTGACCACTTGGTCCGAGATGGAACGTACATGCACACGAGCACTGATTTCCTCTAAATTCTCGCACGAAATGTGAACAGGCACACATTCTTGCCCTACAGGCGCGAGACCATGCCGGGCAAAGAGTGCGTCGCCCTTAGGAGGGGCCTGAATATCGCCGTGAACGTCCTGGGCATATCGCAATGGCGCGAGATGAAAACCATGCTCATCCACCATTGTCTCCAAGCGGGGCGTATGTTGCCACGTCAGGACATATTCCGCCAGGCGCTCCATAGTCTTCTGGTCCCGAACATGGTTAGCGTCAATGTCAGTAAACTCCATGTGCCAGGCTTCCCACAAGTCTGTATGCTCGTCGTCATCTCCGTGTTTAGAGCGGGAAAGGGAGCCATGCGACCTGCGTCCACTTAATCCGCCCCGCGACTTTTTGCCGCTCCGAGATTTGCTCCGAGTATGACTAAGGGTAGAGATGTCAGATGGTTCTGGCAGGTCAGAGTCAGGCACGGGGCGTTTAGGGGGTGAGCGTTGGCTCTGGCTACGCCGACGCTGCGAAGTCGGAGGTGAAGGCCCATGGATAGCAGCGTTCCATGCAGCCTTTGCGGCCGATTCGAGCATAGCCACAGCCGCGGTCGCATCACGAAGCTTTTGTGCTTTGCGAGCTTCCTCCTGAAGGCGGTGTTGCTGGTGCGCACGCGCATGCTCAACGTCGACAGGACGAGGATCACACTGCTCACATAAATATTCGTCTGGAACACTCGAATGCGACATGCCGAAACACGCACAGTGTTGCCAAACAAGACACTTGTCGCACTGAATCGTGAATCCATCGTCATCATCACATTGACAAATGCAGCGGATAATTCCAGCCTCTTCATCAGTTCCCTGGTCATTTTCCTGGTCTTCATCAGCCTCGTCAGCCGGTGTGTCGGTGGACGCTGGTTGAACGGGGGGTGGCGTAGACGCCGGTAGTGTGTGATGATCACCCCGAGCAAATGAGCCCATCACTGGCACAGCCAATGGCATATTGTGTTTACCTGTATCGCCATGGTATGTATGACCAACAGGGATGGAGGGGCCACCAGGCATGTGTACCTGGCGGTCCATAGTGTCATCAAGGGAGATCATGGATATGGCGCCTGAGCGGCGCAGTTGGACGACGTCTCAGCGGCTGTACTCAGAACGATTTTTCAATACCAGATATACGCGTTCCGAAGGTCACGATACACAAGACAAGACACTTAACGACGCGCGGTCTGTCTCATCGCGTGCCACGCCGCGTAAGGAGAGGAGGGATGGTTCTTGCCGACGAGCTCTCTTCGGCCGCGGCGCAAAAAAATTCGAATTTTGCCGCTCAGTCACGTGATCGACAGACAAACGCACAGTCGCGGTCCTCCCTCACGTCTCGGTCGACATGCCGCCGAAGAACCAGCGGGATCTGTCAGGGTACCAGTACTCGGCCCTGTCGTCGCTGGTCCTAAGCGCGGGTCGCAGGCAGGGTGGAAATGAACCTACTGGTGAGGCTGAGTCTCTTGTAGGTCGCATTGACCCAAAAGCCATGGGCTCGCGCGTCGTCCGGACCCAAGTTAGCGACGTTGAGAAAAAGAAGCGCAAAGCCGCCGAAAATGATGAACTTGGCGCTTTGAAGAAGCGAACTAATGCTGAAGCAGGACAATATGCGAATGTGCTGCAGGCCAGCGCCGAGCTTGATGGCCTGCGGTATCTTCCGCGCACGGACGAGACGCGGCACGTGTATGAACTCATTCTTAGCATGGTCCAAAGTGCCCTTGGTGATCAGACAAGCGAGGTCGTTCGTTCGGCAGCTGATACGGCGCTGGAAATCCTGAAAGATGAGAATATGCGTGACCTAGACAAGAAGCGTGAGGTCGAAAGTTTTTTGGGCCCCGTTTCGGAGGAGCAGTTTGGCCAGTATATTAACCTCAGCAAGCGTCTCACAGACTATGAAGAAGATAAGGGAAGAAACCTTGTGGACTCTGCCACTATGGACGATGAGACAGGTGTGGCCGTGCTTTTCGATAATGAAGATCAGGAAAGCAACCCTGATGAAGAGACCTACGTTGTGCGCGACGCCTCTGATAATGAAGAGAACGAGATGGAAGAGGAGGCGCCCATCGCAGAGGATAATGAAGAGCTTGTCCTAGGTGGGAAAGAGGACACTCAAGACCAAGGTCTCTCCGTTCATGAGGTTGACGCGTTCTGGCTGCAGCGTCTCCTTCGCACACACTATCAAGACGAACTTGAGGTCAGCGAAAAAGCAGATGCTGCGCTTGAGATTCTTGGTGCTAGTGACGACATCCGTGAATGTGAGAACGGCCTCATGGACCTGTTCAACTACGAATATATGGATCTTGTCCAGACGCTGACGAAAAATCGTCAGGTTGTCTATTGGTGCACTCGCCTGGCGCGCGCCTCTGAAGATGAGCGCATGGACATCGAGGTTTCTATGCGTGAGAAAAATGCGGGCTATATCCTGAAGCGCCTGGCAGGAGATAATGCGCAAGGAGGCATGAAAGAAGACGAGTTGGACGCTGCCAAGCAGGAGAAGTTCCGTCTTACATCTCGCGCCACTCTTGCACCGGGTTCGACAGCTGCGCCCCGTGCTGTCGTGGACCTGGAGGCCATGGCCTTCAGTGAAGGAGGTCACCTCAACACCAACCCCAAGGTTCGTCTGCCTGCTGGGAGTTTCAAGCGCACCAAGAAAGGGTATGAAGAGGTGCATGTACCGGCCCCAGAGAAGCGCACGGTGTCTCCGGAAGAGCTGGTGCCTATTTCGCGTATGCCTGACTGGGCCCAGGAGGCATTTGCTGGTGCTACGACTCTTAATCCAGTGCAGAGCAAGTGCTACCCTGTTGCATTTGGCAGCGATGAACCCATGCTACTTTGTGCCCCCACGGGTGCCGGCAAGACTAATGTGGCGATGCTGACGATTATGAGGGAGCTGGGCAAATGGCGCGATGAGGAAACAGGCGTCATGGATGCTTCGCAATGCAAAATTGTATACGTGGCACCGATGAAAGCGCTGGTCGCTGAACAGGCTAACAGCTTCCGCAGGCGCCTGGAGCCCTATGGGATTACTGTGAATGAGCTCACCGGTGATAGCCAGCTAACTAAGGGACAAATTGCCGAGACACAGGTCATTGTTACTACGCCTGAAAAATGGGATGTGATCAGCCGGAAGAGTTCGGATACCTCATATACGAATCTGGTCCGGTTGATTATTATCGATGAGATCCATTTGCTTCATGACGACCGTGGCCCGGTACTGGAAGCTATTGTGGCGCGGACGATCCGCCGCATGGAACAGCTGAACGACCCGGTGCGTATTGTGGGATTAAGCGCCACATTGCCCAACTATCAAGATGTGGCTACATTCCTGCGCGTGAATCCCAAGACAGGCCTGTTGTGCTTTGAGTCCAGCTACCGCCCATGCCCTCTCCGACAAGAGTTTATTGGGTTGACGGAAACCAAGGCTATTAAGCGTCTTCAACTGATGAATGAGGTTACCTATGACAAGGTGATGGAGCATGCAGGGAAGAATCAGATTATGATTTTCACGCATTCGCGCAAGGAGACTGGTAAGACGGCCAAATTCTTGCGGGACACGGCCGAGGAGCGTGAGACACTTGGTGTGTTTTTGCCTCAGACCAGTGCTAGTCGCGATATCCTGCGCGAGGCTGCTGAAGATGCCAAGGACAGTAACTTGCGCGACTTGCTGCAATATGGCTTTGGTATCCACCATGCCGGTATGTCACGCTCCGATCGCGAACTGGTGGAAGACCTCTTTGCCAGCCGGCACCTGCAAGTGTTGGTCAGTACGGCGACGCTTGCGTGGGGTGTGAATCTACCGGCGCATACCGTGATCATCAAAGGCACACAGATCTACAATCCGGAGAAGAGCCGGTGGTGTGAGCTCTCGCCCCAGGATATGCTCCAGATGCTGGGTCGTGCAGGACGCCCTCAGTTCGACACAATCGGTGAGGGTATTATCATCACGCAGCACTCGGAGCTGCAGTACTACCTGTCCTTGCTGAACCAGCAGCTCCCGATCGAAAGTCAATTTGTGTCTCGCCTCGCAGACAACCTCAATGCCGAAATTGTACTCGGCACGATCCGCAACCGTGACGAGGCAGTGACATGGCTTGGCTACACGTACCTGTACGTGCGCATGTTGCGCTCGCCAGTGCTCTACAGTGTTACATCCGATTACATGGAGGATGACCCATTCCTTGAGCAAAAGCGGGCCGACATTGTGCACAGTGCTGCTGTGCTTTTAGAAAAGGCTGGTCTGCTGCGCTACGACCGCAAGACAGGGCTCTTCATGTCGAATGAGCTGGCCCGCATTGCGGCACACTACTACCTCACGCACACAAGTATGGGCACATTCCACAAGCACCTGCGCAGCCACACAGGTCCTATTGAATTGCTGCGCATATTTTCCTTCAGCGATGAATTCAAGCACCAGATTGTGCGCCAAGACGAGAAGCTTGAAATCACAAAGCTGAGGGAGCGTGTGCCTATTCCGATCAAGGAGAGCGTGGACGAGCCCAGCGCGAAGATCAACGTGCTACTTCAGACGTGGATTTCCCAGCACTCCCTCGAGGGCTATGCGCTCGCAGCCGACATGGTATATGTAACCCAATCCGCATCACGTATTTGGCGTGCCCTGGTGGAAATCTGCATCATCCGCGGGTATGCTCGGACCACCCGTCACGCCCTGGAATTGGCGAAAATGACCGAGCGCCGTCAGTGGGGGTCTATGACGCCGTTGCGGCAGTTCCCAGGTGTGGCGCCAGATCTGATCCGACGCCTGGAACGTAAGGAATTTCCTTGGGCTCGTTTGCGCGACCTTGAGCCGAACGAGATGGGCGAGCTCATTGGCATTCCGCGTGCTGGACGGCTACTCCATCGTCTGGTCTTCCAGTTCCCCCATTTGGAGCTCCAGGCCTATTTCCAGCCGCTCACGCGCTCTCTTCTGCAGGTCCACTTGTCGATCACTCCCGACTTTGAGTGGGATGAGCGTATTCACGGCGGAGCCCTGAGCTTCTGGCTTTTAGTCGAGGATGTGGATGGCGAGTCGATTCTGTTCTACGAGCAGTTTATGTTGCTGAAGCGATACGCTAGTGATGAGCATACCTTGTCCTTCACGGTGCCGCTGACAGAGCCGCTGCCACCCAATTACTACATCTCGTTGTTGAACGACCGGTGGCTTCACAGCGAGGTTCGCTTGCCCATTTCGTTCAAGCACCTCATCTTGCCGGACAAGTTTGCCCCGCCGACGCCGCTGTTGGACCTGCAGCTGCAGCCGGTGGATGTACTTGGGCCCAAAGCCGCGGAGCGCTACAAGTTTGAGCACCTGAATCGTGTGCAAACGCAGGCATTCCATGCACTCTTTGAGACCGACGACAGTGTGCTGTTGGCTGCTCCTGTTGGTGCCGGCAAGACGATGTGTGCGGAGCTTGCGCTGTACCGCTTTTGGAGCCAAGGAGGGCAGCGTGCTGTTGGCATTGTGCCCTATGCATCCATGGTGGCCCCGCGTGTGGCTGAGTGGAAGGCGCGCTTCAGCGACAAGGAGGTTGTCGCACTTGCGAGCGAGACCAGCATGAACCTGCGCCTAATCGAACAAGCAGACGTGGTGATTTCGACGCCTGAGCAATGGGATGTTTTGAGCCGCCGGTGGCGACAACGCAAGAATGTGCAGCAGGTGGGATTATACATCTTCGACGACTTGCACTTGTTGACTGATGCCAAGATGGGTGCCACCTACGAAGTGGTGTGCTCACGCGCACGCTTCATTGCTGCGCAATCAGAGACCACGACTCGCTTTGTGGGTCTCAGCGCGCCATTGGCCAATGCAACAGATGTGGGAGAGTGGCTGGGCGCAAAGCACACGCTCAACTTTGCGCCTAGTGCACGGCCCGTTCCCATGGAGGTGCACATTCAGCCGTTCAACATCCCCCACTTTCCCTCCTTGATGATCGCTATGGCCAAGCCGGCCTACCTGGCCATTATGGAATACGCACCAGCGGATCCGGTCTTGGTGTTTGTTCCCACGCGGAAGCAGACCAAGCTCACGGTCCATGACATTCTTTCGTATGCGTTGGCCGATAGCGATCGTGAGGCAAGTCGCGAGTGCCAGTTCTTGAACATGGAGCCCGAGGACCTGCAGCCCCATCTCGACCGTCTGCAAGACAAGGACCTGGCTGAATGCGTCGCGTATGGTATTGCTTATTATCATGAAGGGTTGAGCAAGGGCGACCGGCGCATTGTTGAGCGCTTGTTTGCTGCTGGCGCTATTCAGGTGATGGTGGCCTCCAAGGATACGGTCTGGAGCCTGCCGGTGAGCGCGCATCTTGTGCTGCTCCTCTCATTGCAGACCTATGAGGGCCGCGAACATCGCTACGTCGACTACCCGCTAACGGATATGATCGAGATGGTCGGCAAATGTACAGTGCCCGGTGAGGATGGAAACAGTCGGTGCATGCTGCTGTGTCAGGCGAATCGCAAAGACTACTTTAAGAAGTTCTTGGCGGAAGGTTTGCCGCTCGAAAGTCGCCTTGGTGCCTATACCCACGACTACCTCAATGCCGAGATTGTAGCCCGCACGGTGGAAGACAAGCAAGGGGCCGTTGATATCCTTACATGGACATTGATGTACCGCCGTCTTCCTCACAATCCTCAGGCCTATGGCTGCCAAGGTCGGGATATGCAGCATATCGGTGACTTTATGTCCGAGTTGGTGGAGAACACACTGGCAGAACTGGAACAGAGCAAGTGTGTGGCCATCGAGGATGAGATGGACGTGAGCCCACTCAACTTGGGTATGATTGCAAGCTTCTACAACGTCAGTTTTTCCACGATCGATGTCTTCCATTTGTCACTTACGGCTAACACCAAGCTCCGTGGCATGTTGGAGATTGTGGCGTCTGCGTCCGAATTCGATGATGTACCCATCCGGCACCACGAGGATGTCTTGCTGCGCCGCATCTACGATCGGGTGCCGTTGAAGCTGGATAATATCAAGTTTGAGAACCCCCATCACAAGGTCTTTGTCTTGCTGCAGGCGCACTTTTCGCGCCTGACGCTGCCAGCCGACCTGGCGCAAGATCAACGGGACATCCTGAACCGAGTGCTTACACTGCTGAATGCCTGTGTCGATGTGATGAGCTCAGGCACCATGCTGAATGCGATTGTGGCGATGGAACTCAGCCATATGTGTGTCCAAGCTGTCTGGGACCGCGACTCGCCTCTGCGCCAAGTGCCGCATTTCACGGCAGAGACCATTGACCGCTGCCAGGGTCATGGTATTGAGGATGTGTATGCGCTTGCCGATGCACTGCCGGACATGAGCGACAAAGAGCGCGATGATCTACTGCAGATGAACAAGAAGCAGCTGGCCGATGTGGCACGTCTTACCAACGAATTCCCCTATGTTGAGATCGACTTTAGCATCGACGACCAGGATTCGCTGGATAGTGCGACGCCCATTGTGCTCAATGCCACGTTGGAGCGTGATGTGGATGAGGACGACGAAGACGAGATGCCTGACCCCACTGCCATTGCGCCATTCTTCCCCTCGTCCAAGATGACTGCATGGTGGCTTGTCGTGGGTGACCCCAGTACTCGCAACTTGTTGAGCATCAAGCGTGTGACCATTGCCAAGACCGTGCAGGTCCGGCTCGAGTTCCACCTTCCGGCAGGTCGCCACAGCAACCTCAAGCTGTACTTGATGTGTGACAGTTATGTGGGAGCCGACCGTGAGCTGGACGTCCCCGCACTCCAAGTGGCGCAAGGGGAGGAGGAAGAGGAAGAAGACGGCGATGACGAGGATGTAGACATGCCCGATGCATAGATTGTAACTACAAATGTTCTTGGGATAGCAGCATGGGCGGCGTGATCTCTTGGCGGACCTGCTTACCCATCAGCTTCTCTACCAGAGTCAAGGCAAAGGCAAACGTGGTGCCTGGGCCACGGCTGGTCACGAGTGGTCCCGCCACAACCACATTGGACTCCTGGTACTGGTACGCTGGGATGAGACAGATCATACGTACAGGAACTCAATTTTTCCTTCACGGAGGGGTGACTAGTGATGGCACCGTTGAGACCGATCTGGGCCTCCAGCGCTGCGAGAGAACCGGCGCATATCATAGCGACAATTTTTTCTTGATCGTACGCTTCCTTGAGCAGGCGCAAAACGCCAGGGTTCTTCGAAATCGTGTTCGCACCACCGGCGCCACCTGGCACGATAAGAGCATCGACCTCACCCAGCCCCTGCTTCTGTAGATCGGCGAGTGTCATGTCGACCCCGAGTTTCACGCCGCGTGAAGCCGTGACCATACCGGTGGGTGGCGCTGCAGGCGCTCCCTCGGCAGGTACGTAGACAGAGCGCGCCTTTACACCACCACGTACGAGGATGTCGTACGTGATGGAGAACTCCATCTCCTCTGTGCCTTCCGCAAGAAACAGAACCGCCGTCTTGGTCATTGTGTGTCTCGCACAGACGCACAGGCTGTGCATCCACGGAGATACCTTGTCAGCACGTGATGAGCACGGGCCGCAAGGGTTTACATTGTTGGGCTGCCCAGTCCGAAGATGGGGCACGTAAGCAGTCACGTTTTGACAGGCTCGTATTCTGTCTGCAGGGGCCCGTTGCGGAAGTGCATCTGACCACCTTCTATTAACAGCCCGAGATGAGGCAGTCCATGGCTAGTGTGGCCGTGAGTGAAGCCGAGGGGAACCTCGGTCCTATCAGGCGCTCTGTGCTTGCGTCAGATCATCTCATCGAGCAGCCCGCTGAGGGCATTGAAACGATGAGCCAGGTCCTGGACTATGCGCGGAAAAAATTCGGAACGCAGAAACTGATCGGTAGTCGCGATCTTATCAAGGAGCACCACGAAAACAAGAAAGTGAAGAAGATGGTCGATGGCAGTGAGGTCGAAGAGACCAAGACTTGGACATACTTTGAGCTGTCAGACTACCACTATCATACATTGAACGAGTTCGTTGATATGGTGGATATGTTCGCAAATGGACTACACGCCATTGGTCTAGGCCACAAGTCTCGCTTCAATATTTTTGCTTCGACGGCCATGGAGTGGCAGATCGCCGCGCAGGCGTGTTTCCGCCTGGGTATGACTTTCTGTACGGCGTACGACACGCTCGGCCCGGAGGGTCTACAAGTTTCGCTGGATGAACCCGAGGTCGAGGGTGTGTTTACGAATGCCGTGCATCTGCCAGTCCTTGAGAAGGTGATTCAGGATACGCCGCATCTGCGTGCGGTTGTGTATGACGGCGAGGCGGACCCTGAAGTGCTGGATCGGATTAAGCAAAAGTTGTTGTCGCGTCCCAACAGTGCGATCAAGACGGCGGACGAGATCTACGAGCTAGGCAAGACGAACAAGGCGGATGAATACCAGGTGAAGCGCGACGATGTTGCTTGCATTATGTACACGTCTGGCTCAACGGGCAAGCCAAAGGGTGTTATTCTTACGCATGCGAACCTGGTGGCTACCGTGTCGGCTATTTCACTGCTGCTCAAGAAGTATGTGTATGCGGGTGACTCGATTTTGGCATATCTGCCACTGGCTCATATCTTGGAGTTTGTGGTGGAGTGCTGGTGTTTTATGTACGGTATCCAGGTCGGCTATGGCCGTGTCAAGACACTTACGTCGGCGAGCACGCGCAACTGTGTGGGTGATTTGCAGGCGTTCCGCCCTACGCTCATGGTCGGCGTGCCGGCAGTGTGGGAGACGATCCGCAAGGGCATTCTATCCAAGGTGGAGAAGGCAGGTTCGGTGAAGCAGCGCTTGTTTGGTGTAGGTATGTGGGCGAAGGAGAATAAGGTACCCGTGCTCTCGCAGGCTGCCGACAAGGTGGTCTTCAAGGCACTGCGTGAGCAGACGGGTGGCCGCCTGCGTCTGGCCCTTTCGGGTGGTGCGCCCATCTCCAAGGACACGCACAGGTTCCTGAACAATGCGCTTGTGACGGTGGTGCAAGGCTACGGTATGACCGAGTCGTCGGCAATGTGTGCGATTCTGCAGCCCGAATTTTTCAAATGGGGCTGCGTCGGAAGCCCGATGCCTTCGATTGAGGTGCGTCTATGCGATGTTCCCGAGGCGGGCTACTATTCAACGAACAGCCTGCCTCAGGGTGAGATTCTCATTCGTGGTCCATCGGTGTCACAGGGCTATTTCAAGCGCCCTGAGCTCACCAAGGAGGCGATCAGTGAGGATGGCTGGCTGCGTACCGGTGATGTGGGCCAGTGGAATGCGGATGGCACGATTAGCCTGATTGACCGCAAGAAAAACCTTGTCAAGTTGGCAGGTGGTGAGTACATTGCGCTGGAGCGCCTCGAGAGCAACTACAAGTCGAGCTCGCTGGTGTCCAACATCTGTTTGTATGCGTCGTCGGATGCACGACAGCCCATGGCCATTGTGTTCCCGCGCGAGGATGCCTTGCGCACGGAGCTTGAGCATGCCGGCCATTCGGAGCTTGTAAAGCACGAACTGGAAGATATCTGCCACGAGAAGGTTGTCAGCGACCTTATCTGCAAGGACCTCAACCGCATTGGCCGGAGCTCAGGCTACGCCACGATGGAGCTGCTCCACTGCGTGATTGTTATCCCGGAGGAGTTGCCCCTCACTGCTGCGCAGAAGGTGCAGCGCAAGGACGTGGAGAAGAAGTACGCCAAGGATATCAAGAAGATCTACCCGTACCCTTAACCATCACAAGCCATACACGTGCACCAAAGCCAGAGTGTGTTCCTTTTAGCTACGTACGAAATATCGTGTACGAAATATCGTGTATAGGCCTATCGTCGCCCTCCTGTCGAACGCGGTGTACTCGGTGTAACCACGGAGCTACGAGGCCCGCGTCGTGTCGAACGCGTATTGCGAGGAAGCGTAGCCGGCGGCGGCGACCCACGTTCGCGCGTGCGCCGCCGCGTGCGTCCAGCTGGGCCTTGCGCGTCCTCGGGCGCCTCGTCTAACTCAACAAGGCTCGACGACCCTTGCGACTCAAGCTCCACGGTCTGTGCGCGCGTGCGCCGCGCAATGGGTCGGGAGTCGTGCAATGCCTGGAGACGCGCGAGCGAGGCCTGGGGGTATGCGACCTCTTCGATCATCGAGGAGCGTGGAATGGCCGCCTCTGAGTCCTTGACGTTCGAGCTCGGTTCCATTGATAAGCTGTATGTCATACTCAGCGCATCGTCGGCAGGTGTGGTCGCGCGTGAGCGTCGACCCGAGCGGCGCGGTGCCGTGCGGCGTGGCGGAGACAAAGGCTCCGTCTCCATCGGAAAGCCACCCGGAATCGTCGGCGCCCCCTCGGGCCGCAGCGTTTTGCGCAGCGCTGCCGCCGCGCGCTTTGCTGCACTGCGCTTCCCACCCCGACGGCGGACAGGAGCAGGTGCAGTGGTTTCTTCATCCATCATGCTAGCACTCTCTGCTTGTGACGGGCCAGGTTCCTCCGTGGGCATCAACTCCTCCTGGGGATTCGAGATAGGGGCCGCCTCGTCCGATGCGGGAGGGATAAGCGACACATCCTCGATAGACGCCTCCTGCGCCATAGCCGGGACAGGGACGCCCCAGCTGGGTCTCTGGGTTAGAGTCGGCATCGGGGCAGGACCGGGCCGCTTCCATCCAGAGAACGGGCTGCTGCTGCGGAACGGCGAGTCGTGCGTGATGGTGCGCGGTACCGGTGAAGCCGTGCCTCGTTGGCTAGAAGCCGCCGTCGGCATGCGAATCGACGCGCGCAACAGACGTGCATCAGGCGAAGCGGCGCGGTCGGCCACATCCGTGCTCAGCGACACACTCAGTGGCGTGTGTGGGCGCGAAGGCGGGGCTGGCGCCGAGGCCACAGGCTCTTCAGGCATCGCTTCGTCCATGGGTACGCCGCTGGCATCGTCCTCGCGCAGGGCATCGCGCTGGATCGCCGGTAAGAGGGCCCAGACGCCGTCCATCATCGTGCGGCGCCGTTGGCGCGCGCGTTGCTGTGTCTCGGACGCTGGCTCGACGGTGCGCTCCAGATGGCTCGTACGACGGTCCAAGTGGATGGCATCGACGTAGCGGCCCTGGTTCACCCACTTGATCAGCAAAGTGTCGAGCGCAACGGCGCCACTTGGGCGCGGAAGATGTGTTTGCACCCACGCCTCGTAGAATGTCTCCTCGTCGCTTTGGAGCGGGAGTAGCAACAGCGAGCGGATCAGATCAGCTCGCGGTGGCGCAAAGCAAAGGCGCAAAAGGGCGCCCAGCAGGTGCTCACGCGCAGCCGGCGCATCCTGGGCAGGCTGTGTCTCGAGGAGGGCACGGCACGCATGCCAGGCGGGCACGAGACCTTCGACCTGTGCGCGAGACACAAGAAAGAGCGAGTGGATCCGCAGGGACGTAGCGGTAATGGGACCATCGATGGGGGGCAGTGCTTGGTACAGTTGGACGAGGGGCAGCAGAAGTTTGGGCGCGTCAGCGAGGCGCTCCAGGACCATGGACGTATACGGCGAGTTGCGACGGATGTGCAAGGCATACTCGAGATGGCCACGGTCTATGGCCCAGTAGGCATGCACGTCCTGGATGTCAATGGGCGACATGTCCAGCGACTGGGCGAGAGTGTGTGCCGCGTAAGGGACGGACGAGGGCGTTGGGGCCTGTTCCAGGGCCAGGTAGAGAAGCAGGGCATGGCGCGTGGCTACAGGTGCCTTGCACGACAAGATTTCGACGACCAGCACAAACACGTCCGGGAGCGCGCGTGGTGGAAACAGCGTCGTTGAGAGGCCAGCGTCCTGGAGCCAGCGATCGACAAAGAGGGCGCCTACGGCGGTCTTTCGACGTTGTGCGACATCATCCGCATACGTCTCTGTCCATGCACTGGACTCGTCGTCCGTCTTCGGCGTGAAGTAGCGCGCAACGAGACCCTCAGCCTGCACCTCGGGCGACGGCGCAGTGGCCTGCATGGCGTGGTCCATCGGTCGGCGCGGTGCGGCGCTGGCAAGAGATGGCCACGTGACAACTACTGAGGGGGGGCGACGGGCGTCGGCACGTCGTACGGCGCAGGCGATCGCGCGCGCGCGAGTGGCGACGCGTCAGCGATGGGCGTCGCGACAAGCGGCGTCATCGTCGGCAAATACTGTGGATCGCGCGGTGCTGGCGATGCGGTGCCGGGCGTCGGCGGCACACTGCGGTTGTGCTGCATGTGCGCCTTGATGAGGTGACCGGCCGAGAGGGCCCCCATGAGGCTGAGCTCGCCGGCCATGACCGCCGCGGCGATAATGCGCGCAAGGCGCTGCGCGTGTGCACCGGGCGTCTCTTTGTGAGGCCCACGCACGCCAAGCAGCTCGAGCATGGCGCGCTGCGGCGGCAGGCCTGTACCACCGCCGACCGTACCGACCTCGACGGACGGCATGCTGACCGAGACGAGGAGGTCCTTACCGTCGTTGACGGCTTCCATGAGTGTCATGCAGTTGCTGCTCTCGACGTTCTGCGCGGGATCCTGGCCGGTCGCGAGATACATGGCTGTGAGGATGTTGGCGGCGTGCGCGTTGAAACCGCCGACCGAGCCGGCCATCGCACTGCCGACCAGGTTCTTTTTCGTGTTCAGGCGCACAAGGTCGGCGACCGTGCACTTGAGGACGGAGCGTACCATGTCGCCACGCAGGACTGCCTCGGCCACGACACTCTTGCCGCGGCCCTCGATCCAGTTGATCGCGGCCGGCTTCTTGTCCGTGCAGTAGTTGCCAGAAAGCGACAGCAGCTCCATTTCGGGAAAGTGCTTCACCTTCATCATGCCGAGCGCCGCCTCGACGCCCTTCGAGATCATGTTCATGCCCATCGCATCGCCCGTCGACGTGGCAAAGCGGATAAACAGTGTGCGGCCGGCCAGCACCGTGTGTAACGACGCCAGGCGCGCGAAACGCGACGTACTGTCAAACGCTTTTTTGATGGCTGCCGCGCCCGTGCTCGAGTCGATCCAGCGCTTGGCACGCGCCGCACTCGTCAGCGAGGGGAACTCAACGACGGGGCCACGCGTCATGGCGTCTTGTGTAAGCACCGTCGTGACGCCACCACACGCATTCAGGGCCTTGCATCCGCGACTCGTTGAAGCCACGAGCGTGCCTTCCGTCGTCGCCATGGGGATCGGTGTCAGGTGCCCGTCGATGAGCAGCGGCCCAGCGATGCCGAGAGGAAGAGGCAGATACCCAACGACATTCTCACAGCACGCGCCGAGCACCGACGCATAGTCAAAGTCCTTGTACGGCAACAGGCTGTGCTCGAGCACGGGGTGCTCCGACGCACGCGAAATGACTGCGCGACGCACAAGGACCGCGCGTTCCAGGTCCTGCAGCGTTTTTTCCAGAGCGTATGGTGCAATCTGGCCTTTCTGCACAAGAAGGACAACCTCCTCGTCGTTTAGCGATGCGGCGCCGTGCTCCTGGAAGTGCGCGAGTACCTCGTTGTACGGGCGCGGTGGCGCTGATGCAGGGCGCGGCGGCGCAGGCGGTAGGGCGGGCGTCGGCGGCTCGGGCGCTGCGCGCGCCGCCGAGTTCTTGCGCCAGTCTTCGCCGAGATGCGCGCCGACGAGGCGCGCGGCGGCCTGGGCCGTCACACGCACGGCATTGCCTTCGATGACGGCAGGGTGGCGCAGCGCGATTCCCTTGAGCAGAAACGTATTGAGGAATAGGCTGATGACCAGGGCCACCGTGAGCCACTTGCCAATCACCGGATCGCTCGCAATCGATGTCCAAAGGTGCATCACGCTCTCAAACGCTGAGAGCTGCGACTGGCGCACCGCCGCCGTGCGCTGCACAAGCGAGGCGAGTGTGTCGCCCGCAGCCGGCACGCGGTCCCACACCACGAGCACGCCCGGGCGCGCAAACGCAAACACCTGTGTCGTATTGGGGTGCTGCGCCGTGTACGCGTCCAGGAACGCGGCGACGACGGGGTGGTCGACGGTTGCCGTAAACATATCGGACATGTGCATAGCCTGGTCGTACAGCGACGAGGCGCGCCCCTGGTGGTGCCGCGCGAGCGTCGTCGGGAGCGAGAGTGTCGTGAGCATGTTGCCGAGATGCAGCGATACAAGCGTGAGCAGGAGCAGGAGCTTGAGGCGCGAGAGGGGATGGTCAACGGGGCCGATGATGCGCTGGTACAACGATGGGCGCGTGTCCTCTGGGCGCGCACGGCCGCCGCGATGCTGGGGCTCGGCAGGCGGCCCGGTGGCCAGTGCATCTAGGCTCGCATCGGGCGAGCGCACGCGCGGCGGCGGTGCACGCAGGCGCTGCACCTCGAGGGCCACACAGAGGATGGCTGTGAAGAAGGTGTAGAGAAGCACGCCGTCGTACAAGAGAATCAGCATACCGAGCCCGCAAAATTCACGCAGCCCGTGAATGTTGCTCAGCACGCCCGCGAGGAGGATAGCCAGCTCAATCAGGTACGCACGCAGCAGGCCAGGACCAGTGTCGTACGCGGCGTCCGCGGCGACCTCGGACGTGGGTGTCGTCGGCGTACCGAGCAGGCCGAGCGCCTGCTCGGCCTGCACGCGCTGCGTGAGGGCGCGCACAAAGTCGGCCTCGGGCGAGCCGCGCGGCCCCTCGGCTATGTCCGAGTGCGCTGCGAGCTCAGCGCGCCGGAAAAAGGCACGGGTGAGTAGGTACGGTTTCTCGAAGCCGACGGTGATGACAAGGAAAGGCAGCGCCTCGGACAGCACGACGGGGTCCACGACAAGGCCCATGGCGTTGGCGGTAACGAGCGCAAAGAGGAACGCAAAGGACGACGAGAGCAACACGCAAGTGCCGAGCCACAGGCCATGGGGAAAGGCGCGCATCGACAGGTACAGATGCACGAACGAGCCGTGCATGAGGAGGTATGCACCGAGCAGCACGGTAAAGTCGATAGCGTCTGCATTGCGGATGACAATCGTGACGCGGCGCACAGCGCTCGCGAGGAATGAGACGAGCCACCGCAGCGAGAGCGACTCGGTCTGTGGCACGAGCGACCACGGGTGGGGCGGCGCCAGAACTTGAAGGGCGAACTCGTCGCGCCAGCGTGCCTGAAGGGCCGCGTCCAGGGTGGGTAAGGGATTGCGCAGTGTGTGGCGCAGCGAGGAGCCACGCAGGTTGGTCAAGAGGCGCTGCATCGCCAGCGGGTCATACGAGGCGGAGTCGTAGCAGACGCGGCCCTGGCCGGGGGTGTCGTGCGCGTCGCTGGTGTGCGCAACAGGCCACACGCACCAGTGGTCGGCACGCTCCGAGATGGAGCGCGTGAGCTCAGGGAGTAGGTGCTCGCGGCGCAGCTCGCGCTCGGCGCGGGTGCCGTTCGCGACGTCGGCGACGACGAACCAGTCGACAATGTCGACGCTAGCGTCGAGCGGGAGGGTGTGTGCGGCGGGCAAGTCGTGCAATGCATGCCATTTCCCTCCCGGTCCGCGCGCAAACATCGGCAGGCTGGATGCGCGAGCGTGGGCAGACGTGAGCGAGAGGGATGCCACGTCGCTCAGGTTCGAAAAGAGGGTCGAGTGCGTGATCGCATGTACGAGGAAGAAGTAGGCCACGGTCGCGATAACAAACACGAGCACAATCACCTCGATCGGGTGCTGCGCTACGCGCGCCAGCGCGCGTAGCGGCAGCAGGCGCGCGCGCGGGGCGGCCAGAGGGTCCATAAGGGAGAAGGAACCGCCGCATGCGGCTAGGCTTCGTATGCACGTGACTACATACAGGCCTAGGCCTGGCGCGCGCGCGCGGCGCGCTTGCGGGCGGCGCGCGACGTGCCCGTGCCGGGGGCGCCCTGGATGAACTGCACGAGCTCGTCGATGGAACGGTCGGCGAGCTGAGGGTTCGCATGCGTCGTGCGCCGTGTTTGAGCGACACGCTCCGTGCGGGCACGCGCCTGCGCTGCGACGAGGTCCGCGGCCTGCTGCGCCTTGGCGGCCTGCTCGAGCTGCGCAACGCGCACAGCGCTGGCGGTGAGGCCTTTGAGGAAGGCTTGGCTCTCTTTTGTGAGCGCATCCTCGTCGCCGAGGCGCGCCTGGAATATGCGGTGGGCGTTTTTTTCCACGTCAATGGCCGCCTTGAGATCGCCGTGCAGCGTGTGGGCCTGGCTCAGCTCGTGTGCCATGTTGCCTGTGTAGATGCTGTCGGGGCCAAACAGGCGCTCGGCGAGCTCGTGCGCGGTCTCATACACCTTGAGTGATGTATCAAAGTCGTGGCGGCCCTGCAGGAGCAGTGCAATCGACGAGAGCGTGTGCACGGCATCAGGGTGGTCGCGCCCGTACAGGAGCTGCCACAGCGACAGGATACGCTCCTGGTACCGCAACGCCTCGTCCGTGTGCCCGACTGAGCGCTCGAGCACAGCCAAGTTGATGTACTGCACCATCGTGTCAGGGTGGTCCAGGCCCAACGTGCGCTCCGACACGGTTACGGCTTGCCGCTGGAAGCGCAGAGCATTCTCTAGCGTCATGGTCTCTGCCACGATGGCCGGCACCGGCGCGTCTTCGGCAGGGCTGGCCTTGGCTGTGTCCTGGACGTCCTGAGCTGTGGCGGCCTCCTCCTTGGCCTCGGCGGGGGKGGCCTCTTCCTTGGCCTCGGCAGTGGTGGCCTCCTCCTTGGCCTCGGCAGTGGTGGCCTCCTCCTTGGCCTCGGCTGTAGCGGCTTCCGCCTTGGTCTGGGCCTCCTGGGCCTTTTTCGCCTCGGCGCGCGCTATGTCCACAGCATAGTGGTGCGCCAGCGAGGCAAAGAGCGAGTAGCACTTGGCCGTCTCGGGGTGCACGAGGCCATACACCTGCTCGTGGAAGCCAATGCCCTCGAGAAGCAACTCACAGCCCAGCTCGCGGTCGCCACGCGCAAGCGAGAGGCGCCCTGCTTCGAACGCCTCCTCGACGAGGGTGCTCCGCGGCGTCGCATGTTTGACCACCGGCACAACGCACACCACGTCCTCTGGCACAAACACCGTGTCGCGCGGCGGCGGTGGCGGCGCCGATTTTTTGCCCTTCTTCCCGTGTGGCCGCGCGGTCGGCTCGGTCGCGGCGACGGGTGCCTCCATCGCGTAGTCGCGCACTGCGAGCTGCACGCCCGTCTTGAGGCACAGCGCACGCAGTGTCGGCATCTTGCGCAGCTCTTGCGCCAGGAACGATGCCGGCAGCTCGTAGCGGAACCGTGCACGCACCTCGTCTCGCACCTCGTCGGCGAGCTGCGCCGGCGTCAGTTGTGCCCACGCGCCGCTCTCGGCGCCGGCCGGCACAACAGCTGTCGGTGCAGCGTTGATGCTCGTGCCGAGCAGGCAGTTGAAGACATGTGCAATGCACGCGGGCACCGCGGCCGGGCCCGCAGTACGCAGGTGCGCGCGCAGGCGGTGTTTGGCCGCACGCACGACCATCTCGTGCAGAACAACACGGCGGAACGCATCGAGGAGTGCCTCGTAGCCGGGACCCAGCTTGGACGCCACGGCCTCGTCCAGCTCGCCCGCCTGCGACGGCTCACTCAGGTGCGCGAGGCGGCCGAGGTACCGCATGTTGATGCCACGCGCATGCATCTGTTGTGTCAGAGCGAGGCCATCGACCGCCGACGTGAGGCCCGCCGCAATGTCGCTCACAAAGCGCGTGAGCACCTGGCTGCGCAGGTAGTCGGCCGCGGCGCGCACAGCCTGCACACCAGGCTCACTCTCGTCGGTGACGGGCGAGACGAGGTGCGGCGTGTCGCCCTGCACACTGCGGAACTCGGCAAACGCATCAGGGTTGAACGACAGATTAAAGTCGGCCACGTCGACGCGCGTCGGCGTCTCGCCCTCGGCGCGCTGCGCCTCGAGGCGCTCACGCGCAAACTCGCGCAGGCGCATCTCCCAGAACGCGTCCAGAAGCTCCGGACGCAGAAGCGTGAGGCGATGGGGATAGGCGGTGCGCACGCCGTCCGTGCCGTACATGGCGTCCATCTCGTTCTCGATCCACACAATGTCCGTCGGCGTGAGGCGCGTCACGTCGAGCACGTAGCGGCGCCCATCGGTGCCACGCAGGCCCTTGCAGTCGACGCTGAGCGCCATTTCGTGCGGAGTGTCGTGGGCATCGCGCACGGCATGCGGCGCAAGATGCAGGTGCTGCGCGGCCTGGCGCAACAGCTCGTCAAACGCGGCGTCCGTGTGGATCGTGTCGGGGCCCTCGAGACCGCCGTGTGCGACGTGCATCGGCTCCGCATCGCTCGCCGCCGCATCAGCAGCAACCTGGCGGAAGAGGCCGGGCAGCACCGTCTGCACGACCCAGCGCTCGCCGAGCCAGTCAATGACGGCCGTGCCGAGCAGGTGCAGGCCCGGAACATCCAGGAGGGCGAGGGAGCGCACGCCTTGCACGTCCTTGCTCACAGCGACATGTGCCGCGGCATCGCCACCGAGGCCCTCGTACAGGCCGACGCTGTCGATGCCGCGCGTGACAAACAGGTTGTTGAACAGGAACATGTGCGTCGCAGGCGCGTCCGCTGGGTTCATCGGTGCCACGTCGCCCGCCGCGACGCGCGGCACGATCCGCGCAGCGGCCAGCGTGAACTCGGCGTGTAGGCGGTTCAGCACGCGGTCGCGCATGAGTCGCTCGACAAGCGAGGTGCGCGGCAGCTCGCGCGCTGACTGCAGTTCCTCGTTCCAGTCGCGGCCCGCATCGAGCGTGTCCGCGGTGAGCGCGCCGGTGAGCAGGAACGCCGTCTGGCTGCGCAGCCAGTCGGCATCGTGCTTCGGCTCGCGCGCGAGCCACGGCGCCGCGGGCAGCGAGTTGAGCACAGGGAGCGCCGAAAAGTAGTCGCGCGTTGATACGGGGTCATGGAACAGGCGCGCGAGGTGCTGGAGGAACAGCGGCGACGCGGCACACAGCAGGTCGAACAGCGACGGCGCCGCGAGCGCCTTGGTCGGGTGCGCATGCGGCAGGAAGCGCTGCGACGACGAGCCATTGACAAAGAAGCCGTTCACACTCGCGGTGATGTGCAAAATCTCGCCCTCGAGCGTGTCGACTTGCAGGTACAGCAGGTGCCCCTGCAGCGCGAGCGAGCGCGGTGGCGGGTTCCACGCGCTCACCGCAAGGCCACGCAGACAGCGTGGTAGCACGCGCGGTGCACGCGCCAGCGCAGGCAGCAGTTGCGTCGTGGTGTCGGCGGGCCATCCGCGCCACGTCGGCGCCTCGGGCGCCGGCTGGTGCGCCTCGGCGGCCCACTCGGCCGCGTGGCAGATGGCGTCGTGCACGGTGGCACCCGCATCGACGGCGATCGCCGAGGGCTCGGTCGGCGAGCCGGTGAGCAGGTCACGCAGGCGCTGGATGTGCAAGCGCACCTCGAGCTCGTTGAACGGCTCGTAGGTGACCTGCAGGATGCGCGGCGCAGCAGCGCCTTCCGGGAACACCTCGCTCAGCGGCTGCCACTCGGGGACACGCTCTCCAGCCTGTGCGTGCGTAGACGGCCGGTGGAATGCAAAGGCACCGAGCCAGTAGCCTTCGGGGCTATCGAGCAGCGTCGCTCGCAGATCATTGAGCGTTTCGTGGGGCGTCACGGCCACCTGGAGGGGTTCTGGCGTCGCAGGTAGACCAAGAGCCACAGCATTCTTCGGCAGCAGTGGCCGCGCAGGCAACAGCAGCCCCAGCTCGAAGGTGGCCTCAGACTCGGCGTCGGTCGCGGCCATCGCGGAGATAGAAGCCTAGTCACGGCGCCGACCGATTCTTCCGGCTGCGGCGCGCTTGGGTAAGATGACATAACGCTCCTCCACCCGCCATGGACGCTTGGGAGCCGTGGGGCGTCGGCGGCGTGCCGAGCGCACGCGAGCTCGTGCAGGGCGAGCGAGTCATCACAACGCAGGCGGGKGTGGGGCTATACGATGGAAGCACCAAGTCCGCGACGCGCAGCTGCGGCACAGCCGCACTGACGACGCACCGGCTCGCGTACATTGACGCCCGTGCGCCGCACACGCAGTCGGCGTTTGTGCGCCTCGCGCAGGTCCGGCAGACAGAGCACTTCGCGGGCTTCCTACGCAGCAGTCCCAAGATCATTCTTACGTATATGTGCGAGCGGCGCGTCGCATGGACGTGCACGCTGTGTCACACGGGCCACGACGCAGCGACACTCGATGCGCGGTGCCGCACGTGTGGCGCCATGGCGCCGCCCGCCGACGAGACAGACAGCACACGCACCTGCTCCGTGTGTACATTTGCAAATCATCCGGCGCTCATGCGCTGTGAAATGTGTGAGACGCCTCTGCACATGGCCCGTCCGAGCGTGTCGCTCAAGCTGAGTTTTCGACAGGGTGGCGATACGCCATTCTATCTCTCACTTCGTGAGACCATACAGGCACGCGCGTGGGCGGTGTGTGCGGCGGCTCCGACGCTGGGCGTCTCGGTCGCAGCTACGGGCACAGAGCCCACGACCGGCGCATCGCCCGAGGCCCTCGCGGACTTGAATGTACTGATGCGCCGCGCGCGCGAGATGGTCGATATGGCCGAATCGCTGCACGCGCAGCTCGACCGCACACAAGGTCGTGAGGACCCCGAGCATGTCGATACGATGCTCCAGTCGGCGATGGTGCAGCTGGGCCTCGCAGCGCCGGCCGTGACGCCCGATATGGTGCGCAACGAAAAGGACTATCACCGCGCGCTGGCGTGCGAGTTGGCGAGTGTACTTTTGGGTGAGCATGGCCTGCTGGGCCCAGGGCACGTCGTGCATGACGGTGCTGCCCCGCCCGCGGAGCCCGCGGATACGGGTCGCGGGCTCCTGGCGCTCGACGAGGTTTGGGGCTTGTGGAACCGCGCGCGTGGCGTCGCGCTCGTTCCGCCGCGCGAGATGCGGGCGGCCGTGGCATTCCTGCCGCAAGTGACGTGTCCCCGCGTCTCGGTGCGCGTACTGCGCTCGGGGTGGACGGTGCTACACACGCCGCGCTTTGAGGATGCGGCGCTGGAACACCGTGTGCTGCACTACTTGGACGACGAGGCGGCGCGTGATGGCGGTCTCACGACGTCGGAGCTGGCTGCGCACGAGCGCCTTGCGCCCGCCGTCGTCAAAAGTCTACTGGAGAGCGTCGAGCAAGCTCGCGGGGCGATTGTGCGTGACGAGTGTGGGACGCGCGAGACGCGCTGGTTCCGTAATGCGATTCGGCCCTGCACTAGCTAGACTGGGCGCCGGATCCAGAAAAAGTAGTTGCATAGCTCCGTCGGCCGCATGCCACCACCCAGGAGCGTCGGGAGCCATGTGGGTCGCGATGAGCCTGTGGCCGCCTCGTCGGCGGTGTGCTGGGGTGCGAGCACCCAGCGGCCAAGAATGGGTACGTACATGGTTCCACGCGTCTCATACTGCAGGCGCGGCGGGCACGGCGCAGCGAGAGAGCCGTCAGGGAGCGTGGCACGCTGTGTCAGCACGTCGGTCTCGCTAGGAATCCAGCCGAGCTCACGGAAGAACGCGACCATCTCGGCGGGGTTGATGTACTGGCTGTGCCGGTGTGTACCTGGCGTGACGACGCGCAGCACGTTCTCCGCGAGGAATATGGTCAGCAGGTACGATAGGGCCGTGCGCGACATGGTCGATAGGAACAGGTGACCGCCCGGCTTGATGAGCGCAGCAAGGCAGCGGAGGAACTCATCAGGGCGGTTCACATGCTCGACGACTTCCATCGCGGTCACAACGTCGAACTGATGCCCGGCATCGCGCAGCGCCTCGGCGGACGAATGCACGTACAGGACCGAGCCATCGGCTTCTCCGGGAACATCGCCCTCAGCGCGGATGGGGATCGCGGGGTCCTGTGCCGCATGCAGTGACGCCACGCGGATGTTCTCCGCCGAGGCATCGACGCCCGTGACGCGCGCGCCCAGTCGCGCAGCCGCCTCGGCGAGGATGCCGCCGCCGCACCCCACGTCGAGCATGTGCAGGCCCGTAAGGAACGCAGGCGACGCGAGTGGCGGAGGCACATTGTCGTCTCCGCGCACATCGGCGAGCGCTGCATCCCAGCCACGCACCTCCTCGAGCTTTTGCCGCATAAACTCAATGCGCACGCGGTTCATGCGGTGCAGCGGCGCAAACTCACCATTTTCGTTCCACCATTCGCTGGCTAGGCGCGAAAAGTGCGCAATGTCGGCAGGGTCGACGGAGGAAGCTGTGTGCTGGCATCGCACGGCCGCGGCGCACCGCGGCGCGCGGCGCAGGAGCGCACTCGAGCGGCCGAGCGCGGCAGCCATCGTAGCGCAGGGGAAGGTTGTGATGACTAATCTACCCCAGCCAGTACAGCCAGCTGGCCGCGGCGCCCTGCAGGAGCACCGGGACATAGCCAAGGCACAGCACATGGAGGGTGTGGGTGCGCAGCACGTGCCAATCCCATAGCGCAAAGCCATACACATGCGAGACGCCTGGCGCGAGTGGCCAGGCGCGCGGCCAGCGCGTGAGGGCGAGCGCCAGGGCCGGCGGCGTAGCAGCAATGAGCCACGCGGCGTGAGCCACGTACGCGAGGCGCCGGCGCGCAGGCGCGAGGGGGTACAGTGTCGCACACACAAGAAGGGCCATGGCCGTGGCCTGCGCGAGATTGGTCGTGGCCAGAACGCTGACGAGCATGCCCGCATGCAGGAGCGAGAAGGCGTGCAAAACCTGGGCGCGCGCGCAGCGCTGCGGGCCGCGCGCTAGGGCCGCAGCGATGCCCATGGGCGCTATGGCCAGCCACACGACGCTCGCGCTGAATGAGGGGCAGCGCCAGAGGCCGCGCGCCGTGCACTGCGTGGGCCACCGCAGGAGGAGCACGAGATACACGAACGCGGCGCCATGCGCGAGCACCATGCCGATGAGCGCCGGCACAACCGGCCGCGCAGCAGCACGGAATGCCGGCACGGCCTCCACGCCGCCCTGGTCGACGAGCTCGCGCAGTGTTGGCGCTGCGAGCCACGGTCCGGGCGTGTGTGTGCGGCGCAGTGCATCGCGCGTCGCATCGCGTGCGCGTGCGAGCTGCGTCCAGAGCACGAGGCCCGACACGGTCAGAGCGGCGCCAAGGAGGAGCGGCACAAGGATACCGACCGAGATTTGCACAAAGCGCCATGGCGAGAGTAGCAGGTAGAAGAACTGTGAATGATGCAGGCGCTCGAGCAGGTTCGAGAATGAGGTCATCGTGCCCTCGACGATCTTGCCGAGTTGCAAGAAGCCGTAGGGGCCCGGCGCTGGCTCAGCAAACACAGTCATGGCGTCGACATGGAAGGGCAGCAGCACGCCATGTATGCCGCTGGGATGCCCGGCGAGCAGCAGGCGCCATTGCGAGAGGAGCGCACGCCAGCCGGCCAGGTACGCCCGCACGCCGCCGCGCCCGAGCCAATGGCGCTCAAGCCAGGCGGTCGGCAACCAAGACGCTAGGGCACCGGCGTCGGGCGTCTCGTAGCGCATTTGCTCGAACGTCGCGCCGTGCAGGCCGAGCGACGGCGTGAGGAGCGTCTGCTTCACCACCATGCTGAATGTATTCAGCGTGTCAAGGTTCGGCAGCTGCCCGTCGCGGCCTTCGTGGAGCAGCGACATGGACGAGAACGAATCGGAGGGGTAGTCAAGCGCAAGTGCGTTCCAGATCTGCGAGCCGGCATCACGGATGGGATCGGCCTCGAGGTTCGGCTGCGCGCGCCCGAACCACCCGCTCGCCCAAGCGTGCATGCCGTCGAGGTACCCGTCGCTCACGACCACGAGCAGGTCCTTGCTCCAGTGGGGATTTGTGACCATGTGCTGGGCCATGGCCAGCACGAGCGACACGCCACGGATGTTGACTGCACGCAGCGTACCGTCATCCGGCACGTACGGGAGCGAGGCGCCCGTCGTGGGACGCTCGCGCCAGCGGCTGTACCAGCTGGCAGCGAGGAGCATCGCCTCGCGTCCGTCGATGCGCGGCATGCGCGCGCGCGCATACACATTGCAACCGCTCACATTTGCGCCGCCGGGCAGCGCAAACGAATAGGCCTGCGTGTCCACGTCGAGGCCGTATGAGCCCAGCTCGTCCACGAGAAAGTTGATGCGTGCTTTCACGTCGCCCTGCTGCGCGAGCGACAGGAGCCGCGCCGAGAGGCGATCGGACGCCTCGACCTGCGCGGCATCCCATTCTACGCGCAGCTGCCCGGGCTGCAGTGCGTTCTCGTCCACGTAGACGGCGCGCGAGAAGGGCTCCTGCGGCACGGGTAGAAGGACAAGCCACACAAGGGCGACAATAATGAGGAGCACGGCAAGGCGAGGGGCATTGCGCGCCATGTGGCCAGCCACCTGCTCATAGCGCACGATGCGGTCCACGAGTCGAGCGTCAGACTCGGCTGTCTTGCGGCCTCCCGCCGCCGGGGTGGGCGGAGGCGAGACGCGCGCAGATGAACTTTCCATGGAGTGGGCACTATCAATCGCAGGCGGCGCCGCGGCGGGGCGGCGCCTGCGCGCGTCCGGGCTCGTTCGCGGCATCTATGACGTTAGTACTGCTCAAACACAAGGAGGGAATCAGGAGCAAGGCCAATAGCGTAAATGCCCGCTCGGGGTAGATATCGGCATGCATATACGACTGGTGCCAGCAAAGCGACCGTTCATCATAGGAGGGGAGGTGCAATACATACCGCGAGGCGATGGAGCGCAGAGAAGCAGCGGGCCGCTGCGCTGGCGAAGGGATGCTAGTGGAGGTGTGCCGCTTACGCCCACGCGGGCAGCTTCTGGCGCCAGCGCTCGGTGCGGCGGCTCGCGCGGGGCTGCGCGGGAGGGGCGCTGGTATCGAGGCCGGGGATCTCTTCTGGCACACCAGCCGTCCGCGTCGGAGCTAGGCCGGGGATTTCATCGTCTGGGTCAGTATAGGCACGTACCTTGTGTGTCGAGGTCGCCCCACGGGTCAGACGCGCCGCTGATGCTGTCCTGGCTCGCCTCGACCTGCTCGCCGGGACGCCCACGGCTCCAGAAGCGCGTAGTGTGGTCGTTGCTGCCGCTCGCGAGCAGGTGGCCGAGGGGATGCCACTGCAGGCTCCATACGTTGGACTCGTGCGCGTCCTCGATCGTGTGGATCGGTACGTGGATCTGGGGCGCGCGCAGCGACCAGTAGAGGATGGCGCCTTCGGAGCCGCCCGAAACGAGCAGGTCGCTGTGCACGGGGTGCCACTCGAGGCTGCACACCTCCTTGGCATGCCCTTTGAGCGTGCAGAGCTCCTGCATGGCGCGTATATCGTACAGCTTGATAGACTGATCGCGGGAGGCTGTCGCGACGAGGTGGCCGGCCGGGTTCCACTGGACGGCCTGCACCGTATTCTTGTGCCCGTGGAACGTGCCGAGCTCGGTGCCAGAGCGGGGGTCCCAGAACTTGACGAGGTTGTCCTTGCTCCCCGACACCAGCAGGGCCTGCTGCGGGTGCCAGTCGACGCACTTGACCTCCCAGCCGTGGCCCTTGAGCGTCGACTCCTCCTGTGCCTCGTCAAAGCCCCAGATCTTGAGCGTACTATCGTCGGCCACGGTGACAAACCGCTGGTCGTCGGGCGCAAAGCTGATGCCGCGGATCGCGTCGCGGTGGCCCGCAAAGGCCTGGACATTGTTCATATTGTGCTGGAAATACTTGATGTGCCCGTTCTGGTCCGCCGACACGAGCCACGAGCCCGAGTGCGTCCACGCCATGGCCCGCACCGCCGAGTCGTGCGCCTGCAGGATCGACTCAAAGTGGAACGTGAGCCCATTCCACAGTGTGAATTCGCCGCTCGTCGAACCGGTCACGATACGCCGACCCTCGGGGAGCCACCGGACAACGTTAACCGGGCACCGTACCTTGTTCGTCGATGTATGTACAAGCACGCGGCCGACGGACGAGACCGACTCCGTGTAGGCCACTGGCGACAGCAGGTCGATCACCTGGTGGGGCGTCGGCCGCAGGAACCAGTCGTGCTGCACAGGACCACTCAGAGACCGATGGCGCAGCCATGTAGGTACGCTGCCCCAGTAGTCTACGGTGCGCCGATACAGCGTCCGGCGCACCCGTCGTCCTTCGTAGCCGGCCGCCAGGGCCGTAGCCATTGCTGCCTCTTCTTCGCGTGCACGCACATCGAGAGGTGGCACAGAAGGCGGGTCCATGTACTTGCGAGGCGCCCAGTACGCAACTGAGCGCGGCGCACTTGGCCCCGCCACGCCTGGCGCGCTCGCATCGGCGGCCATGTCGCAACACTGGTGGAGACGAGTCGGCTCGGCCGGCACCTCCACGACACACTATGTTCACGAAACAATTCGGCCCTATCTAAGGGATATATCTCGGATTAGACGAACAGGGAGGGCAATGCCAACAGGAGGGGGAGCAGATTAGTTCGACGAGATCTGGCCAACCACCTCAGCGCCCTCCTTGGTCTCGTTGACCGCGGCGTCAGCGCCCTTGGCGGCAGGCTTCTTCTCGACGGCGTAACCGTTCGAGCCGATCTCCACACCCGAGCCGCGAGCAGGGGCCGAGTAGGCAGGGATCGGCTCACGGCGCTTGTCGTCGAGCACCGTGACAGGCGCCGCCGCAGTGACATTCGAAGGAATCGCCGGGGCGAGGCCATAGTGGTGCGATGCGGGGAGGTATTCACCCTCTTCGTACTCGTCTTCGTCTTCCTCCTCCTCCTCCTCCTCATCCTCGTCATCAAGGAACTCATCCTCACGGTAACCGGCCGCACGTACAGCCGCGGGCACAGGACCCGAGCGGTCCATCTGCTCGCTAGTGGTGAGGTAGACCTTCGAAAGCTGCTTGATGTCGTTCCACCACTCCATCAGCTCGTCATGGCTGCGGGCACGGAACGTGTAGGCCACATTGGTGCCGAACACACCACCCTGCTGGCCAGTGCGGCCCTCAATGTGGAACTTGTGAGTCGAGGCAGCGGCCGTCGAAGGAGCACCCAGCGTGCACTCAGGCAGGAATAGCGACAGCTCGGGCACATTGTGGCGCGTAGGGTCCGACGAGGCGTGCTCGTGCAGGTAGCCGGCAGGCGTGAGCACGTAGTACGATTCCTTGTAGGCGTTCGTGAAGCGCTTCTTGCGCTCCAGAATACCCTGGTGCACGGGGATGACCGAGGGGTCCTCCTTGCCGGGGTAGTCGATCGTCTCGATGTTGCGCAGCGGCGTGTCGGGGTCGAGCAGGTGGTCCGAGCGGGAGGCGAACGCAATCCACTCGGCGTTCGGCTCCAGGCTGCGCATGTGCACACCAAGACCGAGCCAGGTGTCCTGAACCTGGGCGGACATACGGCCGCTCCACTCGTCAAAGGTCTGCCAGGCGCTCTGGATGCTGCGCACAATACCCTCCTCGAAGTGTGCCGAGTTCTGCTGCATGATGATAATGCTCTTCTGCAGTGCGTTCTCCTCGTTCACCTGGCGCTGCAGCTGCAGAGCCACAGCCTGGTTGGCAGAGTAGGGGTCCTCACGGGGGCTCACGCTCATCGGAGTGTTCTTGAGCAGGGTGATCGAGCGGGCAAGGTCCGAGATCATCTTGGTCGACACCTCACGCTCGCGGGCCACCGAGTTAGCCAGACGACCAGTGTCCTGCTGCACGTTGCGGATGTGCGCCTTGATCTCGGCCTTCAGCTTGTGCAGGTGCTGTACAATCGAACCCTCAACCGTCTTGGCCAAGTTCGCATGGTGGTCGGCAATGGTGCGGCTCTTCTCGCGGATGCTGTAGAAGATGTCCTGCAGGCCATCCTCACCGAGGAACTGGTTGCCCTCGCGGAAAGGCACCTGGATGACGCCACCGAGCTTGGTCATCTCCTTCGCGGTGTTGTACTCAATGTCAGCAATACCCTCAAAGTAAGCGATCAGCATCTTGGTGATGTTCTTCCAGCCTGCAGTATGTTAACTCTGACACTACCGGTTCGGCACGTACCGCTGAAGCGCTCAATCAGGATGTCCGAAGGACGGAGCTCCAGAGGACCCGTGTTCTTCTTAATCAGCGAAGCATTGCGGCTAGCAATCGTCGACTTGCGACTCGCAGTCGTAGCCCGAGTAAGGGTGGATTGGGCGTCGGTCATGACGGTGTACGTGGTAGTAACAGACGGAGAATATGTTGTTTAGGTATGCCGGGAGGGCGGTTCGTTGGTTATGTTTACCTGAACGGATGCAGCACACGGATTGGTGCAAAGCTATATGCAGCACGGTTATATGCATTTTGATTGGACCACCGGTATCTATATGGTCCATGCTCAATGCGGGAAGAGTCTCATGCCCTTCGTTCATTGGTACTAATACGCGTATGGAAGATTATATAACACACACTGATCAGCTCCACGCCGCAGTTGGCCGCGCAGAAAAGGCAATCGAGCCCAGGCACCGCCGAGCTCGTGAGATCAGATGACATAAACCTGCTACCTCCACGAGCCAGCAGCATGAGCCAGTCGGCGTTTCAGCAGCGTTTGCGCGTAGGTACTAGCCCAAGTGGCTTACATGCATAGGTCATCACATTCACGATTCCCATCATGGTCGTTTCTTCATGTACGTACAGTGCACTAAGACCAAGATATGCTCTACAAACGCCTATATTTGGGAGAGGAACAGCGGCCTTTGCCGCCCAACCTCTTTGGTGGAAAAGACACAGAGTCAGCTTCGCCGGATACGGGAAGGACCAACGCAAAACAGCATGCTATGTAGCACACGCGACCTTGGCCCTCTCGACGGCGCGCTAAGTCACGTGACCCAAACGGCAGTCGCGCCCAGCGCTTTACAAGCTCCACGTCGTGCTGCACGGCGGGCACACGGGCGCAGGACACGCGTGCACTTGCTTCGACCACCCACAGTCGTGTGGCGACCTATCTGTCATTCACTAGCGCTGCAGGGGCTTGGCCATCCCTCTATCTGGCGCAACGTGACGACCATGGCCCCGATGAGCCTTCGCGTTCTGGCGCCGCCCTCCTCCGATACCAGTCAGGCACCAACTCTCGTGCTCCAATGCGATTCGAAGAAATACATGTTCAACGCGGGAGAAGGTACGACGCGCATTTCGGCACAGCACAGAGCTTCTAACACGCGTGTCGAGCACATCTTCCTCACGCGCATTGCCACCGAGACCCTAGGTGGTATTCCCGGCCTCCTCATGACATTGGCCGACGGCGGGCGCACATCGATCGATATCCACGCGCCTATCAACTTGAAGTATGCGCTGGCTACAACGCGACTCTATGCGCGCCGCGACACGATGTCTCTGCAAACACATGAGATTGGCTCGCAGGCACCGCAGACCTGCTTCCAGGACGAGCACATACGCGTACAGTCCGTGCCCCTAGTACCTTTGTCTTACAGTGACTCTGCGATGGAAGTGGACGAGAACAGTGACTCTGATCCACAGCCCCCCCTGTCAAGCAAAGCCGAGGCCGAGCAGTGGTTTGAAGCGGTCATCCATGATGCGTGGAAGACCCAAACAGGCACAACATCGGAACGGAGCCCCTCACGCAATCCCCGGCCCCTTCCAAAGCCGCCCGCGCAAGCAGCCCAAGTGGGCGAAAATGCAGGCAGACAGGCGGTTGTGCTGTGCTACGTGGTGGCAGGACACATGCGACGTGGCAAATTTGATGCAGCGCAGGCCGCCGCTCTAGGTATTCCCCCCGGCCCGGCCTTTGCACGTCTCTCCAAAGGGGAGGACGTGGACATCCAGCGCCCCGTGGAATGGGCAGGCATGGATCAAAATGCGCGAACCCAATGGCTACGCGCCCAGAAGAGTGGGAAGAGCAAGCGACCAGTGGCAGACTCAGTACCGGAAAGCGAACTAGAAACAGTGCATATTCAAAGCGACAAAGTCGTTGGTACTTCGCGCGCAGGTCCCGTCTTCTTCTACATGCACGTCCCGACGGTGGAGCACCTGGAGGCGTTGCTCTCGGTACAGAGCGCTTTTCAGCCCTACACAGTGGCAGGGAATGCCCACCTGGATGAGGCTCAGCAGCAAACGCCGCATGTCATCTTCCATGCTGTGCCGCTCATTGTATGGCAAGACCCCAGGTACGAGGCGTGGCGCGGTACCTTTGGCCCACAGTGCCATCATATCGCGGCCACCCCGGAGCTGTGCGCTGATGCGCTTACCTACACCTCGAGTGCTCTGTCGCTGCTTCGTCTCTCTAAAATTGATACCCATGCATTTGCTGTCCCCGGCTACCGACTGGAGCCAGCGTTGCACGATCCTTCCGTGGTGTCAGCTTGTGCCAATCTGTTTGTCAACCTGCAGCCGCGCGGGCCGCCGACGATACGGGAGCCGGTGGCTCCCGTATTTAATGAGCCTATCGAGGCTATGGAACGCAAAGCAGGTCTCCCCGATGCAATCGAGACGTGGGACGCCTATTGCCGCTTGGCGGACGAAGCGCGCCAAGCCCCTGCTGTGCCGCCAGCCTCTGCGGCAGCGGGCCTCGCTGATCAGATGGAATTTCTCACCCTGGGGACAGGCAGTTCCGTGCCGTCCAAGTACAGGAATGTACTGAGTACGCTTGTACATGTGCCTGGTGAGGGTTATATGATCCTGGATGCGGGTGAAAGCACTTATTACCAAATGGCGCGGCGTTTTGGACCGGGACGTGATGGCTGGGCCGGCCCTGGATCTGGACAAGGCGTCGAGTCGGTGTTGAGGCAGCTTAAGATACTGTTTGTGAGTCACATCCATGGCGACCACCATATGGGCGTCGTGCGTCTCCTGCTGGAGCGCCGAAAGCTAGCGCCATCAACTCCACTGTTTTTGGTGACCAACAACTATACCCGCTTTTATTTGCGCGAGTACGACCTACTGGAGGCGCTTGGGCTGCGGGATGGGAGCGTCATCGCTATGGACAATGAGCTCCTGGACTGGCAAACTGGCATAGACCCGGACCCCCAGAGCACATCCGCGCCCGCCCAGGTATCTCAGCGCGTGCGTCAGCACTGGGGGGCCCTGTTGAAGGTGATGAACTTGAAGAGCGTTCGGACGGTCAGCGTGCAGCACCGTGCAAGTCACTGCTATGGACTGGTCCTCACGCACCAAAGCGGCTGGAAACTCGTCTTTAGTGGCGATACGATGCCCTGTGGGGCCCTTGCGCGTGCCGGAAAAGGCGCTACAGTCTTGATACATGAGGCGACGATGCAAGATGACGAGGCCGAGATGGCCGCAGCCAAGGGCCACAGTACCATTGGGCAGGCGCTGCAGATCGCGTGTGACATGGAGGCCTCCCATGTGCTGCTAACGCACTTTTCGCAGCGGTATCCGAAGCTTGCACGCCTCGGTACGACGAAGGCAGATGTGCCGCCTATTGGAATCGCGTTTGATATGGCACGGATGACACCCGCTGCTATGCGCCGCCTTATGGCTGCCCATGGCGCCATGGCGCTCCTGCTCGAGTCAGAGCCGGAGGGCGACGGGGGCGAGGAGAGCGAGGTGCCCAGCGACAAGACCCCTGTGGCGACCCTTCGTGATGCAACGAACGAGCCCGAGGCACCGCGCAAGCGCTCTTGCACGAGCCGCCATGTCCAGACCGCGTTTGAGTACCGCTATGTTGTGCTGGCCTTTGCATCCCCGCACAAAGAGGCGCATGCACCATCGGCCCTCTCTGTGCGTGTCGGGATTGAGCGTGCCCTTCAAGATATGCATGGAACAATCGGTGCGGGTCTGGCAGTCGACGTTCTGTACGCGAGTCAGCCCACAGGCACGCCGGCCCAACGAGTGGTGGGCGAGGCAGTGGTGCGCGTGGCCTCCGAGTATGTGGACAATCTCGTGAGCGCTGTATCGGGCGCCTATGGTGCCGCGTTGGATGCGCTGACGGGCCAGCAGCCAAGCATGCGTGTGTCGGTGCAGCAAGTGACCCACAACCCCGCCATGCTGGGTAGCGGCAGTCGGTCCTGGATGTCGGAACTGATGAAATGATATATACTACAGAGTCGTGTGGAAGATGATGTCCCAAAACTTGCTTGTAACACCAAAACCGAGCTCGTAGTTTTTATAGTGATGTTCCAGATGGTACCGCTTCTGCTCGCGAATGTAATCAGGCAGCTTGGTGTGGTGCAGTGCATAGTGCATCGTGTCGTACACCACGTACATGGTGTACGAGCCAGCAATCACACCGTTGGCCATTGCATGAGGGAATACAGCGTGAGCAAGCAAGAGCATGGGGAACGAAAGCAGGGCAAACAGCACAGGCGGCATGACAAGACGGTAGCGGTCCATGGGGAGGTAGTGATGGATACCATGCAGCAGAAAGTGCATCAGGTACGCGGCCTGGTGACGCGGAAGGAAGCTGTCGATGTGGAAGATAAATCGGTGGAACAGATACTCCAAGAACGTCCAGAATAGCACACCAAAAGTATAGCAGCCAAAGGAACTCGCGAAGCTCTTCAAAGCGAGCATCCACGTGTTGCCTGTATACCAGGCCGTGAACTGTTGCGTGGACACGAAGAAGAACCCAACAGCAATGGGCAGCCAGAGCAGCGGGATCACATACCAGGGGGTCTTTGTGAACACCTCCAAGAATGCGTAGGGCATCAGCGTCGCTGACTCCTTCTTGTGGCGCGGGATGTGCACCTGCTCGAGGTAGAATTCCTTGGTGAAGTTGGACGTCAGCATCTGCGGAATGAGAGGCTTGTTCAAGTCAAGGAACTTGTTCTGGACATAGTCTTTCTCCAGGTCCGTTTCCTGTGGCTTAAAGTCGTCGGGAATGTGTGCTTCGGCTGGCAGGAACGGCGACGTGACGTCAGTGTTCGAGGCATTGTCTGCGAGCTGGCCGATCTTGAAATCTTCAAGCATGGAAAAGGCGCTCTTGGAATGGCTGTGCGACAGTGGATCCTTCATTATTTCTCCAACATCCTTGCCGGCGTACTCAAGGATGACATCGTCTCCACCCGGATGGTCCTCGAGGAATTCAGTGATGTCATACACGAATCCCTGGAATGTAACCCAGCATGCCTTGGATGTGTTGCGCTTCGCCACATCGGCGCGCGTATATGTCCTGGGCATGGAAGATATAACGGGAGTACCTGCTGTGCTGTGTGGAAAATGACACTTGTGGCGTGCGACAGACTATGGAGGTGTGTCCAGTCCATTTCCACGCCACTTTGACCCGGGTAGCCACGTGGTGGAAGAATACGCCGAGAAGCAGCAAAGGTATCAAGTGCCTAGCGGGGTCTATGCGCAAATTAGGTCAGAGTGACACGCAGAGGCAAAGCTACGGCTTGGTGCGGTGCTGGTCCAAATATGCCAGCTCCGCCTCTAACATGGTATTGTTGTTCATACTGCAGCTAGTTAGCTTGTCGCATGCACGCACTATTGCAGAAGGCACTCGTATAAGTCCTTGTTCTGTTTGCGACACGCCCATGCCACAGAGAAAAGACGGTTGCGTGAGCACTCGACGAATTCTAGACATTGTCAGCACGCTCGAGCACGCACCCTGCACGACAGGATCGCATTTCTTGAATGCTTCTTGTTTCTTCTCCTTCATAAACTTTTCGTACTCTCGATTGCTCATCACACGAGACGTATTGGACATGATGCCTGGTGAGCACGCGGTTCGTGCGCGGGAGAGAGGCGAGCTGTTGAGTCAGCGCGGCGCTTCGTACCTCCACAACGGTCCTTGTCGGTCGTCCTTCCGCCGCAATGAGTGCGGTGGCAGGCAAGGGCGCGCTAAAGGCTGCAGCCAAGCCCAAGACCAAAGCAAAACAAAGGTACCTGAAGGCCAAGAAAGAGCGAAGGAAGATTCGCAAGACCTCGGGCCCCAAATCATTCGGCCAAGGCAAGAAAAAGAAGTCTGGGACGGCGTCGCAGGCAGCCGACGCGCCATCCCACGAGACAGATGCGGCCTTGGAAACATCCATGGATGTGGTCATCCCAGAAACTCGTTATGAGAATATGGATAGCGATGCTTCTGGAGAAGAACACGTGCAGGAAAGGCCGCCAGAAGAGGATCTGCCCGTGCACATCACAGCTGACTCATTGCAGCCTCACGAAGACAGCCCTACGTCGGAGGCGTTAGCCCATGACGAGTCGTCGACAAAGTATTTGTACCGCTTCCCTCGTCCCCAGAAAACAGGCGAAGCCCATGCTCAGCAGCTCGCAACGCAAGGTATACCCGATGCATTGGCACGGCCTGTGGACGTGATCGCTACACAGACTGAATCTCTTACAGCACCGGATGGCCTAGGAGCCAGTTTGAGCCCATCAGTGCGCCAGCAGTTACACAAGCTAGGTATTTCGGAATGGTTCGCAGTGCAAGCCTCGGTGGTGCCCTGGTTGCTCTCTGACCAGAAGCAAGGCAGCCTGTATCTCCCCTACACGCCGCCGCGTGATCTCTGTGTCTCTGCGCCAACCGGAAGCGGAAAGACGCTGGCGTACACTGTGCCGATCGTGGAGCTTCTCCAGACCCGGCGAGTCACTCAGCTCCGTGCACTGATTCTTGTCCCAACGCGAGACTTGGCGGTGCAGGTGCGTGACATGTTCGAGGCCGTGGGAAAAGGCAGTGGCCTCGCCACTGCGATGATCACAGGCAACCACAGCTTTCGTCACGAACAAGCACAGCTGGTTCGAGTGGACGGAGACTATACCCAGAGCATGATCGATGTCCTCATTGCAACGCCTGGTCGCCTGGTGGACCATCTACGGGGCACGCGCGGATTCACCCTTGGACACTTGCGTTTCCTTGTCATTGACGAAGCGGATCGTCTCTTGGGTCAGTCGTTCCAACAGTGGGCGTCCATGCTACTGGACGCCATTGAATCGCCCCCTCGCACATCGTTTCCACTCGCGCCACAAACGCTCCATCATGAAACACCCCCATGGACGCACGACGATATGGACGTGCCCCAACCCAGTGTGCAAAAGCTGCTCTTTTCGGCCACCTTGACCCGAGACCCGGCAAAGATGTCGGCTCTGCGGCTGCGCGACCCGCACTATATACGTGTACGCGACACAGAGCTACCTGAAGACGAGGCTGGCACAGAGCGATTTGCGCTGCCATCGACTCTCACGCAGCATGTTATCACCACACCCAGCAGTGATAAGGTGTTGAATCTCCTTCGCCTGCTGCACGATGAGACTCATCCAGTGAGACAGGCCCTCTGCTTCACAAAGAGTGTGGAAGCGGCGAACCGACTAGAACGTTTATTGTTTTTCTTCGAGGAAGCGTGGGCACAGCAGCGCCAGGTTCCTGCGCTCAACGTCCAATTCTACTCGTCGGATTTAGGGACGGGTGACCGCATGGCCATGCTTCGACGCTTCCAGCAGGGGGAGATTGACTTGCTAATCTGCTCTGATCTCATTGCACGCGGTATTGACTTGCCCGAGGTTCGGCATGTGATTTCGTACGATGTGCCCATTGACATGGCCAAGTACGTGCATCGTGTGGGACGAACCGCACGCGCTGGGCGAGCTGGCGATGCATGGAGTTTGGTCGAGGAGCAAGAGGTATTCCACTTTAAGCGCATGCTCCGTGAGGCTGGCCAGTGGGAGCGGGTGCAAAGCGAAAAGAGCAAGCCGGCCAAGCTCGAACCATATATGCCACACTACAAAGAAGCTCTTGCACGCCTGGCGCAAGTCTATAGTCATCACCGATAATGTCAACCAAGCACATTCGTTGCCTTTTTCTTTCGTTTAGTACCCTTTTGGAACGAGCGCCAGCCTGTTGTCAGGATAGGTGTACGCACCGCTTACGCGCTCCTCGCGGGACTCTTCCCAGGCATTATCCATATCCGCCCGGCGCTTGCGTTCCATCTCAGCAGCTTCACGCCGCTTGGCTGCATCGATCTCTGCCTCTTGCTTCATTTGAACCGCTCTGAGATCAGTTATCGTGACGCACTTTCGTTTCTTTAGTTCCTCATCGAGAATGATATGTTTTACATTGATCTTGATGCGATCTTCCCAGGATGGCAGCAGCTGATCCAAGCGCCCACCGGGTACCTGCTCCAGTTCAATTTCCTCAGCTGTCATGGTAATAGGAAGACCCAACTCACGCAAAGCAAGTAGTCGCGCACTGTCTACCGTTTCGTCAACAAACTTGCGCTGCCCTTCATCAAGAAGCATGTCCATAGACTTTTTCAGCAAGTCAAACGCCTCTTCAGCACGTTCCTGATCGTCCTTCATTTTGTCTGGGTGAATCAGCAGACTTTTTTTACGATAGGCCTTCTGGATCGCCTTTTCATCCGCATTCTGCGTAAGATCAAGTACATCATAGGGATTCATACGGAATGCAACATTCAAAATCCGGTCCACTTCGCGCGTCTGATTGCGCGCGTACTTATCTTTCGCTATTCTGTTAGCAAGTCATCCACGCACCAGAAAGTATCGATTCAGCGGATGTTTCGGGTTTCCTCATCCCGTGTGCATATTGAGGGCGCAGCGGTGGCCTTGGCGGTGGCCCTGGCGGCCTGCGCGATGGCCCAGCCTCCGACATGAGCGTCACTGAGAAGCGCTTGCCCGATCTAATGCATCGGTGGCTAAAAATAATGCACGCTTACGCAGAAAGCTAGGCGCGTCGTCGACCAGCCTGTGCAGGGTTTTCCACGCTCCAGCATGCGCGAGTCCACAGCAGGGATCACAGGACGTCCCGACGCACCCGGGCCCAAGAGGGGGTCCTTTTTTAAGGATGTGTTTATGCTTCGCTGGCTTGTCTCGCCTACATTGGCGCTCCAGCTGGCGTCCCTCTTCGTCCTGGGCTACCTCGTGTTCGAATATGTGTTGCCGGTGAGCATCAATCCTTTCCGGCCCTTCCTGTTTCTCTCATACCGTCTCCCGGAGAGCCAAGTTCTGGTGCGTGTAGCCCAGAACCGCCTGTACGGTCCTGCACCGACCTACTCGGCGGACAACGCGGTTGCTACTGCGATCCGCTCCTTTTTCCAACAGGTGCACGCAACGCTGTTCCCGAACGAGCCCAAGCTTGTTCGTTTTGGAAAAGGTGTACTGGACGTGTGTTTCATGGCCTACTACGTGATTATCTTCAGTTTCCTGCGCCAAACCATCACAGAGAGCATCTTCAAACCACTGGCGGCTAGATGGGGTATTAAGACTCCCAACAAGCAGACTCGTTTTGCGGAGCAGGGCTATGCACTGACGTACTGGGGTACCACTAGTATTATTGGCCTCTATGTCATGTCTTTCCAGGACAGCTGGTGGTACAACTTCGAGCATCTCTGGTACCAGTATCCCCACTGGCAAATGCGCCCTGAACTGAAGCTTTACTATTTACTACAGGCAAGCTACTGGCTGCAACAGGCGTTTGTCATGCTTCTGGGTCTTGAGCGCCCGCGTAAGGACTACTATGAGCTGGTAGCTCACCATCTTGTCACTCTGTGGTTGATTGGGTGGTCGTACTTTATCAACCTCACCATGATTGGAACGACAGTGTTTGTGTGTATGGATATCCCAGACACTTGGCTTGCGGTACGTTGCACTGAACTCATTTCCGATTAGCTGTCTAAGATGCTCAACTACTTGGATCTTAATTTGGCAGCAGGTATCGTTTACTCGATCTTTATGGTGGTGTGGTCGTACTTCCGCATTTATTTGAGCGCTCTGACAATCTATTCCGTGTACAAAGACTACACATTGATTCCCGCTTATGCGCGTACCTTTTATCCATCGCAAGGTCACTGGCTGGTCTGGTGGATGCAGTGCCACGTACGTATGGACCCCTCACACCACAGGTGTTTGCACCCCTCTTCCTTTTGCTTCTTCTGAATATTTTCTGGTATGTGATCATGTGGCGCATTCTCTACCGGTACGTTGTCAGTAAACTAATGACAGCGCTATTTATGGTGTGTATGGCGACTCCCGAGAAGACGGTGAGGACGGCGAGCCAGTTAAACAGGAGTAAATAGCATGTCCTTTAGTCGTCCAGGCACGTGATCAGCATATACAAGTCTCGTGGTGAATTACAAAAGGATTGATATCCAAAAAACGATGGGGCGCACTGGGAATTGAACCCAGGACCTCTTCTATGGATCTTTGCAATTAGACAAGCCCTAAAGAAGAATCATACCACTAGACCATGCGCCCAAACCTGGAGGGGGATTTGAAATTTACATATTTGACCTACAAACCCAGAAGTTAACAACACCAAAAGACTTGGGGCGCACTGGGAATTGAACCCAGGACCTCTTCTATGGAGAATTTGCAATTAGACAAGCCCTAAAGAAGAATCATACCACTAGACCATGCGCCCGTTCACTGTTCGGTCACGGTCAGACTTGGGTATACGAGTATCAGGCCCTTCCTCAAGCTGCTGTCCAGCGAGACAGGCCCATGCCCCCAACTGTAATTACAATCCATCAACTATAATTTAATATCATATCGAACGCGGAAGGCTGCCACGAAGCAGTCGGTGGAATTCATATCAGACTTGGAGTCGTCCGATGTATTCTTGGGCAAAATCATGAAGCCAAGGGGACCGCAGCCGCAATCAGGGCAGGTTAAGTATTTCACCACGCGAGTCTCCCCGGGCTGAACATCGAGCTTGTACTCTTCAGTTGGTGATGAGGACAAATTGGCCGTATCAATAGGCTCGCCTGGACGTGTTTGTTTCCGGAAACCGGGCAAACTGCCGCGGTAAGAGTCCGAACGCCGACGGCGGGTATTTTGGCCCGATTCTAAGGCCGGTTCAGTTGAGCTCGCAGTGTTGCTTCTGGACGGCGTAGAGAAATTGTGGGAGCGGCTTGGGACGACCCATGTCACATCACGACTGAAAGAGATATTATCGAAACTCATGGGCCCTGGTACATGCCAAAAGCCGCGGAGAGGTCCGATGGAGTCGACAGAGGTGTTGGTGGAATGGAAAAGGGAATTCAGCCAAGGTGCATTGGTCGCCTGTGCTACTGTGTTGGATCCTGTCTTTTCAGGCTCACGGTCAGTCGCGGGAACGGCATCCAGCAAGGGACCTGTTTCACGGATAATCCATTCGGATGAATTCCGATTCAGTAACACACAGTCGCAATGCTCGTTGGGACAATACAAGCGGTGCATGTTCAGACCATAGTTGCGGTCCACCAAGCGTGCGACAAGGGCAGAGCGGAAATCCTCAGACGCTGTTTTACCAGCAATAGCCTGGCCAAAAATGCGCTCAAAGGAGCAGGCTGGATTTTGTTTGGGTCCCGAGGAGGATGGGATCGAAGCACCCAAATCGCGCGCAGCGCCCTCTGACATGCTAGCATTCTCAAGCAGCATCGAGAGGATCTGATCGTTCGTTAGGCTGCCAACCATGGGGGTCATGGCAGTGGGTGACTGTGTGTGAGCGTCCACATGAGTGGGACTGTAGGGTGTGAAACCCGTCTCATGATCACTGTTGCTCAGGGACTGGGGTCCGGACATCGGCTCCATGAGGATGCTCTGCGGTAGCGAGCCCTGAGATGATGGGAAATGGTGGGTTAGTTCCGCCATATCAGCGGTAACAAAGGAAGTTTCCTGTGAACGGTCCATGTCTGAGCGAATAAAGCGCCGCATTTCCAGCCAAGGCTCTTCCGCCACTTCAATGTAGCTGGCGCCATGGCAAGTAAACCCAAACTGTTCGAAGAACGATACGCGTTTGGGGGGGCACACAGCCGTGACCACTTCAAACTCTTGGCCGTGGAGGCGATCGCCGGACACAACGTGGTTTTCGAGCTGTTCGAGAAAGGCGTGCATAAGCTTCTTTCCGATTCCCTGGCGGCGATGGGAGGGATCCACGCAAACTTCTTGAATGCAAACTACTCGTGCCAGGCCCGAGTGGCTATGAGCATAGCGACTTAAGGCGATAGGGGCCGGAGCGGCGGTCGCGCTGCACAGGCCCACAAGTTTGCGTCGAGACTCGCTGGATGCCACTGATAGTGGCCCTGCGACGATGGGTGACGGTGCATTCATAAACATTCCCAGCGTGAGTTTAGGAGCACGCTCTATGCGCGTCATAAGACTGGAATAGGGAGGCGTCTCCTCTTGGGGTAGGCACGAGGCCAAGAGCGACTGCGCTGCTCGACCGTCATCCGGACGGAGGTGGTCGAGGTAGGTGTGGGACTTTGTAGTCTGCTTCAAAGAAGACTTGCTTGAGCGGCTCGCAGACGAAGACGCGGGAAACATGTCGCGGCTGGCCCGACGATTCGAGTCCGATCGATCAAGCAAACTGGAGGCGATGCCTTGCGAGCGTCCAAAATTGATGGAAAACCCAGACTTTGTTGTATCCGGTGTGCTTGGTTCTGAGGCAGGTGTACTACTATGCCCGTCTGTACTTTCAGGTGCAGAGCCCTGAGAAGGCTTGGACAGGCGGCCTAGCGGCATAGCGCCGATGTTCAACGGCGGTGCGCGGGGACGTACGACCCATCTGTTATATAAGCATTGGTCATCTTGATCGTGTGGGGTTCTTGGTTGGTTGCGGAAGGCCATAGAATGACAGGCGCACGGACAGCGGGTGCGCTGGCAGCGTATATATAGGGGCACGGAACGTCGCCAACCCACACCCTGACCCTATTGTGTACGTACCGACAGGTCGTTGTGTCGTTCCTCAGGCCTAATACAGGATGGCTTTTACTCCTTCTGTTGTTCGCCAATTTGCAGCTACCTCTCGCACTATGTCTAACGTTTTCTTCGACATTACCAAGAACGGTGCCCCTCTCGGTACCATCAAGTTCAAGCTGTTCGACGACGTGGTCCCCAAGACCGCCGCGAACTTCCGTGCTCTCTGCACGGGCGAGAAGGGCTTCGGCTACGCTGGCTCGCACTTCCACCGTGTGATCCCTGACTTTATGCTCCAGGGTGGTGACTTCACCGCTGGCAACGGCACTGGTGGCAAGTCGATCTACGGTGCCAAGTTCGCTGACGAGAACTTCCAGCTCAAGCACAACAAGCCTGGTCTCCTTTCGATGGCCAACGCTGGTCCCAACACCAACGGCTCGCAGTTCTTCATCACCACTGTGGTGACTAGCTGGCTGGACGGCAAGCACGTCGTCTTCGGCGAGGTCGTCGAGGGTATGGACGTTGTCAAGGCCATTGAGGCTGAGGGCAGCGGCAGCGGTAAGACCCGCAGCCGCATTGAGATCGCCAAGTGCGGTGAGTGCTAAGTGCCTACCTATAGGTGTCATACTAGTAACCAGGTTCAACGTTTGCATTCCAGCCGCCAAAGCGCTGGTCGCCCAGTGCCGTGCCGCCCCGTTCCCCAGGCGTCAGTGCACCGCCGCCATGCTTCTGCCATGCCTCGCGTGTCACAAGATGGCCGTCGAGGGCCTGCCCTGCCGTGGACGTGGGCGACGCGTGCAACAGGGCCAAGGCGCCGCGCGCCGGCGCGTCGAGTGGGTCCCCTGGCACATACACGTGCACTGGCACATCATCTGGGGCCAGCATACGGAGCTCATGCTCGCTGGAGTGAGTAACAAGTACGCACAGTCTTTGCCGTAGTCCCGGGACCCGAGCCGAGCCGCCCGTAAGCACGACATGGCTCCACAGCATGTCCTGCGCGGCTGGTGGTGCATGCGCAATCGACTGCGCGACCAGCTCGTGAAGAGGGCCTTGTTCGAGGCCTAGCGTTAGCGTCCCCAGCGTACCGATCCGGTCAGGCGAAAATAGGTATTCAAACAGCTGATACCGCTCCTGCCCCAGGCGCAAGATCTGGTGTTCCGTCTGGGAGTCATCCGTGTGGCGCGATGGGCCCGCAATAAAGGCATCCAGCTCGTCGTCCGGCAGGACCAGCTGCGTCGGGGCCGGAGGACCGCTAAGTATGTAGCCATACTTGGTCGTGGGGTCTTTTACGTCGTCGGGTGTCGCGTAGTTGGGCAGCACATACTGCTGGACCATGTCATTGTCCGGGTGGCGGCTGCGTCAGACGTAGCAACGTACTGAAAGTGCTCGACAAAGTGCTCAAAGCTCCATGAGCTCGGCGGCCCGCTGTGTTCGTCGCCGCGCCGATATGCGAGGGGTTCGCTACGCGCCGCCACGAAACAGGACGCTGCCTTCATCTTGTCGATCAGATACGTCTCATCCATCATATTCCACTGGCGATAGGAAAACATGACTTTGAGCAGGTGTGTCAAGACCTTGCCGCCCATGTCCAGCCTGGCATGAGTATGGTTGCGTACCTCTGCGCGGCATCCCACTGCGCGGTACCCTGCACCATGGGGACAGCATGGGTGTAGCTGTGGCCCACATCGACGACAACCATGGCGTCAGGGCACGGGTCTACGGCGTGCGGCACAAGCTGGGCGGCTAGTGTCAGCATTTATACGTACGGGTCGTTCTCCATACAGCGTCAGCCTCGTACCAGTCAAAGAGGAGCATATCAAACGCACGCTGCTGCTCAGGCAGCAAGAAGTAGGGCTCGGTGACAATGGCCGTGTGCCCGCGCAAGGCGCCAAAGGTATCCACGGAGCAGCCAAGTGTGCGCACCAGGGCGCGGTCCCACACGGCCTTTTGCGCCTGCCAGTCGACTACGAGGCCCCGGTCGATAGGCAGGCGGAGCTGGAGCCCGCCATAGTCGAGGCACTCGGACTCGATCAGATCGCCCACCAGCACCTGCCGACGCGCACCCGGGCGTGTGCGTGCAATCGCATTCGGCAGTACGATCACCTCATTGCCCTCAGTCGTGGCGACACGCACATGAGCCGCGCCCGTCTCGAGCACGACGCCCGGCCGCGCGTCCACCCGCGACTTGCCTCGCATTAAGGTAACGTGTGGAGGAGCGACTTGCTCCGAGCCATGTCGTTTGGACGACCCCCGACGTTTTCCAACTTCCAGGTGCTGCCGCCGGAGCGCGGCTCGTTCCCCCTGGACCATGATGGTGCGTCTCAGGATTTGACAGGTGCAGGCGAGTGCACCGCAGCGATGCGCGAATACCTCGCATGCCTCAAGGTCCACCAGAACAACAATGGCGCATGCCGCCACCTGTCCAAGGCGTACTTGGCGTGCCGCATGGAGAAGTGTGTAGACTGTACTAACGCTAGCGAGCTGATGGAGAAGGACAACTTTGCCAATCTGGGCTTTGCGGATATCGCATCGAGCGAGCCACCGCCCGCGGAAAAGCCGCCCCCCCTCCAGCCCAAGACGGATCGAATGCTATAGCATCTACGGACACGCCTGCTCCACGTTACGCAGACTCGCCCGCACGCTCTCGGCGACCCAGCCGCCGCGCGTGCGCGACCCAAACCCGCGCTCGGCCTCCGTGAGTGCCTGCTGCAGCACATCGTGCGCTAGTCGTACCCGGGCCTGAGGCGTCGTCGGCATAGGCACAGTCCGTGCGAGCAAAGGCAACGGCGTGCTCGGCGCCTCTTGCAGCAGGAGACGCCCCAGCGTAGCAAGCAGCACGGCCCGCTGGGGATGGCCCGCCGGGTAGAGACTGCTCGGCTCGTCACGCGCGCCGCGCGCCTGCATTCCAGCACAGAGCAGCATCGTCAGTTGCGCAGCCTCGTCCCAGTCGCACCGTTCGATAGCCAGAACATGCGCGGCATGCACAAGCGTCCACATAGCGTAGTTCGACGGTGGCACCACGGCACTGACACGCGGCAGCATAGCGCGCAGCTGCGCGATCAGTGGCTCGTCCAGTTGCGTGTGCATCCCGCGATGGATCTTGGGCACGAGCTCGAGCGCCTCGGCGACCAGTGCCTCCCTCGCGGCCGTATCCGGCTCGCTCGCGCGGCACTGGCCGCAGCGTGGACGGGCGGCTGGCGCGACCCATCCATGGCAGCCCGGGCGGGCGCACCAGCGGGCCGTGCGGGGATCCACCCAGTGGCTCCGCGTGCATAGGCGGCACGCGCAGGTAAAGTAGTAGCGTTCCTGGAGCGTCTGCTGCCGCACAGACAGTGGCGCCGCGAGGTCCACGTACGACGTGTACACGGGCTCGCCTTCCGCCAAGTCACGCAGCGCCACCACCTCCATGGGGCATCGCGTGTGCTTTGTGGTGGACGAAAAAACGACGACCGCGTTGGGCGCGCACGAGTGGTTGAGAAGGGCGACCGTTGGATCTAAAGCGGCACCAATAGGATCCAGTTGGGCGTCTGTGAGGGTAAACGCATTGGTCTGGTGTTGGCACACGAGCTCCAAAAGCGTCTTCGCACTGTCGATGCCCAGCGCACGCAGGTCGGCCTCAGTGCCCACGAACTTGGCGAGACGCACGGCGACTTGCGCGGCCTCGTCCCTCTGTGTCGCTGATACGTCCTGGCGGTGCGACTGCATGGCTGCAAAGGGGGCCCACCATGCAGGCCCGTGCCGACGGCGCAGCCAGAGGAGCTGCGCAAGCATGCGCACGGAGGGGCCCGGATCTCGGTCCAGGTCCGGCAGAGCATCGGCACCCGCGTACCAGCGCTGGAGCGCCTCGCACTCATCCCGATGTCGCGCGAACTTCCACCCCGCGACCTGGCACGTCGCATCGCAGTACCGCGCAAAGCGGCATCGTGAGCAGCGCAAGAGTCCCTGCTCGCGCCGCGCATAGCAATAATGGCATCGCACGCCCAGCTGCGTCGTATTCAGAACAGACACCGCCTCGACAGTCACCAGCGTGGTGCCGGCCGTGACACCGCCAGTCCCTGCTGCGATGCGGAGTCCACGCCCATGGGTCGAGCTGACGTCGATTTCTAGCGGCGTGTTCTGCAGCGCATACGTTGGCTCAGCGGGTTCCTCGTCCGGCGGCGCCCGCGCCACGCGGCCACGTTCCCGCGCCCGTCGCTGGGCCTTGGCCGCCTGGAACGACATAGCCAAGAGCAAAAAATACGGCCCATTTAGCCGCTCCACGCGTCCGTGGAGGTCATACACGCTATACTACACTACTAATACATGACTATAATGCTGAATCACTCTGCGCATCGTCCTCCGCCCAATCGACGCGCTCTAACCTGGCCAACAGCTCCTTGTTCTTGGCTGGCAGCTCATACTTGGCCGCAGCGGGCCTGTGGCGTCCCGGTGCTTCGGAGGCGAGCCACGCCGCGTCGGCGTCCTGGGGCACTGTCGGCAGGGGGCAGGCGGGCCGACGAGCCGCCAGTTCTTGCGCAAAAAGGTTGGCGCTAGCGCGCCGCCTTGCTACCGGGTCGCCTTCATCGTCCGATAGGGCATGACGGTCCAGCGCATGCGCGGCCAATGCACTCTTCTCCCGCTGTCGAGACGGGAAGAGCAGATGGGGGCGCGGCGGCGAGATGGACATACCGGTGGAGTGGCGCCCTGCGTGTCCTGTGTCTCTGTTGGCACACACGACACGCTGCCCACGAAACACAAACATAGTCTTGCTTGGCGACTTGACCGGTCGCGCCATGGCGCGCATCAGTGCATTCGAGGCGTTGGGCCCAGTGAAGCCCACATCCGCGGGTCCTCCCTCGACGAAGGGGTTGTGCGGGGTATCGCGCACAGGCATGGCGTGCATGGGCCATACATGCCCAGGCGGTGGCGTGTCCTTGTCCCAGGATGACGACATAGACCCCAATTCCATACCACTCATCATCCACAGCGAGTCAATCGAGTCGCTGCAATGGCGCTGATGCCCACTCGACCGTGCTTCAGCTGGCGGGCGACGCAGGCCCAACTTGTCGTGCATCCGCCGACCGCGCGTACTAGGCGGCGTTAGCACATGTGGATCGCGCCGACACACGCGCTTGTCTTGGTGCAGGGCGTCCTCGGCACGGCTATCTGCCGGCACCATAGTCGTGCGATGCTGGTCGGCCGTGTCGATTGTAACCGCATCGACGTGTCCAGATGACGGAGGCGTAGGAGGTCGCTCCCACTTTCGCCGCGAACTGCTGGCCGCGGCAACGGGGCTCGTCATCGAAGCAGTCCCGTTCGCAATGGGGTGGCGAGCTGAATGGCTTGGGCGATCCCTCTTGTTACACTGCAGGCCCAGCGTCGCGGACATGCAGGGGGTAGGTGTAGGGGCCCAATCACACAGGTTCTTTCGGAAGACGGCATGGACCACGCGAACCCTCCACTTCACACGTTGGCTCTACGGAAACCGTTCCATGAAGTGCAGATGGAACTTTACAAAGCGTTCCACCATCTCCTCCGTGGCCTTGGCCAGCACCGTGGTGCGGAAGAATGAGTAGCTGGATCCATCTTCCAGGTACTCAGGGTAGAAGCTAAAGCCCGAGCCAGGAATAACGCAGATACCCGTTTCATCCAGTAGCTCCAGGCAGTAGAACTCATCCACCTTTTTGCCGACCTTCTTGGCGGCATCCGAGGCCGACTTGGAGAGATGCAGGCGGGGGAATACATACATAGCACCCATGGCAGGCTCCACTTTCATACCAGGCAGCTGACCCAGGCGCTTGGCAATCAGCTCGGAACGGCTCTTAAGCGTCTGGAAGATGGTCGTGGTCTCCTGCTGCCACAGATCATAGCTGGGCTCGCCCTCGCGGGGCGGACGCACCAGCAGGTCCACACCGACCTGCCCCTGCGCCGGCGGACAAAGGTTGAGACTGGCAAGCTTGAGAACTTGCGCATCGACTTCCTTGTCAAAGTTGTTGAGCACAAAGAAGCCACCGCGACGACCACACTCGCCAGTCATGCCCTTGCTGATACTGTGCAGCGACACAAGCTCCACAATCTCGCTCATTTTGCGCTTCTGCGGGTCGTTGCTCTTTCCCAGGTCCAAGAGCATCTTGCGGAACGAAATAAAGGGGCGCTCGTTTTGGTATACATTGGCCTGATACACTTCATCAGCGAAAATGACAAGGTCCTCTTTGTAAGCCAACTCAATCACCTGCTCGATTTCCTCCTTCGTCATGCACGAGCCCGTTGGGTTGCCGGGGTTGATCACCACGATCGCACGCGGGTTCACACCAGAAGCACGCGCAACCGAAATCTGCTCCCGCACATTGTCGAAGCTCATCTCCCAATCGCGATTGCCCTGCAACTGATAATAGACAGGCTCCACGTCGTACAGCGCCGAAGCAGCCGAGTACAAGGGGTACTGGGGCGTCGGAATTAGCAACGCATCTTTGCCGGGAGCAAAGAATACCTGGAACAAGAGCTGGACGCCCGCCGATGCACCAGCCGTCAGGTACACATTGTCAATGTCTTCCACGTAGCCATCGCGCTCGTACAAAAAGTCCACCACATGCTGCCTCACCAACTCATTTCCTCTGGAATTGGTGTAAGCACCCATGCTTCCAAACGAGTCCAGCAACTGCTTCGCGCGCTCCTGCACGTCTGACGGGAACATCGCATCGCGAGCCGATGGCTCCATTTGCATGAGCGCAGGATACTCTGTCAGCGCCGCCACCTGACGCCAGAACGTCAGGGGCTTCTGAGCCAGAATCGGCTGCTGTTGCGGGTTGCCGATGTTTGTCCACAGGACCGAGTCGTACGGCAGCTTGGCTCCATGCTCGAGCTCGCGTTCAATTTGGTGCGCCTTTCGGGGGATTTCGCCACGAACGGCATACTCCGCCTTTACTGCATTCGGGTTAATCGTGTCTAACCGCATAACAGTCTGCTTCTTTGTCCGTAGTGTCTGCACATAGCGCCGGAATGGCACGCCAACCTGGCGCAATGGAATCCTCATGGTCTAAGGAAAATGGACTAGCAGCCTGGGCAGCAAGATATGAGTCATCACGTGGCACCAGGTTTCGGAGGATAGCTACTCCTGCAGGTCCATTCCTAGCAAGAGAGACTTTTGCATAAACATGACTTGAGCCACAAAGGCTTCCAGATGGAAGATAGGCTTGTTGCCGGTGGCACTGCGTAGTTCCTAGCTGTCAGATTCTCGCACGTACGTAGAAGGCAGCTTTCTGCACAATCCCTGCTTGCAGCGATTCGTCCACACGGGCCACCAAGAACTTGGTCAAGTACTGGAAAATCAGGGAGGCCGGAATAGCATGCACTAGCAGCTCATAAAGACGCCCACGCACCTCCAGCAAACGGGCTGGCGATGGCTCTGTGACAATCATGTCGGCCGTGCGCTCACAGTACATCTGCCAGTCTGGCTGCGCAATCGTGACGGGGCCGCTCAGGTCAGGCCTTTCATGTAAGCACTTATCACGTACGATTGAACACGAAGTGTCTCCAGGATAAGAATTGCCTTGCGCACATTGCCCTCGGCATTGCGCACAATCTCGTCTGCCACATGGTCCGGCAGATGAAACTTCTCGCGCTTGGCCACATGTCGAAGCACACGCGCCATAGCTTCGTCCTTCGGTGCACCCACACGAAGGAGCAAACATCGCGACCGGATAGGCGCAATAATATGTGAGGTGCTGTTTGCACAGAGTATGATGCGCAAGTTCTGCATATATTTCTCCATCGTGCGGCGGAGCGCGGCCTGTGCGTCACGCGAGAGCATATCCGCCTCATTAATGACAATCACCTTGAACCGATGCGCTGCATTCTGGTCCACCTGCTGTGTCTGCGCAATCTCTTTGAGGATATCCTGAATAATAAGGCGGTCGTAATTTCCGGCGTCACTGGGTGTAATTTCAATATGGTAGTTGCTACTAATGAGATTGACCTCAATCTTGCGCTTGCTCGGATTCAAAAAGACACGCTGATCCACTTTGAGCTGCGGTTAGTATAGAATACGTGCCTTGTGTGCGCCGGGACCATACAATGCCTTTAGCAGACATGTGATACGCGTCTTTTTTCCGGCACCGCTCGGGCCGTAGAATAGCATATGTGGGACATCTTCGCTCGCCGCCTGGCGTCAGAATAGAGTACTCACCAAGCTCTGGAGCTGATCCGTGAGATGCGGATGGTAGTGCAGCTCACTCAAGTCCTTGGGCCGATACTTGTCCACGTAGAGCATTGTAGAGCGCGTCGGGACGCGTCGTGGGTCGCTTCGCGCTCCGCTGGTATCACGTGCCTATTTACTGAAAGACTAAGGCGGTGGGCGCCGAGGCCGCCGCAGCGTCCGGCGAGGACCATTGCTGGAGCCAAGCGAGCACTACTTCGTGCCATTTCAGCGAGTTTCGAGGATCGTTGACCCAGTGTCCTTCGTCGGGGAAGAAAAGAAGTCGCGACGGGACGTGGCGGCGCTGCAGCGCATGGAAGGCCGAAATACCCTCCGCCGGGCTGAGTCGATAGTCCTTGCCGCCATGCACGATCAAGTGTGGCGTGTTCCAGTGCGATACGAAGCGATGTGGACTGAACTTCTCATACAGCTCAGGATGTTCCGACGGTATGCCGCCAAATTCGGACTCGGCAAAGAAGGTCTCCTCCGTGGAATAGTACATCGACAGGGTATTAAAGATACCATCGTGTGTTACTAGCGCTTTGAAGAGTTTATCGTCATTGTGACCTTGCAGCATATTGATCATATAGCCACCAAAGCTCGCACCAGCAGCCACAACACGGTCCGGGTCGACATGCTCCTGGACCTGCAGGACGTGGTGGACGCCCTTCTTCACATCCTCGAGGACACGGTCGCCCCAGTGCTCTAGGACACGATTTGTCATCGCTTGGCCGAATCCAGTAGATCCAGAAGGGTCCAGCGTGGCGACCACAAAGCCGGCCGCCGCAAACGTCGCGGGATTCCATCGCACGGACCACCCATCGTTCCAATCCCCTTCTGGTCCACCGTGCACCAGGACGGCCAAAGGCCAGCGGCCCCCTTCACGCACCACCTCGTCATACGACGGTGGCTTTAGGATCCATCCATGCATTTCCACATCATCGGCACCCTTCCACGTGAAGCGCTCTGGCGGTGGCCCCATATCGATGTCCTTGTGGGCGTCTGACCAGCGAAGGAAGTTGGTAAGCCGGCGTGTCGTGCCATTCTCTGAGCGCACAAACACATCATTAGGGCTGTGCAGCGATGATAGGAGATATACCAACCGGCCGTCCCTCAGCGGGATCGGCGATGACGCTGAGAACCGCGAGACGACAGCTTGGCGGTGCCCCAGCTCCGTACCATGCACTTGGATCTGATACACTGGTCGCTGCTCATCCTCCGTCACTGCTGCATAGAGGTACTTCCCATCAGGTGAGAATGTAAGTGTGTCTGGAGACACGTCCCAATCGCGGGCAAATTCAGACTGTGTTTGGTCCTTGAGCGAGTAGGTCTGGAGCACTTTCAGATCCGACTCGAAACCATCTTTGTCCTGCTGAAGAAACACCACCATGTCTTCATGGGGAGAGATGAGAGGTACACCTACCCAGCCGTGGCCCTCACGCGCTGTGATGCGCTTGGGTGGTGCGCTGCCGTCCAAAGGCACCATGTAGATCTGCTGGCGTGTGTGCCAAGCAGGTGGGACCTCGGGGTCCTTGGCTGTAAATGCCACCCAATGGGGCGAGACACTAAAGTCAGCAGGTCCGCCCAGAGGGCCTACTGGCGTCTCGAGGTGCGTACCATTCAAGAGATTGCGGACAGTGCCATTAGCGCTCCACTGCTGCGTTGTGGTATTCTTGAGGATGTCCACAGCAAACAGTTGCTTGCGCTTGTGCGGGTTCAGCCAACGGTCCCAGTGGCGCACCATGGTGGCATCAAAGACCATACCCAGCTCCCAGGACTTGGCTTCCTCGCTGGCATCATGCTCAGGCACCTTGTCCAAGTCGCCGTCGTCGTATACCATGGCAGCAAACACCAAGGTGCCTGTAGCGTCGGAAGTCCGCATGAACCGCATATGCTCGGGCGGCGTCGGAAAAGATACGATCGGGTCACAGGGAGAGGTCGAGCCGTCCGTCAGGGGGTGCTGGCACACTTTCTGGCCGTCGACAAAGGCCAGTGTTTCATCGTCTAGGAAGAGAGCCGCGTCGGCTCCATGAAATATCTTCTCCACAGGATTACTTTCATCCTGAGTATCTTTTCTTGCTAGAGGCACACGGTAGAACACCTTATCAGATTCGCCTGAGGTAGACGATGGGTACGCCACATTTACGACGGCCTCTGTGCCGGCCGGGTTCACCGCCAGGGAGCCTGGACGTGGTGCCTCCACCAGCAGAGTGGGCGTCAAAGTCACTTTTGCCTGTGCCATCATCATGGCACCAACTGCTCCCGCTACGACGATCGAAGCCAAATGCATGGTGATCTGGGCGCACGTAAGCGTCGACAACACTCGGAAGAAGGGCTATGTGGGGGTGGGGTGGAGGCTGACATACGCGCCTACGGCGCGGTCGTGGGCGCTCGCCGGGAAGGAGCTGAAAGGCTACAGTATCTATTGTGTCTGCGGTCCATAACCACGGAGACCTTCGGCGAATCCCCACTCTGTTGAGACACTGTATGGATCAGAGATATGGGCACCATCCTTTGTGATCTTGGCAATTTGGAACTGGGGTCAGTTGGGTTCACATACACGGTTCAAACTGCGTGCGTCACGGTAGACTAGAGGTCAGTGAGAAGAATAACGTACATAGCACACGCATACATTCCTCAAGAATGGAGCGGGCTTCCTCTTCGGTCAGGTTCGCTTCGCGGCCCTCGACAGCCTTGCGCAGCATCGGCTGAGCGAGATGGAGACCAAAGCCGGTGGCAATCGTCGTGCTCTGGTATGTCGTACCCAGTAGATCGACATAGCCCAAGAAAGGCTCAGAAGTTTTCGCGTTGTATCCTCCGAGAACCAGCGCGTTCCAAAGAGGGTCCAGCTTGGACCGTTTCTCGTACATGGTGCGCGACAAATACGCGTACACTTGCTCCGGGGTCAGCACATGGCCATCATTTTCGAGGTCTTCCTTTTCACTGATGCGTTAGTTTACACGACATACATCAGCTTGTTCAGAGTGTGTTTCAGGTTCTGCCAGTCGCTCATGTCACCACTTGCACCAATCACCACATTGTCGCCTACGCGCTCGAGGCGCTGAATATTCATGAAACGCGCAAGGGATCCGTACGAAGCCAGCGTGTCTGTCGCCAGCATAACTCCGTCTTTGTATTGCAAACCGAGCACCGATGTACCCGTCACGATGGGTTGCCTGCATAAGCTTTGAACTTGAATACGCACTGTGTCTTTTGACGCGCGTCATCAAACGCGTCCTTCGGCTGACTAGCAGGGGTGTTTAGCCCCCAAACACTGCTAGTGGAAGACACCTGGTCCACATGCGGCTGCGAGCTCCATGTCTGGCCCGGATAGGCGAACATGGTCTACGAGGCACAAGCCGTGTTGGATCGCTCGGACGCTGACGACGCTAGTCACGTGCGGCAGATCATCGACGCCCTAATAGCCTACATGGCGCGGCCAAGCCACGCTGGACTCACGAAGCGAGCGGTTGGGAGTCGAGCTGCGCGGCGCATCTGGACCCACACTAGCACGAAGGGCATCATGCGACACAGCCCTTTCTGTCTGCCCGCGACGCAAAGCTTCAAGACGATCGCGCAGGGACGTGGTATGCTCGTCGATCCATTTGAGGCTGCTCAGATGCGCGTTCAGAATTGCAGAGATTTGCATAATGGGGTCTTCATATCCGACGCTCGTCTCACGACCACTAATGCGCATCGAGTTGAGTGCTTGTGGAGACGCATCCACCAGATCGCGTGCGCTCGTTGACGAACCAGACGGGGCCGTCATCTGATTCACTTCCTCAATCATCGACACAAGATTTCGCGACATGTCGTCCAACTGCGAATTAAGGCTCTCCGCCAGCGAGTACGCCTTCTCACGTTCCACATCGGCCGTACCCACATCGCCACGGGGCTGGGCGCCAGCAGACTGTAGCAGGTCTTTGCGCTGGGTCTCGTAAGCATCCAGCAGAGCATTCAACTCGGTCTGCTGCTGCTCCACGTAGTCCAGCGTCTGTTCGATTCCTGTGTGACGCTCTTCAGCTTGGGACACCTGTGTCACAAGTTTGGAGATTTCATCGGCGCCCTTGAGCAACACTCGATCCCAAGCCGCCACCTCACCAGCTTGCAAGCTAAACTCCTTGATCGATGCATCAAGCTCATCTTGCCACATTTTCACAATGTCCTCCATACTCTTTCCTCGAAGAAGTGAGGGAGCCGCCGCTACCGCAGCACCAGGCTTTGTAGCAGTGGCCGTAGTATTGGTCGCCGTCGATGTACCTGTCTTTTCTGTGGCAGATTTGCCGAACAGGTTGGTCGACGGGGCGGATGTACCGCTACTAGCGTCAGCTGGCTTTCCAAAAGAGAAGCCACCGCCCGTAGATGGCGCCGCTTCATTGGGTTTCGACTCTGTCGGCTTTCCAAAAGAGAAGCCACCGCCCGTAGATGGCGCCGCTTCATTGGGTTTCGACTCTGTCGGCTTTCCAAAGGAAAATCCCGTCCCTGATGGAGTGCTGGTGCTCATCTCGGCGGGCTTGGACTCAGTCGGCTTCACCTTGGCGCCGCCGAAACTGAAGCCGCCCGCTGGCTTGAGTTCGCCTTTCTTGTCATCGGCCTTGGCGCCAAATCCACCGAAACTAAAGCCACCCGCTGGCTTAGCCTCGTCCTTTCTCTCGGCAGGCTTGTCTCCAAAGCTAAAGCCGCCGCCCGGGTTAGACTCTTCTTTTTTCTCTTCTGACTTTGCTCCAAAGCTGAAGCCACTCGCCGGCTTGGACTCGTCCTTCTCGGCGGGCTTTGTACCGAAGCTAAAACCACCCATCGGCTTGGACTCATCTTTCTTCTCGGGGGGTGCGCCAAAGCTAAAGCCACTTGCCGGCTTGGGGGCCTCTTTCTTCTCATCTGGCTTGGTACCAAAGCTAAAGCCACTCGCCGGCTTGGACTCGTCCTTCTCGGCGGGCTTTGTACCGAAGCTAAAACCACCCATCGGCTTGGACTCATCTTTCTTCTCGGGTGGTGCGCCAAAGCCAAAGCCACTCGCCGGCTTGGGCTCATCCTTCTTCTCGGGTGGTGCGCCAAAGCTAAAGCCACTTACCGGCTTGGGGGCCTCTTTCTTCTCATCTGGCTTGATACCAAAGCTAAAGCCACTCGCCGGCTTAGCCTCGTCCTTCTTCTCTGGAGCCGCAAAGCTGAATCCAGACGTCTTGGGAGCCTCGGGCTTACTGCCAAAGCTGAAGCCAGTGGGCTTGTTCTCGGCCTTCTCGTCAGGCTTGGCCCCGAAGCTGAAGCCTGATGGTTTCGATTCGTCCTTCTTTCCAGCGGGCGGAGCACCAAAACCAAATCCACCTAGCGGTTTGGGCTCGTCCTTCCTCTCAGGCTTGGCACCAAAACTAAAGCCTCCGGGCGCAGACTCTTTCTTATCAGCAGGTTTTGCACCAAACGAGAAACCACTTGAGGACGGAGTAGAGCCACTTCCAAAAGCTCCCGTGGTCGACTCGTCCGCAGCCTTGGCTCCAAAACCAAAGGCGCCTGTGCTGCCCTCTGTGTTCGGCTTCGCTGCACCAAACAAGCCCGAGGCTGGTGCATTGGTGGCCGGTTTTTGGCCAAAGAGGTTTGTCGGAGGCTTCGAAGCAGGTGTGGTCGAGGCAGCAGCACCACCAAAGGAAAAGCCACTGCTAGGTTTCTGCTGGTCGGTGCCAGCCGCCGTGCTGGGCGTGGTGCTCGCTCCACCGAACGAAAAGGCCGGCGTCGAAGATGTAGAAGGAGCGCCTGATGTCCCAAACAGCGGCTTCGACGGAGTAGTAGTGGCACTCTGCGTATTGTCTGCGGTCAGACTGGGCCACGTACTCTGTGTGCCGAACGAAAACGTCGGCTTATTGCCAGACGCATCTAGGGTAAGCATGTTATCATGAAACCTACTCTTGTCGGATGATCCGAAGGAGAATGAGGTAGGCGCACCTCCGCCTCCGAAAGCTGTGTATTGTTAGCAGCAAGCACATACACATCGTTCTCCGAATCCGCCGTGCGAGATGAGACTGGCCGCGGGCGGCGGGCGCGGCGTGTCGTTGTGCCCACGTGACTTTTGCCCCAACGCGTCCGGTAACGCAGCTCGGTTCCTCGACGATGCCCACACGTACTATCCCTGTGCGTGATCGCCCCGGCCAAGGCGCTGAAGCGCACCGTAGAGATCATGCGATGAATCAGCCTTGGAGGAGCAGTCTGTATGTATTATGGACCTCTAACGGGTAGCGATCTGGTGTGGTCGTATTCGCGATCCCAAGCTTATTTTGGTGATAATCTTATCAGCTCTCCCAGCTTTGTCGAGCGTCGCTGGCGTGACAGCTCATCAGGGGGGGTCTATGAGTCTGATACAGAGACGATTCAGGACAGCGATACCAGAAATTCCGGCGCTGATTGCACAGATGGCGAGTACTCCGCTGACAATGATGCTTTCTCGGACGACGATGCCTCCCCTGCGGCACGCGTGCGTGATCGACCAACAGCATCAGTCGACACGCAAACGTACTGGGAGAATCTTGGCGCAGATAGCGAATTCATGAATGAACCCGCAAGTCGTCGAAGCAAATCTCGGTCCACCGTGCGGAATAAGCGCTCCAACTACATGCATCCACCTGCCCATGAGTTTGTCGAGGGTCTCAGTGACGACAACAATGAATCGATCCGGAGCAGCAGTCGCAGTCCGAAGCGCATCAATCCAGATGTGCCGGCGGAGTCACAGCCCAATCGCCTAGGCTATGCTGCACAGGATCGTGCACCGAGGCGCCCCTCCCCGAGCTCGAGTCCGTATGTGACCCAGTTCCGGGAGCGCTCGCGGGCGCCGCTGCGTGCCAGTGCGCCGCAATTGCGCGACCCATATCACTTTGATGAGCGCACCCGCTTAGTGTCCATGCCCGATACCGAGTCGGATTACCAGGCCCCTCGACTGCACAAACCCGTGGCGCCTGGCATGCCCAACGATAAGCGCCAGAAGAGCACATTCTGGCAGACATGGTTCAATGCAGTGAACGCTCTGGTTGGTGTTGGTATTCTCTCGATGCCTCTGGTGCTTCGTCAGGCCGGGTGGCTTGGCGGCGCCATCTTGTTTCTGCTGTGCGGATTTGTCACGAACTACACGGGCAAACTGATCGCGCGCATCTTGGCGCACGATCCGCAGTTAAGGACCTATGTTGACATCGGACGCTACGCATTTGGACCGAGTGCGCGCTACTGGATTGCGGTCATGTTCTGTGCCGAGATGATCTTTGTATCTATGGCACTGGTCATCCTGTTGGGAGATAGTGCGTCGGTGTTGTACTATGGAAAGGACCAGGAGCCAGATGCATGGGCGCTGTTTGCCTTCAAGATAATTGGTTTTGTTGTTGTGCTTCCCACTGTGTTCCTGCCCCTGTCGTTCCTCTCGCCCATCTCGCTGGTGGGCATCACAAGCATCCTTTTCACCATCATTGTACTCCTTATTGATGGTTTGTCCAAGCGTTCGAAACCAGGGAGTCTGTGGGACCCGGCCGATACGCAGCTGGGTCCCCGCTTCAAGGGTATGGGTATCGGCTTTGGCCTTCTCATGTCTGGCTTTGCATCGCACCCGATCCTACCCTCTCTCTACCGCGATATGCAACACCCCGAGCAGTTCAATCACATGCTAGACCTGGCTTACCTGGCTACCGCGGTGCTCTATGGAACGATGGGCGTTGCTGGGTACGCCATGTTTGGTATGAACGTCTCTGACGAAGTGACTAGTGATCTGGGGCGCACGCGCGGCATGCCCCTTTTCCTTACGACTGCATGCGTGGTTTTGATCATCGTGAACTCCATGTCCAAGTTTGCACTCGCGCTGCGACCAGTGCAGAGCTTCTTTGAAAGCGCTCTGGGCTTGTCTGGGGATCACATTTCCTCTGCGGAGTCGGCGGAACAAGAGCGTCTCCTCCCACCGGGCGACCCAGCACATGAAAGGCCCTCGATCCCGCGGATCCCTGGCTTGCATCATATCCACTCGAGATTTGGCGTGCATATGGCTCGTCATACACTTTCCGTCACGGTCGCTGTCGCTGTCCTGGGTATGGCCTTGGCTCTCCCCAGCCTCGAGCGTGTGATGGGCTTCCTTGGCGCATTCCTTACTTTCAACACATGCATTCTCGGTCCAATTCTTGCTGCGATGATCGTCTTTGCGCGCGAGCGCCGATTCCTGTCGCAGGTTGCGGATCTCGCTCTCCTTGGCATCACGTTGGTGCTCGCGATTCTGGGCACGCTCTACACCCTCCACCCTACGCTGTAGTTATACCCCCTCCACATGACGTCCGCCTACGCGTTATGCGCGTTGATTGGTGGAGTACATATAGTAACATCCACAAGATCGACAGGTTCTACGGCGAAGAAAGTACCGAACAGCGGTGCCGCGGCGCTTCACGATCCACTTCATCCATCCGCTGCCCTAGTGTCAGCACTGGTGCTGACATTTCCATCCCTACTCCCCTATCCGCACGCTGGCGTGCAAAGGTGCTGGCACCTATTCCCTCGAATCCTTTGACCCTCTTTCTCTCCCACCTCTTTCATGTCTTCCGAATCTATCTCGACCTCGGGTCTCATTATTGCCCTCACAGTAGGCATCGGTGGCGGAATGCTGGTCATTTGTGCCCTGGGCCTACTGAGTGGCTATTTAGTGCGGCGGCACTGGCTGTTCAAGCGTGAGCAGTCGTTGCAGCAAGCGCGTTTGCAGACATGGTATCCAATGGCCAATACTGCACATCCATTGGCGAATGTGCCAAAACCCAAACAAGAGGCAATCACGCTGTACCAGGTGCCTGACACACAGGCCAGCACCCCTGCGGCGCTGCGCCCCGGCGCCTTTGTATCGCCACCCCACGCTGCTCTAATTCCGCCCACGGTACAGACCACCACACCATTCCAGGTGAACCCACCCGAGGATTCAGTTCATTTCCCCAAACAAGTCTCGGCGGAGGCGCCTAGCACATCAGTCTCACTGGAAATGCCGCCGATGCAACCTTCTGCGTCGCAGCATGCCGTGCCTCGAACGCACTCCTTCCGAAACAAACTGAATCTCTCTCATTCGCTTTCGCCCAAGTCATCCATACGCCAAGCAAGTCAGCGGTATTCACGCCTGAGCCAGGGAATGCTTTCACGCTTCCCATCACATTTCCGTTCACACTGGTCCAGCCGCCCCGTCTCTCTCGAGTCGGGCGAGTCTCTTGGTATGCCTGAGAAGGAAATCCCCATGGTTCGGCGCCTGACGCGCAAGGAGCCCCGCTTCCAGTACGACTCTAGCTCCTATTCATCGTCGGTGGGCACGCCAGAGGACAGCTGCGAAGCGCCTGTCGACGGTCTGTCGGCGGCCCTTATGCCGCCGCCACCCGCCCTGCTCAAACCAGCAGAGGCTGAATCGAGTGACATGCTGCAGCAGCGGATCCGCGCTTGGCAGGAGAACAGTATGAATGCCGCTCTCCCCGAAGAAGATGATGCCGTATCCCTTGTTGCCGACCTGCCTTCCCTGTCCCAGTATCGCTCGAACAGGGCAGCCTTGCGCCGTCAGGAGACGCGCTCGTCGATTCATTCGGCCGGATCCGAGTCAGTATACACGCAAACGACTATGAGTGAGGTTCTCCAGCCGTATATAAACATGGAGCCTGCTCAGCTGACGCGGATCCCATCCATCCGTCCCCAATTTATGGCCGAGACGTCTCTCGAGAGTTGGCTTGGACCCGAAGACCCACGACTCGCTAACACAGCACAGACGCCTGAATCGGAAGAGCGCGGTGCAGGCTTGTTTGCCGAAGTGCCCATGGTGGTATCGACAGACGTCGAACCGGCATCGAAGCCTCAACGTACCTCGCAGGCCACAGAGCTCTCCTTGTCCTTGCCTACATCCTCGCCCAAAGCGTTATCCGCCCGTGTCTTGCCCTATGCGCCACGGACTCCGTCGCCGCTGGGACGCACTACATCGACTCGGGCCACGGTGCCTATGAACTCGACGCCCTCGGCCCCCATGTCGACTACGGAGGTCCAGCTGTATTTGGCTCCGATGAACGACACGCCACCGCAGCCACAGATGTCCTCCTATGCGACATCCAGATCTTCGCGCTCGTCATTCCCCAGCTTGATGCGTTTCTCAAACGAGATCTCGCCCAAATGGAAACACAATTCCCACACAACCGTGTCCACAGAGATCACTTGGGTCGAGAACCAGAGTGCTGTATCGAAAGACCGCGAGGCTGACTCGCCGCCTATGCCGGAGCCCGAGGCATCAGCGAGCCCCCGCGTGTCGGACTTGGCACCTTGCTCTGTGGATGTGAAACCAGACTGGATGGCCCAGCGCAGCATCTCAGGGGCTACGTACGTGGAAGCCATGGGCTACGCCTTTGACGATCCTACTGAGATGAATCATGCGATCACGGAAGGATGTAACGATCGCTCGGCAATCACAAAGCAGGGCCGTCCTTTGCCCTCACCGCCTTCGCGGTCGTCCTCGTGCCGCTCAAGTGCGCTAGCCCACTCTGTCACCACGGAGACTGGTCACGCCGAGAACCATATGCATGGGTCGCCCATTTCTCTCTCGTCGCCGATGCAAACAATGCATGCATGGTTCTGTCGTCACAATGAGGCCGGAAGGCCCACACCAGTGCCATGCACACCTAATGCTGCCGCCCGTTGACAAGCTGCAGCGCAGCGTAGTAGTCCATCTAGTAGTTTGCCCCACACGGTTATTGGACATATGTGCCTCCACCGCACAAGCCATGGACAGCGCCACCAACGGCTTGGCCGGCATGCCGGTGATCAGGCCTCTGACAGTGCGTCGTTCAATGCGACTGTCAAGTACCGACAAGCCTATATCCTTGCCTGAGCCAGATCCAGTTGTGCCGATCCCTTCTTCTCCTGCACGGAAGCGCCGCAAGACGACTGTGACAGAGTCTCCGGACGCGCTTCCTCCCTTGCTGCCTGCCGAGGAGGTAGTCCAATGCACCACACTGGCCCAACCGAAACTTCCTTTCTCTCTTGTGGAAGCTCAGAAGCACTTATGCCACGTTGATCCTCGCTTCCAGGCCTTATTTGCTCAGATGGACCTTAAGACGTACGAGGAATTGCGCGACGGACAGGTGAAGGAACTCAATCTTTTCCGGGTACTGACCACCTCTATTCTCGGTCAGCAGATTTCCTGGCGCGCCGCTCGCAGCATAATGTACAAGTTCTGCCGCGTGTTTGAGCCTACTTTGCCGTTGCAGCCTGATTTTGAGCGTCTGCCCAAAGAGCAGCTACCGTTTCCCACGCCGCTTCAGGTGCTCGATGCGTCGGAAGAGTCTCTACGAAGCGCCGGCCTAAGCTCGGCCAAGATCACCTACGTACGTGATGTGGCTCGGCGGTTTGGCGATGGCCGTCTGGATGTCCGCAAAATTGTCGGCATGGACCCCGAGGCATGCATCAATGAACTTGTGCAGGCCAGGGGAGTGGGCCGGTGGACGGCCGAAATGCTTCTCATGTTTGCGTTGCGCAGCCCTGACGTACTGCCCGTGGGCGATTTAGGTGTGCAGCGGGGCATGGTGCGCTTCTACCTAGCCGATACCACTAACCTCACCGTATCAGAACAGAAACGGAAGAGTAACTACGTACCAAACGAACAGGTATGCGAGTGTCGATTACCACCATCGACCCTTTCCCTTGGTGATTTGCGCTTGCGTGCGCAAGGAAGAAAAACGGCCAAAAAAATGTACTTGGATCCACACGAGATGGCCGCGCTTGCTAAGCCATGGGCACCTTTCCGCTCTGTGGCCTGTATGTTCATGTGGTCGATTGAGGGTTGAGTATATACAAGGGCTCATCCTTCTATGTCATCTCTAGGCGCGAGGGGAAAATGGAACGAGGAAGACCGCGGCGGTCGCGCAGCCTGGCTAGGGCGGCTGTACCGCCATCCTTCCGACAAGGAGCGGTGTGCCGTCTCTCGGAGGCTAGCGGTGCGCCGGTGTAGCTGCAGGGTGTGCACTTGCATGGGCGATGGCCGCCGCTCGCAGGGACCCCACATATGAAGGGTGCCTGTTTGCTGTCTCACCCACTGCGCTTCCAGCTGCGCAAGCTCTGCCTGCAGAGCCTCATGCTGGATTTGTATATCGAGCGTCGCCTGCTCGGCCTCGGCGGCTTCGTGCTCCAACTTGTGGAGAGTCTGTTTCTCCAGCTCGGCGGCAGCGGTGTCCGAGGCCATGCGTTCTAACAGTAGGTGTGTCCAATGCTGCACCTGCCGCTTGTGTTCCATTGCCTGTTCCTCAGCCTCGGCTATTGCCTGACGGAGTGCAGCAATGTGCTGCTCTTTTTCTGTCTCATCCGCTTCTAGGAGCTGCAACTGCACCTCAAGGGACTCGGCTCTCTGTTTCCAACGAAGTTCCTGGGTCGCCAGTCTCTCTTTGTTTTTTTCCATATCCTTGAATACTTGCTCAATTTTTGCATCGCTAGACACGTCTTTTGCGCGCGCCTGCGCCAGCGCTTTGGGTGACAGTAAGTGGATCTCTGGCTGCGTGCTGTTGCATACATGGAGTTCGTAGCGCGATCCTTGCGGTAGACTGTGTACACGAAGGATATGTGGCTGTGGCCAATGTAGCTGGGCCCATGCGACACCATCGACGCGCACTCGGGGCGCTACTACCTGCGCGTGTTTTCCTGCGTGGGAGGTCCGATGCGGCATACCCGAGGTGTGGTCTTCGCAAGACTTTGTGTCCACGAAAATAGTCACACCATCCGGATGTACATACAAAATGCTCACATCTATAGACGATGGCAAGGAGGGGCTGGGTATAGAACCCATCTCCTGACACGGACGCGTCCGTATGGACAGCAAGGCAGGCGGCCACAGCGCTGGACTCGTCACGTGATCCAAGATCACCGCAGGGTTGCGCGTCGCCGAGGGCGCTGTTGCGTCTACCAGCATGGTCCTAGACGACTCGGAGGCAGCCTCGGTCCGCGTGTATTCTCGAGACCCAGAGCGGAAGGAGGATGAGAAGCCCCGACATACTAAGGATGAGCCCAAAACCTCCAAGGATGGTGGCAAGCTCAAGGAGCTCAGCGAGGAAGATGAGCAACTGAAGACGGAACTGGAGATGCTGGTGGAGCGCCTGGGCGAAGCGAATCAGCAGCTCCATCGTCCCGCTCTTGAGGCGCTTCGGAACCTAATCCGTACGAGTACGTCGTCGATGACGTCCGTGCCCAAGCCGCTCAAGTTCTTGCGCCCGCACTACGCACACCTCAAGTCGTTGTATAACCAGTGGACGGTAGAGAACGAGGATCGCGCCTTGTTTGCTGAAATCCTCAGTGTGCTTGCTATGACGTACTCAAATACAGGGGAGCGCGAGACGCTGGCTTTCCGGCTGAAAGCGGACACGATGCGAGCTTCGACGACGGCCGAAGACTTGGGTCATTGGGGCCACGAATATGTGCGCCACTTGTGCACCGAGCTCGGCGAAGAATACAATGCCTCGGGTGAAGACGAAAAAAATGTGCGCGAATTGATGCGTCTTGCACTCCTCGTTGTCGACTTCAGCCTGAAGCACAATGCCGAAGTCGATGCCGTGGACCTGCTGCTCGAGATGGAGGCCGTCGATCAACTCCCTCAATTTGTCGACAAAGACACATTTGAGCGCGTGTGTCTGTACTTGGTGAGCTGCGTGAACTTGTTGGTGCCGCCTGATGACGTCTTGTTTTTGCGCACTGCACGCGAGATCTACCGCAAGCACTCACGCTTCTTTGAAGCGCTGGTGATCAGCATCCGTCTGATGGACCCCGCCTGCATCCGCCAAGACTTTTTGTCCCCCAACAATGAATTTATGCGGAAGCAAATGTCGTTTGTGCTGGCGCGTCAGCAGATCCCTATCGAATGGCTTCAGGATGAGTCAGAGCCTATTACGGACCAAGCACTGATCGACTGCCTGTTCCAGACGCAGCTCTCTTCGCGATTCATCCAATTTGGAAAGGACCTGTCCATCTATGATCCCAAAACACCGGAGGATGTATACAAAACGCACCTGGAAACGGCACGCGTGTCGTCGATCGACTCGGCGCGCGGCAACTTGGCCAATGCCTTTGTGAATGCCTTTGTGAATGCAGGTTTTGGTAATGATACACTGATTGTGAATGCCGAGGAAGGCGACAGCTACGTGTACAAAACCAAAGATCATGGAAAGCTCTCGGCTGCGGCTAGTGCGGGCATGTGCTTGCTGTGGGATACGGAGCTCGGCTTGAGCCACATTGACAAGTTTACGTACTCGTCGGATGAACACGTCCGGGCTGGCTCAATGATGGCGTACGGTATTTTACACTCGGGTGTGCGCACCGAGATGGATGCGCCGCTCGCACTGCTGGCAGAGCATGTCGAGAGCAAGAGCAAGCCGCTTCAGCATTCGTCGATTGTGGGTCTTGGTCTTGCGTATGCGGGTCAGGCTCGCGAGGAGCTCATGGCCCTACTGCTGCCGTACGTACAGGATGAGACGACGCCGATGGACACGGCCGCACTTTGCGCGCTCTCGCTCGGTTTCGTGTTTGTGGGCTCGGCGCATGGTGAGATTGTGCCCAGCATCCTTCAAACGATGATGGAGCGGGAGCCTACAGACCTGAACGACAAGTGGATGCGATTCATGGCACTGGGCCTGGCGCTGCTGTTCCTGGGCAAGCAGGATGAGGCGGATGCTACGATCGAGACACTCAAGGCGATCGAGCACCCTGCTTCTCGCGATGCGAAGATTCTTGTGGATGCGTGCAGCTATGCAGGGACAGGTAACGTGCTGAAAATCCAGACGCTGCTGCATTACTGCGCGGAGCATGTGTCTGCAGAGAAGAAAGAGGATTCAGATGACAAAGAAGAGACCGACAACCAGTCGCACGATCTCTACCAGTCATATGCTGTCCTGGCAATTGCGCTCATTGCCATGGGCGAAGACGTTGGCGCGGAGATGACGCTGCGTCACATGTCCCACCTCATGCACTATGGCGACCCCGTCATCCGACGCACCGTGCCACTCGCCTTGGCGCTACTGAACCCATCGAACCCAGTAATCACGGTTCTCGACACACTGAGCAAGTACTCGCACGACAGCGACCTAGATGTGGCGCTCAATGCGATTTTCGCCATGGGCTTGGTCGGCGCAGGCACGAACAATGCACGGTTGGCCCAGCGCCTGCGCCAGTTAGCCAGCTATTATGCCAAAGAGCCCGACTGCTTGTTCGTTGTACGTGTGGCACAAGGACTGGTACACATGGGCAAGGGTACGATTGGCATTGATCCGTACCACACGGATCGCCAGCTATTCAATTTTTCGGCGATTGCTGGACTGCTTGCGACGCTCCTGGCCTTTACAGATGCGCGCGGTTTTGTGCTGGACCGCACCCACTGGATGCTGTTTTGGCTCTCGGCGGCAATGCGCCCGCGGTTCCTCATTACGCTGAGCGAATCTCTGGAGCCGCTGCCTGTGTCGGTGCGCGTGGGCAAAGCGGTCGACACGGTGGCACAGGCTGGCAAGCCGCGGACGATTTCTGGTTTCCAGACACACAATACGCCTGTGCGTCTTGGCTCGCGCGAGCGAGGTGTCTTGGCGACCGAAGAATACCTATCGTACACACCCAGTACGTATCTACGATGGACTAACTCTAGTTATGGAGGGCTTTGTTGTACTGCGCAAAAACCCTGGAAGCGAGACGATCGACGAGTCGTAGCAAACAGCTGTAGAAAGAGTTTAACGCGCAGACACAAGGGATAGCAGCTCGTTGGCCATATTCGGATCGACGTTCGTCGTACGCGTCAACATCTCCATGACAGCATCATCCTGGCCAGCCAGGAGAGCCAATGAAGTGCCGGTCTGCTCGCCCAGCTCGGCAGCCTCTTCCACCGGCCAGTACATTCCAAGCAGGGGCGGCTCACCAAACTGATCCTTGCCATCACTCAACAGGCGCATGATCTCTGTGAGACGTCGGCACAAAAGACCATACGGATTTCGTGCATAGT
>BCKX01000005.1:551700-618275 GCA_001600775.1 Malassezia dermatis
ACACTTTGCGCCTACCCTAATTATTGCTGGTCTACTCTTCTACCTTACTCGTCGTGCCGCTGGCGGCGGTATGGGTGGTGGCGGCGGCGGGCCAGGTGGAATATTCGGTATTGGAAAGAGCCGTGCCAAGCTATTCAATCAAGAAACTGATGTCAAGGTAAAATTTGAGAATGTTGCTGGTATGGATGAAGCCAAGCAAGAAATTATGGAATTCGTGAGCTTTCTGAAAAATCCAGAGCGCTATGAACGCCTTGGTGCGAAGATTCCTCGTGGTGCCATCCTCAGTGGTCCCCCAGGTACTGGTAAGACGCTAGTCGCGAAAGCTACTGCAGGCGAAGCAGGCGTTCCATTCTTGTCTGTCTCGGGTTCTGAGTTCGTGGAAATGTTTGTTGGTGTTGGTCCATCTCGTGTGCGTGACATGTTCGCTACGGCCAAGAAAATGGCGCCGTGTATCATCTTCGTGGATGAAATCGATGCGATTGGTAAATCGCGTGGAAAGGGAGGCAACTTCGGAGGTAATGATGAACGTGAGAGCACGCTAAATGAACTACTTGTCCAAATGGATGGTTTTGGTACAAACGAACACGTTGTTGTGCTCGCAGGTACTAATCGCCCTGATGTGCTTGATCCGGCGCTCTTGCGCCCAGGTCGTTTTGATCGTCACATTGCCATTGATCGCCCCGACATTAGTGGACGCCGTGCTATTTTCCATGTGCACCTCAAGCCATTGAAGCTGCGTGAGGACGTTGACACGGATCTTCTTGCCGAAAAACTTAGCACGCTCACTCCAGGCTTTAGCGGTGCTGATGTCGCGAATGTATGCAATGAAGCCGCTCTGATTGCTGCGCGTACCGAAGCACCTTCGATCGACGAGCATCACTTTGAGTTGGCTATTGAACGTGTGATTGCAGGTCTGGAGCGCAAGTCACGCGTCCTTAGCCCAGAGGAAAAGACCACGGTGGCGTATCACGAAGCTGGCCATGCCGTTTGTGGCTGGTTCCTCGAGCACGCCGACCCACTCCTGAAGGTATCCATCATCCCCCGTGGTGTTGGTGCTCTTGGCTACGCTCAGTACCTACCCAAGGAGCGTTTCCTCTTCAGCACCGAGCAACTTCTTGACCGCATGTGCATGACACTAGGTGGACGGGTTGCCGAAGAAATTTTCTTTGGACGCATTACTACTGGGGCGCAGGATGATCTCTCTAAGATTACTCGCATGGCTTTCGAGATTTGCGCATCGTATGGTATGAATGACAAGCTTGGTCCCGTGTCCTATCGTACAGATCAAGAGTCGATACACAAACCCTACTCCGAGCGTACCGGTGAATTATTGGACGAGCAAGTGCGCGCCATGGTAATGGAGGCACATTCTCGCACTACCAAGCTTTTGACGGAGCATCGCGATGATGTCGAGAAAATTGCTAAGCTTTTGCTCGAGCGGGAAGTGATCACCCGTGAGGATATGACAAACATGTTGGGCAAGCGACCCTTCAAGCAAGCCGATGAGGCAGATGAATATCTTGACAAGAAGGGGCGTCTCGGGAAAAAACAATCCGGACCTTCTACCTCCGAGGATATTCACCCTGACCCCAAGCTTGCCTCGTCTAAGAGCGATGTGCCTCCGCCATAAATGGAGTCCTTTCGAATAGCCAACGAACCTTGATATTTAATGCCCGTGCGCAGCACGTGATAACATCCGCGTATCGACTATGTAGTGTGTGGATCTGCTGTGCCAAGTAGAGATCGCACATTCATCGCTATAACCAGTTGGGAATTGGGATGACATGTCTGCGATTGTTCCACAACCATCTTGCTTAGCAGATGAAACGAATACTCCAAAATCAAACTCTATCTATTCTAACTGCCTAAACGAAAGCTCATCTGAGGCGCGAGCTTGTTCAATTCATGGTAATGATACTCTGATCGGCCACTCGTCATCCCTGGATTCTGAAAATCATAATGTTACACACCCAGGCGAAAACAAACACGATACCATGAATGTCAATAATGAAGGTTTCAACAAAAGTTTATCACACGGACAACCTTGGGGTCCCAAATCCGTACCGCTTTATCGCTTGCGCTCGCCTTGGAGCACTATACGAGATGCCTCTCCGAGGTCTTTATCTATTCTTTCATCAAACACCGAGATCGGTGCATTTTCTGAATCGGTCAAGGACTTTTCATCTTCTGATATACCGGAGAACGTTTCCACTGCCGATTCACAGTCTCATATGAACACTGAGCCTATACCACGTCCATTTTTACTTTTTTCTCCCCTTCGGAAAATTTCTGCACAATGTGAAATTTATGGCAGTGCTTCGAATCTCTGTGTTAAAGGAGGACTAATCGTAATAGGATTTGACACGGGTTTGACGGTCGTTTTTGACCTCTTACAACGTGTACGGTGCACTTGTGCCTCTGAAGATGCATACGGTGATATTCAACATAAAGTCACAACGCTTGATGTATCTCATGATGCATCTTTTCTAGCCGTTGGGCATGCATCGGGTCATATTTTTTTGTATGATATATTTGACCCGAAAGAACCAGCTCGACATGTCCCACCGATCGACAAACATGTTCTAGCGACGGGTTTAGGAGAAGGTCATTTACCGGGTGCGCCGATTTTGCATATCCGCTTTGTGGGTACGAGAAAAACAGGTTTCATTAGCGCTGATGCCAATGGTATGTGCTTTTATCATTCGCTCGGTCGAATGCTTGGCATGGCATCAAATGATACACTTCGTGTATATGGCCAATATTATGGCTCCCCCCCGATCTTCAGCGCCTTATCATTGCCAATTGGTAATACAAAGCATGCTTCAGACAATTATAATTTCGTTTCACTTTTACTGCAAGACAAAATGCTGCTCATTGGCCTCCAGCCTAGTGCTAAGACGTGGTATCGTGGCGTTGCAACCACACCCGGGGAAACAGCTTCTATGGCCTGGTTTCCGACGACTTTGATTGATGGAAATGTATGTCATCCTATGCTTGCTTTCTCATTTGGAAACGAGTTGAATATTTTACATGTACGCTCGGTGCGTGTGAAAAAGAACCAAGGCACAAATTCTCTTCCTTCAGCTATTATGCTGTCTGAAGAAAGTTTAACACCAGCTCCTGCCCCAATCACGGGTATTCATTGGGTTCACCGCACTCTTTTACTAGTGGGGACCGCTCAAGCTTGGTATCTATATGATTTTCGAAAACAATACTACACTGAATGGCAACCCCATGATCCACTGCTTCAAGAAAAAGAGGGAGCTGGTTGCCAAATGCAATATTTTTCAATATGGAGAAGCAAGGCCTTTATATTAGCTGGTGATCAAGTATATGCTGGTGACTTTGTGCCTTGGAACGCGCGTCTTAGAGAATTGGAAGAGACACATGACTACCTATCTGCCATTCAGCTTGGCCTTTCTTTATACGACGGGGCCGGATTAGGATCAGGCATTGGACTTCCGAACTCTTCGTCACAACAAAAAGCTATCATTGCGGAGTCTGTTCAACACCTGATTCACAAAGCTGGTTCACAATTACCGTCACATAAAAATGAAGCTACGGAACTGGTGCAATTATGCGCACAGTTTTCTATCGCTACTCAGAAATTCAATTATTTGTTCGGTGAATTGTATACTATGTACGAAAACCTCGGACTTGATGCTACCTTTGTACAGGAAATTGAGGAATATATCATTTCAGGAAGGATCCGAGCCCCACCCACTTATATCGTGAAACAGCTTCTGGCGTTTAAAGATGAGTTACAAGACTATACCAAGGTGGAACAATTAATCCTAAAAGTCGATCCATTTCACCTTGACTTGGACCAAGCGATGGCGCTCTGTATTGAACATAACTTGTGGGATGGGTTGGCATATATTTGTGAAGAGGCACTACAGGACTATGTTACACCAGTTGCAAGAATTTTGCATCACCTGCATTCAGCACACTTACTACCAGACAGTGAATCAAAGGGCAAATCTTTTAACTTTTTGAGTGCACCAGAGCCAGGCGTCTATTCAGTTTTCAACATTATTTCAGCACGCTATCAAGGACTAAAGTATTCATCTAGGGAGCCTTTACCTAGAAAGGTGGCTGTGTCGGCTGTTCAAAGTTTAAATGCATTATTATTTTCCGAATGTCCTATTGCCCTGCCCGGTCTAGAAACGCATCCTTGGAGCGATAAGCCATACCCATATTTACGCACAATGATGATATTTGATGCTGAAGCATTCCTGAATGTTCTTGATATATCGTTTGAGCATGAATTTTTCGGCGGCGAGGATAACTCTGAGCTATTATCTCGAAGTGACGTTATGGATATACTGTATCGTATTTGTTTGACAGATCTTCCTGGTTCCTCAGTGCTATTTACAGCACTCTTTGCTGCCAGAAATTCGGCGAAGTATCCACAATTTTTATCTGTGTCGGATACCCAAGCAGAGTGGCTTTTTCAAACTTTTACTCAAGGAGGAACTCATTATGATGATTGTGAGTTTGCATTAGAATGTCTGCTTTCCGTTCATCCGATTATCTATACCCAGGATCACTTGGCACTGTTAGAGCGCAACAACTTCTGGAAAGTTTATGAAACCGCTTTGAAGAAAATGAACAAATATAACATATTGTTACAGTATTATATGCTTGATCGAGATGGTGGGCATCACACACCGGGGCAATTATATGATCGCGTCACCACTCTTTTCAGCGTATCTGCTCTACAGCAGCATGAAAATTGGAAAAAGTTGGAAAGCGTTTTCCTTGAAAGTGTGCCGGATGTGCCAGAACCCCTTCTTGGCGATGTGGGTCAGATTGTTATCTCCTATTTTCGTTCCTGTGATACTTTTGTATTGGAGAAACTTTCTGACAACCCTCGCCATCAATACTTATATCTTTCACCATTTTTCCCTCTCGACACTACCCGTACTGAGGAACCTGCCATGATTCTGCGCGCAAAATGGATTGAATTGGTTGCCGAATATTGCCCTGCTCTGTTAATTCGCCAACTGGAAAACCATCCGGTTTCATACTTTGATCTGGACCAAGTCTGCAAGATTTGCGAGAAACATGGTTTTTGTGATGTCCTCATTTGGGCGTACGATCGACTTGGTCAAATTGATCGAGCTATGGACGTTCTTGATACTTTTGTTGATCGTGCGGTATGTCGAGTACAAACGTGTATTGAAGGCCATTCGGATTCGGTTAGTACTGCAACAAGTGAATGTAACATGAATGAATGCCAGCAAGTTTTCCAATCTTTGGACATCGCTGTGGAAATGGCTTGTCGAATTGGCGTTGAACATTCTACACAAGATCATGTCAATGCCGAGGATGTGCGGGAGCTTTGGTTTAGAATTCTCAATGCTGTCACTGCACTAGAACATATACTGACATCGCGTTTTGCTTCTACATCGGGTCAATTAATTTCGCTTGCGTTGTCTCGTTGTGACACGCTCATCGGAAATGTCCTTGCAGCCTTGGTAACGTCAGTGCCTTTTGAACTCGTGTCTTTTCCTCTGATGTTTAAACGCCTATTGTGCTACCATCCGAAGACTCCGAAGCGCTCATTCTATGAAATGCGAAAAGTTATGAATGCAATGATCACGGCCTATCGACTTCGATGCGACCTGCTCCGTCTAAGCTCGCGACTATCTATGGCGGATGTTACGCGTCTCTTCCGTGAACTAGTTCGTGAACGCAGTATCGGATGGCCGGTATGTGAATCTTCCTTAACATGCCAAATATGTGACAAATCTCTTAACTACGAATACGTTGATGGAGCCGAATTTGATCTGATCATTACATCTCATGGACACCTCTTCCATCATGACTGCTTTAAGAACTCTGACCTCCAGGGTGTCATGCGAAAATAACCGGGACGCTGTGCGAGCATCTGTCACAGCCTGCATATCAACTGCATGAATAGCCTTACCTGACGCATGGGGAATATTAAATTTCAAATATATCATTTCTAGGCATCTGTGTATGCATAATCGATCAAATGTAGTCAGTGCGGGCCAAATCCGGGGACTCAATTTGAGGCCCAGGTATTAGGTACAAGTAGATCGCTGCGCTGCTCACTCCTTTTGCATGCATCGTCTTGCAGACGTTCAAGGTGTTCTCGTTTTAGCATCCTTCGACAAGTTACTGTGCCTAAGGATCTCACATCTTCTGCGTAACATATCTTAATTTATTGAGGCAAACGAGTCATCTCTTGCAGGATGGCTTCCCCAAGACCCGATGATGCTTCATCGAGTCAAGGTGGTTTCAAAACTTGGTTCTCATCGTTCGGCACACGTGCGGCGTCTCCTCAGAGACCAGAATCCTCACTTAACACACCCTCATCTTTATCAATATTTGGACAACCTTTGCATTATGTCTTAAAATGCTCCAGTGTTCCCATTCGTTTGGCTGACGCCAATGGGGAACCGTATATTTGGGGCTATATACCAGCGATTGTGGCAAAAACAGGTCTTTACTTGAAACAGCATGGTATGTTACACAGTATATGAATTTAATAGATCAGGCTTGACTGTGGAAGGTGTTTTCCGCGTGGGTGGTTCAGAAAAACGCGTTCGAGAACTTCAGGATATCTTCGACACCCCCCCCAACGTTCGTATGAACTCTTGCTCACATTTAGTACGGGAAAGTTATTGATTGGTCGCCATACACAGTACACGATGCGGCTGGTCTATTACGTCGTTACTTAACTCAAATGCCTGTACGTTTGCCTTTCTAATATACAGGAACCCATCATTCCGAAAAGCATGTCCAGGAAATTTTGTCGTGTTATGACCAAGCGCGACCTTGAGGAGGGTGCAAAGATTGAGCAATACCGTCGTCTTATCATTTCCATTCCTCAAGCTAATCAGTATCTTCTTCTATATATCCTTGATTTATTGGCTGTTGTGGAACACAATTCTGACAAGAATATGATGACTGCACAAAACTTGGCCATTGTATTCCAACCATCCATCCTTAGCCATCCAAATCTCAGTTCGAAAGATGAGCATTTGGCTGCTGTTGAGGTGATCGAGTTTTTGATTGAGCACCAAGATCACTTTGTTCTTGCTTTGTCAAACCCTCCTCCGAAGGATGTACCTCCTGAAGAACTTACTTCTCAAATTCCTAGTGAGATTGAAGACTACGTTATTATTCCTTCAGACTCCGATGAAGAGGTGTTGGAATACCAGGTCCACCTAGGCGGTGGCTCCTTGTTAGCAAAGACCCAAACCTCCCATCAATTCTTTGGAAAATTTGAACGGAAAAAACGTATGGAGCGCATGCCGACAACTCCAACAGAGGAGGAACCCAAAAACTTGAATTTAACCGTGAGCCATGACACACCACCTCCCCGTCCAGGTCATTCTTCTCCCCTGTTCACATCCACATTTTTCCGGAGGCGATCGTACTCTCAAACAGATGGAGCAGTGGATGATCATCGGCTACCTTCTGCAGCAGACGCATCTAAGAATCTTGAATCTCGGCCCTCAAAGCCGACACATCATCCAAGTATCCGGGTAAGCCCTCCTAAGTCGTCCGTAAAACCCGAGCGATCGTTGTCCAGCAATGGGGTTGACCAAATGGAACCCAAACATCCTTATATTTCCTTCCCTTCACCTGTGCGCTCGGATGAATGTTTGGTTACACGAGTCTCTGGATCCGAACTGACTGATTCTTCTGGGACATGGAACCAAGGGCGACTGACCGACAGTAAGCCACCGTTCAGAAACACTTACTCGGCGAAACGTACTTATCGACACTCGAATCCACCCTCTCCAGAGACCACCATTGTGCCCGTATCGCCACCACCTAATGAACCACATCTAAGTCCTGCACTATCTTCGCAGAAAATCCACATCTCCCCGACATTCGGTCCTACCTACTCCATGGATCGACAGTCAGCATCATCACAGTCCAGTGTCCTGGACGCATTGGGCCCCGTCATGCCGTCCTCCAAGCCAGAGGGCTCTGTACCTTGGTCACATGGGTCGCCTGTTAAAAATACACTCGGCTTCATGCCACAACAGGCATCTTTGTCAGATGTACCAAAAAATCCTTTAACTACTCTTGGCGACCCTATTCCGTCATCTAATAATACAAACCCTGGCACAAAACACGATGATCTTGATATAAAGTTCGCTAAGGTTGTTCTTACTCTTTCAACACCAAGACCATCACCTTAGGTATATGCTTGGCTAATTTGGAAGGTCATTCCAGATAGTGACAAAGGTTATTCACTTTGCGAGGGATATACGAAGATAGATTGGAACTTTTCAAATCCCCAACTCGGTTGATGCTCACGTACGACGCTACTTCTACTGCATTCATTCTACTGGTACTTGTTCGGCGCCAGCCCACCATGAAACAAGCCCTAATCCTTGCCCTGCAATTGTAGCAACAACTCGGTAAGCAGAGCTTGTAGTGGATCCTTTTGAGCCTGGGGCTCCAGGGATGTTGCCCACATGACTCGGCGTCTCGCCCAACTTTCCCTCGCCCACAGCGGGTCCAGGCTCAAGATCATAAAATTCATCTGATTCAATGGCAAATCGTATTGTTTCACCAACGTCCAGATACATTCTCTCTTCAGGTGCAGATAACAAGGGATCAGTCACATGTGCATCAGAGGCAGGATCCAATAGCCAAAACCAGGCCTGCTCTTGGTAGTCAAACGCACATGGAGACGGGAGCAAGTGTGGCAATATGAAAATATCATCGAAAAATCCCATTGATATACGAATTGCATCACTTGAGGAGGAAGATATGCGTCCCACTAGGACCTCATTGGTGAATGGCCGGAAAATAACTAGGCGAAATAATACCGTGTAGTACAAGCATCCGTCGCCCCAGCGAACTCGGCCTTCACTAGCCTCCAAGATATCGTGAACACATATACATAAACCCACATCCTGCAACACCTACTGTAAATACAAAACCACGTACCTTGTTGGCGTACTTCAAATTTATTTGTTCTGTGATGGCTTTTGCTGCAGATTTATTGAATTGCTTTGGCTCCACCTTTATAGTATCCTGGAATGAGTGCTTCATTACATACTTCTATTTCCGATAAGATGAACATGCTTGCAAGCGCTCGCCTCCTGGCAGCGCCTGCACAAGTGTGTTGAATTTAGAGACACGACCCACCGTGTCGTGCAGGATGACGGTCACGGCACCGGCCAAAATTCTCCTCCACCGATGCCACGTGGCCACATAGGCACAGTCAGCACACGTTGGCAACGCTTCCAACGCACTGGCCTGCAGACAAGGGCATCGTCATGAGCGCGAAAGATGTTATGAGCGATGCAGCCCACTCACTTGCTCCACCTTACACGGAAGAAGAACCAAATGGTGACACATCTGCTCCAGAAAATACTGGCGAGTCGGCTGAAGACGTACGCCCCGTTGAGCATAATCTTCCAAAAGCCTTGGAGTTATTACAGCAGTCTCTTATAAACCTGGATGACGTACCGATTCTAAGATTGAATTCAATACGCATTCAAGGACTGAAAAACATAAGGCATGGTTTTCTGGCATCTATTTGCCGTCCATATGTCGACCCTTCAGCATCCGAGGCATTGTTGGCGGATTGGAGATACGGCCAACGCACACAATATCCCATGCCAGGCCAACCTACCACCATTTTTGAAATTATCCAATCTGCGACCGCTTTCAGTGCTGATATTTCGAAGATGGATATCGCGAAGGACATTTCCGTGCAGCTCGAGCCTGCTCAACAGCCCGTCCAAACTGAGGCTGAAGAGGTGGACGTCGTCCTTCGTATCCAGCCTGCCAGCCGCTTTTTTCTGAAGACAAGTACTAGCGTCGGAAACAGTGAAGGAACTGCCTCTGTGCAGGGTAAAATTCGCAATTTGTTTGGAGGAGCAGAGAGTTTGGAAGGCAGTGCCACATTAGGAACACGGACCAAACATTCATACAATGTGAGTCGCTCTATTCTCACATCAGCTTTCTTTTACGACACCCGTGTTTGCCTGTCCTGATTTATGGGCTAATATCTCTGCAATTTCGCAACATCGCGATCTGACAAACTTTATCAGCGCACACGAGGGTCAGCATATGGTTCGCTCTGCTTTGATGTATTCAGCACCTGGTGGTACTCGCCACGAACTAGCCTATGAAGCTTGTCATCGTCATTTTCATCACATTTCACCTGAGGCTTCGGTCTCGTATGTATACTGTCACTCACACTCAGCATCCGCCGCCTGGCAAAGCCATCGATCAAATCAGCGATCTCGTATACCATCGAGCGCGACACGCGCGACAATTCATACATCACGATGGTTGGTTCTTACTTCAAATCAGTACTAGAATATGCAGGTTTAGGAGGTGATACCTCCTATGTTAAGACCGAGACACAGGCATCTGTCTCTAATACATTTTCCGAAGGCTGCGTATGTTTTCTTTCCTAACTGTAGGCTTGGTCGCTTGGATTCAGGACAGGTCTCATGAAAAGCCTAGATGGAAAAGCACCCTATCTTAATGATAGGTTTATGCTGGGCGGACCAACATGCGTGCGCATGTTCCGTCTCAACAGTCTGGGACCTAAACAAAAAGGTACGTGGGGGGTATTTAACTCTAGTGGACTCTCTCGGCGGCAATGCCTTCTGGGCAGCCGGTGCAAGCCTTTTCGCACCCATTCCCGCACGACCAGACTGGCCGTTGAAGCTTCATGCATTTGCTAACATGGGCCAGCTGATGCAGGTTCACCCACGTGTCCCTATCGGCTTGCAGACATTCCATGAATTACTGCAACCATCGGCCTCTATGGGAGCAGGTCTGCTTTTCCAACAGGGTCCGGTTCGTCTGGAACTGAATTTCGGGATTCCCCTTTTGATCCGTGCAGGTGACGGCAGTCGTAAAGGGCTGCAATTCGGCATTGGTTTAGAATTTCTGTAGTGCGAGCATCTTTGTGGTCCAAGCGTCTAGGGTTGCCATCACGTGCAGAGAACATCATGTTGCCGCATGACCTTCGGGTTGGTCATGGCGACATACTCGTCTGAGGAGGCCGAAGGCAAGCTACTACGCAAATTCCATACGCCATTTAAGAGAAAAGTAACAGAAAATGAAGATTTGACTGAAGAAGAGAGGCCGTCCAGTTCTGTACCGCCGAGACCTGTGCCACTATTGCCCAGTGCCGGTGAGCCGAGTTATTTGTGTCAATGGCGAGCGCCTCAGACACGAAAGCATAAGACGTGGGAAGGTGACGCCGTTTTGATTTTACACTCCAATAAAACTTCGTGCTCCTTGCGCTCGATTCATGATGGCTCGATGGTTGTAACCAACGCCGCTTTTCGTAAAAGTGATTTGCAGGCGGGCGACAAATTATACGTCGGCGGCAAGGAAATTGTGATTGAACGCATACTCGAATCATCTGCCGATATTTTCCAAGAGTCTCACCCCGAAAGATACTCGCAGGAACGATCGCGACTGAACACGCCACGGTCACGGCTGGGATTGCAGCAGCGCACTATCCCAACGTCCCAGTTTTATTCTACACCTATACAAAAGGCGCCAGTGAACATGACCAACAGAACTGATCCTATGCCGCTAAAAATGGTCCAAGAACCGCATCCTCGCTACGATCCAAATGCACCAGGTGCGGTGTTGATGAAACGCCCCAGTGCGAAGCATCAGCAAATTTTTGGACGAGGATTACCTATTGTGGACGTGGTACTAGATCCTGATCTCTCACGCATCTTGCGTCCACACCAAATTGAGGGTGTTAAGTTTATGTATGAAGCGGTGACAGGCATGACCTCAGTGGACTACGGCCATGCATCTACTGGGCAGGGTGCCATCCTAGCGGATGAAATGGGTCTGGGAAAGACACTTCAAACTATTGCCCTAATTGTGACATTGCTGCGCCAAAACTGCTACTTTTCTTCTGTGACTACGGGCACGGTTGAAAAAGTACTTATCGTGTGCCCTCTAACGTTGGTGGTCAATTGGAAACGTGAGTTTCGCAAGTGGGTCGGTCGCAGCTCTATTGGGCTTTTAGCTGTTGAGGGTGATGGTCGCAATGAAGTGGAACGTTTCGTCTCCGGACGGCAGTACCAAGTCTTGATCCTTGGTTATGAGCGTTTGCGCAACTGCGTCAATGAATTGGCCAAAGCCTTTCCAGCTGTGGGGCTTGTTGTCTGTGACGAGGGACATCGTCTCAAGTCTAAGGATACAAAAACGACGAAATGTTTCGACTTGCTTCCGACACGTCGCCGACTTTTACTGACCGGCACGCCGATTCAAAACGATTTACGTGAATTCTACACCATGGTGGATTTTGTATACCCTGGCCTGTTTGATCAGTACTCTGTCTTTAAGCGCATATTTGAAGAACCCATCATGCGAAGCCGTCTCCAACATTGCACCGAGGAAGCATTAAAACTGGGACGTGCGCGTAATAAGGCGGTGTGTATGATAGTCTGACCAAAGTTGGCAACAGTGACAAAAGGCATCATTATTCGGCGCACGGCCGATTTGCTTGACTCGTACCTCCCACCTAAATACGAGATGGTTCTGTTTTGTACCATGTCGCCTATTCAGTGTCGGATCTACGGACTATGCTCGGAGTTTGTTTCGAATCAACTTGCTGTAAGCGAGACACGGAATTTTCTTCCGTACATAAATTTGCTACGGCAGCTATGCAATGCACCTGACTTGCTTCGACAGGACCTCACGTTTATCCCTCGTGAGACAGAGTCCAAAGCCCAGTCACTAGCACGAGCGGTCGAGACCATGTTGGACCAGAAACACCTTTGTTCTCCAAACAGCCTGCAAAACAGCGGCAAGATGATGGTCTTGCATCGACTCTTGATGTCGATCTACCAACACACCAAGGATCGTGTCATAATTGTGTCCAACTATACCACCACGCTGGACATGTTACAGCGGTACTGTGTACAGCAAAACTTTTCCACGTTACGACTGGATGGACGAACCAAGGCAGAGGCGCGTTCGAAATTAGTGCATCAATTCAACAGACAACCAGATGACAGGACCGACTCTGATCCATTTGTTTTTCTCCTCAGTTCCAAGTCGGGCGGTGTGGGTTTGAACTTAATTGGAGGCAACAGGCTTATCTTGTTCGACAGTGACTGGAACCCAGCCACCGACCGTCAGGCAATGGCACGTATTCACCGTGATGGCCAAAGAAAGCCTTGTTATATATATCGGATGCTCTTGGCGGGATCGATGGACGAGAAGATCTATCAGCGACAAGTCACGAAAATCGGACTCAGTGATGCGCTGATGGACAGCGGCGCAGACAAAGATGTCAATGATTCAACTGGCGACTCGTTCTCCCAAGAAGAGTTGAGGGACATTTTCAATCATCAACCAGAAACGAAGTGTCTCACTCATGATTTGCTTGGGTGTCCATGCAACGGAAGCGGTGCGGATCCAGTGGAACTGGAGGAGCAAGGCGATGGTCCGAATCCCGGTGCGTTGTCCATCCGTCCCCTTGGATTTATATCTGCAGCACAATTTTCGAGTGATGTGGACTTTAACAAGATGCAACGACGGAAATTAGCTCGTCAGCTCACTGGCCTATTGCACTTTGATTTTGGCAGCCACGCCACTTCTTTCACGTTTGACGATATGCTCAGGCAGACTCGTGCCATGGAAGAGGAAGGAAGTCAAATACCCCCCAACCGTCCACCGGAGATGCCATGTCCTGACCCTCCAATATGTACGATATACCATACTAACGTCAGTGGATGATGACGCCCACGTTTTAGAGCGGTTATTATCCAAATACCTTCGACCATCGGCCGTCTCAGTACGTATGAAAATATTCACACACAGCCCTCCTATGGTACAGGTGGCCAGCTCAGTTATGTCTTTATAAAGCCACCCGAAATGGGCCCTGCATCCGATACCGCAGCGGTGCCACCAACGCCCCTCGTCCAGGACCCTGCGTAGCCCAGGGACCTCCACATTTGTAGCAGGCTTGGACGTAGCGCCTGCTTCTCGATACAATGTCCACGTTATCGGCGGACGAGTACACCCAACTTTCGCGGGAAGACCAAGAGGCGTATGACCTCGCAAATATAGAGCGTATACGAAAAGAGCAAGAGTCTCTGCCATACCGATGGAACCAAAACTTAGACCACATTGAGATGTTGATTTCTGTACCCCAAGGCACGCGTGCGCGTCAGGTCCAGGTATCCTTGAAACGGAAGTCTATTTCTGTTCAAGTCCACAATCAAATGATTGTTGAGGTGGGTTTTCAATTGCTAAACAGACAGGGTACCTTGTACAAACCTATTCAACAGGATGGCAGTACATGGACAATCGGTACGTGTTGCGCCCTAATATCAGATGATGGTCAAGTACTGAGCCTTTATATGGAAAAGGAGAACGGCAACGAATGGTGGCCGCATGTGGTCACGCACCATCCTCAAATTGACACCACGAAATTGGCACCGGAAGATTCTCAGCTGTCGGAATTAGATGGCGAAACACGGTAGGTTGCAGTCACTCACGCAACAGGTCGATGGTGGAACGCATGATGGTACGTAACCCTTAGAGAACTAGGGCTAATGCACATTGCCTAGTTTGAGAACCGGCAGCGGGTATGACCAGCGTAGAGCGCTCACGCCAGCAAATGAAACGGACCACACCTCAGGGCACACCGTAGTCCGCCACTGCCCGTGGGACCTGTCGAAACGGCCTATGGAATACACAAAATAGCGTATCAAAACCTCGTTCGAGTTCTAGTTTTGTATTGGCAATTGGACAGGCTTCCGATATAATGACAATCGGCCTCGCAAGACCAAGTGCCTTCTGGTACAACTGCCATGGACTGTAACAGACACAAGACAGGTATGACAAATAGCACACCGCGGTACCGGAGCGCAAAGGATTGCGCGCGTACACGAGACACGAGCGATCCGTTTACAGACGGCGACCACGGCGACCACCCTTGCGGCGAGTCGAGTCGGAGGGGACGGGGGTCACATCCTCAATGCGGCCGATGCGCATGCCAGCGCGGGCCAGTGCACGCAGAGCGCTCTGAGCACCGGGGCCAGGGGTTTTGGAGCCCACACCACCGGTAGCGCGGATGCGGATGTGCACAGCCGTGATACCGACCTCCTTGCAGCGAGCAGCACAGTCCTGGGCAGCAAGCATCGCAGCATACGGCGACGACTCGTCGCGGTCGGCCTTGACCTTCATACCACCTGTGTTGTTAGCCCTGTCCCAAAACTGCAGCACTGCTGTGTACGTACCAGTAACACGGACAATGGTTTCCTTGCCGGTGAGATCAGTCACATGGACAAAGGTATCGTTAAAGCTAGCGTAGATGCTGTAAGTGTGTTAGTTTCGTTCCACAACCGCCAAGGGCGATGCCATATGACCGTGTGCATATAACATGCCCTCATGGCGGTCATACGTACTGGGCCACACCAAAAACGATCTTGCCGTCATCGACGTTGGGGCCGAGCGAAACTTCCTGGTTGTCGGAGCGGACCTTGGGCGCCATCTGTCAGCGGTTAGCAACTGTCCAGCTTGACAAGAGCGCTGCCCGTACGTACGTTGCCGTAATACGATGGACTGGTGGAAGACTGGGGCCGCGCGCCTTTTCCAGGACGTCCAGATGTATCACGTGTATAATATAGTTGATCACGTGTTAAAGTTATTCGCGTGCGAGCGACGCTAGCGAAGCGCTATGGTATGAGCGGGGGCTCCAGGGCCTTTTCTCCTAACGCACTAGCTAATCGACAGGATGGTGAGTTCGATGTGCGCAGGCATGGCAGAGAAGGGCTTTTTCTGTCATGTTGTGTGGAAACCTGTTGTGTGGAACATGGTACTAACATAAAACAGCCCAAGCAGGTGACGGACATTAAGAACTTCCTGGCGATCGCTCGCCGCCCTGACGCCAAGATGGCGCGCATCAAGAAGACGGTACTTGCCAACCGTAATGTGCAGACCAAGTTCAAGCTGCGCTGCTCTCGCTACCTGTACACCCTTGTTGTGGACGACGCTGAGAAGGCCGAGAAGCTGAAGCAGTCGCTGCCGCCGGGTACGTGGGTGCACACGACGACTAACTCGACCAGGCATGGATGTGAAGGAGATCGGCGCGAAGAAGCTGAAGAAGTAAGAGTTATACTACATCGCTATTGCTGGTTGGACCGCATACCAAGCGTAGTACATGTCCTTGGCGTTCATAGAGCCAGACCAAAATATGCTATTCCCCCGAATGACTGTGTGTATGAGAGCTTGACAGTACTACCTGCTGCCTACCTAGATGAGGGGTATGGTGTAGACAAGGTAGTGAGTCAGGCCTTAATGGCCCAGGGCGTGGAGTAAATGTTTCAGTGCCGAGTAGGCCAGCACAGTAGGCACAGCCATGCCTACCATGATGATAGTTACGCCAAGCGCTTGGTATGCTGGATCCACAATCTTGTAGATCCAGTGCCGCCTCGGCTTCTCCCGCGCCGATCCCTTGGCATCGACGGTGGGGCAAGCATATGAGACTATACGTGGCGTGTTTGGATTGCTCCAGTATACAATGGCATCGTTGATTTTTTGCTGTGCTGCTTCCCAGCCCTGTGACTGCTCCTTCCAGCGCTGCTCGAAGGTGGCCCGCCACTCGGCCAGTGACGGATTGATCATTTCGGGGGACAGGGGGACATCCATAGACTGCTGCGTCTGTATGGCCTTCTCAAGGCGCTCCAGGCGGGCCACAAGGTCCGCCGTATCGGGACTTGACCCATGGCTCGTAGATGCTTGAGTCTGGTGGGACTGTTCCAGCGCCTCTATGCGCATGAGCAGGGCCGCATGGATGGCGGTAGGCTCCACTGACTCGGCACGCGGCAGAGGGACATGGGCCGCATGACTGGGATCAGGCACGGGTGTCTCGACCACCGGCACCTCGGTATCCGTGCTCGTCACGCTCGCCGTATCGTCAAAGGCGTCTGGCACTTCTCGCACCTGGTCCGAAAGGCCGAGCGCGGCCCACGCCTTGGCATCATGCTGAGGGTCACTCGTGCCGACAGTGCGCTTCGTCTGCTCCAGTTCCAACTTGAGGGACGCCACTTCCTCCTTGATGTGCTCATAGGCGGCCAGAGTCGACTCGAGGCTCTTGATCTTGTTGACATGGGCCGCCAGCATGTCATGAGTGTTAGCCAGTTGGGACTCGAAACTAGCAAATGCCGAGGCATCGATGCTGGGCGCGCTGGGAAGCTCCTTGTCCGTGGACCCCTTGGCCGGCACCAGCTGGGGGAACGGCGCCTCCTGGGGTTCCACAGCGCCGCCGCCCAACGTCTCGTTGATATTCTGGATGGTCGTGCCCAGGGCCTTGAGCTCCGTGCCGACCAACTTGCTTTTTTGCAGTTCATTCTGCAGTCGATACAATACATGGTCCAGATTGACGCCCGTCTTACCGCGACGGAAGCCCCCCTCGGCACCAGGGCACAGACCCGCGTTGCTCAGCGTGCCTCCATGCACGCCGCCGCGGTACAAGCTCGTAAAATCATTGCGCAATTTGAGAGCATCTTCGGGCGTAATGACTAGAAACACGCGGCAGGCGACGCGGCGATGCAGGATTTCCTTGTTATCGTCCGTGAGAATATCGATGCCGAAGTCAACCACGTCATCGCTGTGAAGCTCAACCGGTTCAGACTCTTGAGACTCGGGCGACAGGCGCGTTCCATTGATAAAGGTACCATTGGACGACTTGACGTCCTTGATGTACACCCTGTCATTTTCGCACCACACTTCCGCATGGGCGCGCGAGAGCACTTTACTGTCGAAAAACCCATTCACCGGACTGGGCACAGACTTGTTGTTCGAATAGCGGCCGATCTTTATGCGATTGCGCAAGCTGGGTGGCGCCAGGTTGATCTGCTTCGGTACAAACGTGTCGTTCAAAGGATACAAATGCAGGGCCGGACACACTAGACCCTCTTGAGGCCCCAAGGGCTTGGGACCCGCAGTGCCTCCATTCGCTTGTGGCATCTTATTGGGCATGAAATAGGCAAACCTTGGCAAGCAAAAGCTTGCGTAGATGTGACGGGAACAACCGTGTCCGGGCCACTGGGGCTTGGCGGTGGCGACGTGACGGTTCAACCCGCATCTACGGGAGGGCGGGGGCTGCGAACTTATGGGAATTATGCATGGGTATCGAGGCGTTAATAGGCCCCGCTCCACCGCGGGGGCGCCGCGCGTCAGGCCCTTGTCCGTGCCGGTGGCCTGCGTGGCCAAGCGCGAGCAAAGTAGCTAGTAGCAATAGGAGGAGAATCACACGTCCTCGGACCAGAGTGTGCTGCGCATACCGTGTTCTGCGTGTTTTCTCGCTGGTGAATGGCGGCGTGACATCCTGTGGCATGGGGATGACCAGCGCCACAGGCTTGCGCCGCCAGTCGTGTGTCTGCCTGTAGATCTTCCAGCAGGTGATCCATTGCGAGAACCACAGAGTTAGCGAATCGTCGTTGCTAGGCGCCACAGATGTGCTGAGCGTGTACTTTTCGTGCCAGGCTGCCTCCATACGCAGCAGGTACTCGAGGCTATGTTCCATGTCTGCGCATCCAGGGTTGCGTGCGAGGCACGAGCGCAGGTATGCTATCGCAGCGACAACGTCATCGAGGTGATCTTGCGCGGCGTCCATGGCGGGGGCGTCCTCAGTCGGAGCGCCCGACTCCACGTGCTGATCAAGTAAGCCACACGCACACGCCTCTCGCTTCCCTCGTGCGCGTGTGTTGATGAGCCGATTCGCGTCGCTCGAAGACGTCGAGGACCTAGCACCTGGCTATGCGCGGAGCGTGTTAGGCCATGCAGGGATGTGCCTCTTGGAGCGCGGGCTTTTGGATGCAGCTCAATGGTGCGTGATGCTTGACTTACATCAGGGCGCTGGAGCTGCAAGCGTGTGTGCCTCGCGCCCATGCGGAGGCGCTCGGCACGCCGCGCACGACTGAGGTCGGGACCAAGTTCCCCACGCACTCTACGCCTGCCCTGAATGTGGGATCGCCCACGTGGGGCGACCCCAAGCGTCTTGGCGAGGGCGGGGCGTCGTGGACCAGTTGGGAACCGACATCGCCGGCCGGCCCAAGCCGTGCTATGACGTCGCCTGCACCGTCAGTGGACCCGCTAACCTCTCCAGAGGCGCCGGTGCATGTGCGATTTTCCGATCCGGCACCGCCTGCGCTGGACGCGGTGCGCGACGACGAGCTGTATGCGCTGGCCAAGACCTACTTTGACCGCGAGAACTACCATGCATGTGTGCAGCTGCTGAACAAGCAGGCACAACTCACAGATCGGGCGCGCTTCCTGCAGGTGTATGCCAAGCTGCAAATCTATGAACAGCATCTGGACCATCCGGGCGACGGACTCCCGCCGCTGCCGTACACTGAGGCAGGTTCCTCGGCCGCTGTGCCGTCGCCGCTGACGGACCTGCTGGAGCCGCTGCGTGCGCCGCGCGACCCATTTTTACTGTTTCTCAAGGGCGTGCTGCTGCGCAAGCTGCACAAGCGCGTGGAAGCGATGGACTGCCTGCTCTCGAGCGTGCAGGCGTTCCCCTACAATTGGAGTGCCTGGAAGGAGTTCGATCGCACGCTCGACCTGAAGAGCGGGGAGCGTGAGCAAATTATGGACCTGCTTCCTAACTCGTTCATGAGTGTCTTTTTCCTCGAGTACTCGCAGCGGCAGTCGACGCAGGTGGATGTGGCGCACCTCGCGCGCATCGATGCGCTGCTCACGCACTTTCCTGACTCAGCGTACCTGGTCACGAGCCGTGCGCAGTCACTGTACTTGCACCAGGAGCTGGACGAGGCAGCGGAGACGTTCCAGCGCGCGCTCGAGCTGCAGCCCTACCGCCTAGAGGGCATCAGCGAGTATTCCAACACGCTGTATGTGCTTGACCGTGCCGACTTGCTCGCGCAGCTGGTGCAGCAATTTTCGCATGTGACCGACAGCCCCGAGGTGTGGTGTATGCGGGGCAACTTTTACAACCAGCGCAGCGAGCACTTTCGTGCAGTCGAGTCGTTCAAGCAGGCGCTGCGACTCGACCAAGAATGCGTGGCTGCGTGGATCCTGCTGGGCCATGAGTATCTGGAGCTAAAAAACAGCCATGCGGCTGCCGAGATGTACCGGCGAGCGATCGAGATCAATGCACACGACTACCGCCCCTGGCACGGCCTGGGGCAGGTGTACGAGCTGAACGAGGCGTGGTCTGCCGCGATCGACTACTACCAGCAGTGTGCTGTGATCCGGCCGCATGATGCGCGCATGTGGGCCTCGCTTGGCGTGTGCTACGAGCGCTTGGGTCGCCGCGCGCCGGCCATTGCGTGTTTCCGGCGGCACCTCACGTGTCCGCTGACCCAACTCGAGTCCGTCGAGGCGATTACGCGCCTCATTGAGCTGTACGAGCGCGAGGGCGATACGGCGAATGCAACGCTGTACCATTGCTTGCTCGTGCAGGTCATTGATCAGCATGTTGCACACATGGACCCGTCGCTGGCGGCGCGCTTTGCGTTTAGCTACATTGTCGCAGCGCGCTACGACATGGGCGAACTCGACGGGACGCTGTACCATTCATTGCAGGACCAGCGGCTGGGGCGCGCAGCGCGCCCAACGCATCCCCGGGGTGACCTGCAGCGCGCGCACGACTATTTGCAAAAGGTGCTGCTGGCTGGCACGGACATGACGCCCCTCGCGGAAGAGCTGCTGGTGAAGCTCGCGGCTATGCGGGCTGCCTAGCTACATGACAGGGCGCACAAGCACCTTACGCTCCTCGGACACGATCACCTGCCCCGTGGGCGGCGCATTCGCCTCGTCAAAGTGCAGCGCCTTGACGATGCCTGCGCGTGCACGCACCGTCGAACTCGAGGGCGCCGCAAGCAGACTCTGGATCAGCGATGGCTCCGTCTCAGCGAGGCCCGTCTCGTGCCGCGCACGCTGCTCGGGCGTGCGTGCAATGTTGAGCGTCGGTAGCGACACAGTGCCCGCCAAAAAGTACTTGCCAGGCTGCGACGGCTCAAAGCCTGGTGGCGCCGTACGACGTCCGTATTTCATCGTCGTACTCGTGGACGTGGACGTGCGGGCCTCTGAGGCCGCCTCTGAAGGCCGGGGGCCCTCAGTCGACGGCGCACTAGGCGCCTTGGCAGACGTCGGCCCCTTGCGATACCACCAGCTGGCAAACTTGGGGTCGGCGTCGCGCCGCTTCTGCGCGTCGTCCCCGACACGGCCCGCCCCAGAGGCGGGTGGCGCAGCCGTGTCGTGCAGCAGCGGCGGCGACGCGGCGCGCGGTGCCGGTGCGGGCGCCGGCGCCGGCGCCGGCCGCGGGCTCGGGAGCACGTCCTCGTCACCCTCTTCAAAGTTCCATACCCGCACCGAGGGCGGCGGCCCGACGCGGCGGCGGCGCACGTCGGGGCCACTCGCATAAAAGATGCTTTCCTGCTCAGTCTTTTTTACCGGGCGGCCACGCGAGAGGACCGAATTGGGTTTCGTCACAAACTCGAGCGGCAGGCGGTAGTCCGTCGGCATCGGCTCATCCGCGAACGCGCTGCGCACCTCGTCGTGGAAGACCCACGCGACGGGTGGCTGATCGCCCATCACCTCGTGTTCCTCCGGCAGGCACGTATCCAGGGGCGGCAGCGAAGGCGCCGTCGACGCGGGCGGCTCGCTGGGACTGCGCACGCCCAGATGCGGCGTCGAAAGTGCAACGCCGTTCTCGTCCATCACATATGTAAACTCATCGAGCGACATAAGCGGCGATCCGACATTCTCCGCACTCACCGGTGGCGCATTGTGCGTGAGGTCCATCGGTGCTGCCGCAGGCGCGCGCCGCACACCCGCGCGAGCCGCAACGCGCGCTGCCTCCTGCGCGGCCGCCTTGGCCGCAGAGCGTCGGGGTGGGGCCTCGGCACCGATTTGCTCCAGCTCCGCGCGGATACGCTGGAGCGAGTGCTCAAAGTAGCTCTCAAAGTGGAATGTATCGTTGCCATCGTCCACCGCACCGAGCATCGAGAGGTGCGAGCTGTCAGGGTCGGTGTCGAGCCACACATGCCGGCCCTCCTTACTTGCGACTGGGGCACCCTGCAGGGGCTGGAGCGCCGGCTGGATCATGCCATAGTCCCGCGCGTACGACGGCGTCGCCGAGGCGCGTGGCAAAGCGGCCGTCGCTGGCGCCAGCCACGACTTGGGCGGTGGCGTCGGCGGCACCTCAGGGGATCCCACAAGCGGCGAGAGCGCAGGGGCTTGTGAGATGATGGGGCGCGCCGCGTGCGGCCTCTGTGGGAGATGCCACGCAGCGGAGCGGGAGGGAAGGCGCTGTTCGTCGAGCGACGCCCGCCCACGCACATCCTCGATGGGCGGCGCCTTGCTGGGCATGTTGATCGAGGAGAAGCGGCGCCCTGTGCGGCCCGAGCTGCGCCTCCTTTGGAACAAGAGGGGGAAAGGTACCGAGTAGTCGAGGGGCGCACGCAGCTCCTGGGTAGGTGTCGACGTGGACGGCGCGAGCGCAGGGGCAGCACCGGTGACGGGTGGCGGCGCGCTGGCGACGGCGGACGGCACTGGTTCGTTACCGACGGCGGGCAGTACTGGCTCGTGGGTGACGGCGGATGGTACTGGCTCGTGGGTGACGGTGGATGGTACTGGCTCGTTGCCGACGGCGGACGGTACTGGCTCGTGGGTGACGGCGGGCAGTACTGGCTCGTGGGTGACGGCGGATGGTACTGGCTCGTGGGTGACGGTGGATGGTACTGGCTCGTTGCCGACGGCGGACGGTACCGGCTCGTGGGTGACGGTGGATGGTACCGGCTCGTTACCGACGGCGGGCAGTACTGGCTCGTGGGTGACGGCGGGCAGTATTGGCTCGTGGGTGACGGCGGATGGTACTGGCTCGTGGGTGACGGTGGATGGTACTGGCTCGTTGCCGACGGCGGACGGCACTGGTTCGTTGCCGACGGCGGACGGTACTGGCTCGTGGGTGACGGKGGATGGTACCGGCTCGTTGCCGACGACGGAGGATACCGGCTCGCGGGTGACGGCGGACGGCACCGGCTCGTGGGTGAAGGCAGACAGTATTGGCTCGTTGCCGACGGCAGGCAGTACTGGCTCATTGTCGACGGCGGGCGGCGCCTTGCGCGGAACGGCAGGATACGAACGCGACGGACCGTCGGGTGGCGGCACCGGCTCGTTAGCGACAGCAGGCGGTGCCTTGCGCGACACGGCAGGGTACGAGCGCGACAGACGTTCGGGTGCCGGCACGTATGCGTTGTACTGCGTATAGGCAGGCGACAAGTACGCCTCGTCCAGGACGTCGGTGCCGTACGACACAGCACGGGGTGTGGCGGCGTATGATGCATCGACGACGCGAGCATCAGTCGGCACGCGGTAGTGCTCCATGAATGCTCCCGATTGCTCGGGACGTGGCGCAGGCTCAGGCGGCGCAGTGCGGGGCAGGGACCACATACTCGTGATCGGCGGCGCTGGCGCGGCCTGGTCGCGTTGTGGCTCCGCGTAGGCTAGCGCAGGGTCCGCGGCTGGTTGCCAAGTCTCGGGCTTCTCCTGGGGTGTCGGAAAAGGCTCGAGAATGTGCAGACCCAGCGCACTCGTCTCTTGGTCGCTGGGCGGCGCGATCCACGACGACGATACCGACACGTCCTTGAGCTTCGTGTCGTCCGACGACGGCTTGGTGTCGGTTGAGCCAATGAGGGTGGCATCCTGTGCCCCCGCCACATACACTTCCGAGTTGGCAGGAGCGGGGAACGACGTGACTCTTGGCTCGAGCTCGGGGGCGACCGGCGCCTCATCCGGCCACGAGGAAGGCGCGTCCAAAAGCTCAGGTGCCTGAGGTTCCTCAGCGGCCGGCTCGGCCGCAGGCCGAGCGGGATCAGCACTCGCCGTATGGGCCGCAGGCTCCGTCCCGATCTGCGCCATCACGGAGCGTGGCGACGGCGTAGCCCACGGGGGCGGTGAGCCACGCACGATATGGATCGTTTGCAAGGGCGGCGAGTAGGTGTGCGTGTCAGGGAGGCGCACAGGCAGCAAGTCCGGCACAGTCGACTGCGTGACCACTGTCTCCTGTTCGCCGACGGACGGGACGCGCGGCCGCAGAATCGGCGGCGGCGGCGGCGGCGGCGGCTGCCAAGCCTGCTCGGCCATGGCTGTGGCCGGGGAGAAGACGAACGAGGCGCCGCTAGTAGCCCGCGTGTTGCACGACGGGCCAACGTTTGCGCTCGAACCTTCGGAAGAGATGCGCTCCGTGGGCTTGTCCTGCTTGCGGATACGCAGCGCCTCGATGGGCGGCATGCGATACGAGAGCGACGGCTTGGGCTCGGGGGGCGCCTGCGCATGGGGCGTGGGGAACGCATAGCCGAGCTCTCTTAGGTACGCTTGGCGCGCAGAAAAGCCAGCGACCGTGCCCGACATGCCGAGACCAATGAGCTCGGGCGACGCGGCAGCCTCGGCGGACGGCGCAATGTCCGAGTGGGAGTGCGATACTTCGAACGACTCTTCGGGAATCGTCGACTGGATAATCGACGTGTAACGGTACCCAGGCACATAGCCAGACAGCTCCGCGTTGGGCTCGGGCGACGGCGCGACCTCCTCGGGCGATGGTGCCACAGGCTCCGCAGCCTCCTCCTCGACCATTGTGTCTGTAGACGTATCGTGCCACTCTTGCAGCGTTGTGCCGTGGTACTCGGGTGTTGCGTGCAGCCAGGGCGAGAGCGCCTCCGAGTACATGTCGCGCCCCGAGTCAGAGAGGCTGGGCTGGCGATGCACGGACGCAGGGGAACGCTCCGGCGCCTGTATTGACCAGGCGCCGGAGATGGGCTTGGCAGGGCGATCCCAGGATCCTGGGACAGGCGGCGGTGGCGAGAAGAGAGGCGCCTCAGGCGAGGCGCCCGGGTCGGTGCGGGCCATCAGGAGCCAACAGCGTCGCAGCGACGCGCGCGGCGGGAAGGATGTTGTGGACTCATGCACGTGACACGACGCGACACGCGGCGCTGCCAATCGTCTGTCGAGGCGATGGCACACCTCTTCCGCGGCGGGCGTGTGCACCAGATATTTGGGGCCGATACGGATGTAGGTAAAACCATCTTTTCGACGGCACTCGCGCTAGCCAGCGCAGCGTGCCCGCTGGACGGCTCGGCACCCGCACTCTCACTCGATGCGCACGCCGCGGGCGAGGCAGTGGCGTACCTGAAGCCTGTATCGACGGGCGCAGCAAGCGAGGCAGATGAGGGGCACCTACGAACATTTGCGCCACATGTCAAGGCACACACGCTTGTGCAGTTCCGCGACCCCGTGTCGCCCCATGTGGCGGCGACGCGCGATGGTTCTCTGCCGGCAGACGCCCAGGACGCGGCGCTAGTGAGCCGTATTGGCGCATGGATTCACGCGCATTCGCGCGGCGCCGCGCTCATCGAAACGGCTGGTGGTGTCCACTCGCCGGGTCCGAGCGGTACGTCGCAGGCCGACCTACTGCGCCCCCTGCGCCTGCCGACGATCCTCATCGGTTCGAGTGTGCTGGGCGGCATTAGCACGACGCGCGCAGCGTACGAGAGTCTCACGCTGCGGGGCTACGACGTCGATGCGGTGCTGCTCTTCCCGTCGCCCGTATACGGCAACGACTCGTACCTTCGCGACTACCTCGCCGAGCGCGGCGTGCGTGTCTTTACGCTGGGTGGCCCATCGTCGACGAGTGCGTGGGGCCCGCCGCCCGTGCGTGCGGCGACGACCGCGCAGGACCGCGACGCGATGCGCCGCTTCTACCTCGGCGTCGTGCACGGGGAGCAGGGAGATTCGGCGATCAGCGTCGTGCGCCATTTGCGCGAATTGCACACACAGCGCATCACCGCGCTCGAGTCGCTCGGTAGGCGCGCGCACGAACACTGCTGGTGGCCCTTTACGCAGCATGCACGTGTGGGCGTGGATGACGTGATGACGATCGACAGTGCCCATGGCGACTTTTTCGCGGTGCATACGCCCGCGTCGCCTCACTCGCTGCTGACGCCCGTGCTCGACGGCTCAGCATCGTGGTGGACGCAGGCTGTGGGCCACGCACACCCCCGGCTGGCGCTGTCTGCTGCGTATGCGGCGGGGCGGTACGGACATGTCATATTCCCGGGTGCCGCACACGAGCCGGCAGTGCGGCTCGCGCAGCGCCTGCTCGCGACGGTGGGGCGCGGCTGGGCCACGCGTGTGTTCTACTCGGACGACGGCAGCACCGGCATGGAAGTTGCGCTAAAAATGGCAATCCAGTCATCCGTGCGGCGGTACGCAGGTGATGCGCCAGACGCAGCGACGCGCGCACGCATAGCGCGCGGCCGCCAGCCCGGCTCGCTGGGCGGGCGACCCCCCCGCACCTGGGAGGTGCTCGGCCTGCAGGGCAGCTACCATGGCGACACGATCGGCGCGATGGATGCGTGTGAGCCGAGCGTGTTTAGCGAGCACGTCGAGTGGTACCAGGGGCGCGGCTATTGGATGACGCCGCCGACCGTGCACCTGCGTGCGGGTCGCGTGCACATCGAGGTCGCGGACGCAGGCCGCGACTGGCCCGCGTCCGGCGCGCTTGCGCAGCTCGACACGATCGATGATGTGTATGATGTGGAGTCGCGTCTTGCGACGCCTCTCGCTGTGCACTACCGCCGCGTCGTGCATGCGATGCTGGAGCGTCTCGTCGTGGAGGAGCGCCGCCGCTTTGGTGCGCTGGTCCTTGAGCCGCTGGTGATGGGCGCGGGCGGCATGATCTTTGTCGATCCGCTTTTCCAGCGGTGCCTCGTGGAGGTGGTGCGGGAGCGGACGGATCTGTTTGCGATGCGTGATCCGCCGCTGCGCGATGCGACCACAGGCACTGCACCGCCGGGAGAGTGGCGCGGGCTGCCTGTGGTATTTGACGAGGTGTTTGTGGGCCTGGGGCGCCTGGGTTATGCGTCCGGCACCGAGGCGCTGGGCGTGGCGCCGGACGTGTCAGTGGTCGCCAAGATCCTGTCGGGCGGCACGGTGCCGCTGGCCGCGACACTCGCGTCGGACAGTATCTTCCGCACGTTCACGTCGTCGACGAACAAGGCACACGCACTGCTGCATGGCCACAGCTACACAGCGCATCCCGTGGGATGCCAGATTGCGCTCGAGACGCTCGACCTGTTGGACACGGCGCGCGGCGCGAGCTTGTGGGATCGCGCGCGCGTCGAGCGCCTCTCACACCTCCCGTGCGTTGACAGCGTCATGGCGCTGGGCACGGTGCTGGCCGTCGCGCTGCGGACAGACCGCGCGGGCTATGCATCCGAGGAGGCTGAGAGCATCGTGCGCCGCCTTCGCACGCAGGCCGTACCGGCAGCATGCCACCCCGACCTGCCGCCGACGGACACCGACGGGGATGCACCAGCTTTCCCATTGCATCTGCGCCCTCTCGGGCATGTCGTGTATATCATGGCGAGTCTCACTACGCCTGAACCGGTATGCACACGCGCGCTCGCTGCTCTGGAGCAGGTGCTGCAGGCAGCTACGTAGTCTACAGTTTCCACGCAGCACCCGACGGCGGCGTGGTCGCGGACGAGGACGGGCGGCGTCCTGCCACGGCGTCCTTGACCGAGCGGCGCTTGCTGTCCTTGCCAACGACCGTGACGCCCTTGTTGCCCACGAGACTCTTGAGCGCCTGGTCCTTCTCGGACTGCGCGCCGCGGCGCGGCGCACCACTGCTGCGCTCGAGCGTAGCCTCGGCACGCTGCCGGCGCTCGCGCCGTTGCCGTTTCGCATGGCGCCGTTGGTGGTGCAGGCGTTGTTTCTCAGTGTGCGACTGCTCGCTGGGGGCGCCGACGAGCGCGGGCGCCTGTGCTGGGGTCTCGTATACCTCTTCGGGCGCGAGCATGGTGCCAGTCGAGAGGGTCGTGGGGAGTGCCGACTCCATCTGGAGTGCCGGCGTATTCGAGATGGTCTGGATCGCGGCCTTTGGTGCCTTGGGCGTGTAGTGGGCGTTGCTGAGCGCGTCGAGGGTGCTGAAGAAGGCCTCGATATCGGCAGCAAGCGAGGCACGGTCGTGGTCGAGGCGCACGTCAGCCTCGGACGGCGCGTCGGTGCCGCGCGCGGCCTGGTACTCATCCTCATACAGCTCCGCGAGGCTCTTGGCGCTCTTAGCATCCGAGAGCTCCAGCAGGTTCGACGCGGAGAAGGGGAGTGCCTCGACGTCGCGCTGCCGCACGACATCGTCGTATTGCCGCTCCAAGATACGCCGCCGGATCATGGCATCGATGCCCTCAGTGTGCTCCTGCGTCTGGATCGGTGCGGCTTTGGCCGTGCGCTCAAACTCGAGGTCCTCCTGCAGCAAACTGTTGGCCGGGCGCTCGCGCGAGCTCGCCTCGCCCATAAGCGTCCAGTCTTTCTCACGCACGTTTTCGTCTTCGTACCGCGCAATGGCCTCAGACAATTCGGCGAGGTGGCGCTCGTGCGAGGACAGTTCCGAGGTGGGTCCAGGTGCCTCATCCGCAAAGAGGTCATGCGCGACGCGCTGTGCTGTGGCATCGGCCTGGGCATCGTCATCGAGAGTGATGTCCCCTTCGACCTCTTCCTCGTCGATGTCCTCATCGACATCCCCTTCCTCTTCTTTCTCGTCCCCTTCGTCTTCGTCCTCTTCCTCTTCCTCTTCCTCTTCCTCTTCGTCCTCTTCGTCCTTGTCCTCTGCCTCTTCACTCTCTTCTTCTTCGTCCTCTTCCACCTCTTCTCCCGCTTCTTCCTCGTCTTCTTCCTCATTTGCCCCTTCCTCTTCCTCCTCATCCTCTTCCGATGGACGGTCTGTCAACAGGGCCGCTGCCCGACGACTCTTGGACTGCTTAATGGGACGCACGCAGACCTGGTCGTGGAAGCGGACTAGTGTACGGCGCGGCGGATCCTCTGGCTGCGACGCCTTGGCTGGTGCCTTGCGGCGCCCCGGCACAGGATCGAAAAAGTCCTTGTACATGATATCGGCCGCCGGCATGGAGTCGGTAGTCTCCTCATCACTCTCGCTGGCGTCGTCAACGGGTGCAAACAAGTCAATCTCACTGTCGAAGTCCACGTCCGGCTCTTCTCCCGAGAGATTCGCCGCCTGCGTCTGCATACGCCGTTCCTCCGCCTCGGTCATGCGATTAAACTCGTCAATTGAGAAAAAGTCGTCGTCCAGCGTGGGGTGACGCGCCATTACAGGGGCGGGCGCCTCCTCGTCCTCCTCCTCCTCATCTTCGTCTTTTGAAGATGCGACTAGAGCATCAACGAGTGCAGGGTCGGAGACACCGTACATACGTATTATCTCTTCATGCTCCTTGGCCTTCTTGCGCTGCGCCTGCTCCTGCTCATTTTGCAGTGGCTCATAAAAGACTTCATTGGGGTCCATATCACTAAAGTCCGAAGCACCGGCAAAGCCATCGTCATCCTCGTCCTCGTCCTCGTCCTCGTCCTCCCATGCGTCTTCGTCATCCATAGCCTCGGGCTGCGCCGCATCATTCTCATCTGTGTCCTCACCCTCGTCCTCGTCTTCATCCTCGTCGTCCTCTGTACTCGACAACACATGCTCTAAAACTCGCGCAAGCTTCGTATTGCGCAACTCCAGCTGCTGCCATATCTGCTCAGGGCCCATATGGTCCACCACGAGATGCTCCAGTTCGGCGGGCGGAAACAGGGGGTGATAGGACACGTCCACGCCACCTGCGCGTTTTCGCTTCCCAGACACGGCTGATCGAGGAATGCATGCATCCAATAGCGATGACATGTACGGCAGCGAGGTCTTTTCCTCAGCGATGCCTGTCATAAGTGCGCCACCACATACCTTGGTCGTAAAGTTTCTTGGTAGCCTCCTGTGCTAGCGACAGGACACCTGCATCACCCTTCGCTAGGAGATGCGGTGCATCCTGCAGTACCTGGGAGAGCGAGGTCTCTGGCGCCGACATTCCACGCCAAGTCACCCTCTGTCACGCACGTACGGCGTCGGGGGACGTGATGATCCAGGTTTTTCTGGTCATGTGACTATAGTGGAGGGCAGCACTACGCCTAGCGGCGCGGCCGCCGTGAGCTACTCCCATGGCTTGCGAGGGCACGTCATCTTAGACTCACTGGGCGCTTGGTCATGGATCTTGAGAGGGATTTCGCGTATTCCAGGGATCTCATCCTCACGTCCTGTAGTTAGCAGCTCTACTATAGCCGCAAATGACGCAGGATACGGCTCCGTCTGCTCCGACTTGGGCTCCTTTGTAGTGGATTCTGGCGCCGCATCGGATGGCGGTGCATGGATAGGTACCCCTTGCTCGCTGGCCCTACGGTGAGTTTGTCGCACGCACTTTCGCTGCTGGTAGTAGTCGGTCGCTCGCTGAACCGTCTCTGCAATCTGCGCCTCGCTCGCTCCCTGTGCCTGCAATTGTGTCACAATCGAATGGATGCCAGACTAGGTGTTAGGGGTACAACCAACCTGGAACTCGAGGTCATCCTCGATCGCTGGGACCGCCGCCATCGGGGTCCAAGTGAGGGTCTCGCGCGTCCGCCGGCGCAGTTCACGTGATTCTACGTCCACCCCTATGGTCGACGAGATAGTCGTCACGACCGGCAGCTCGGACGTTCCCAGCCCAGCCCCGCCTCCTGAAGAGAAGGGAGGGGGTGATCAAGCAGAGCGTTCTGAAATACCACGAAAAAAGCCCCGCTGGGAAAAGCCGCCCCCCTTGACCAGTGCTGCGCTGCGGTCGCGCACCATGTTCGTGCCAGCCCGTCAGCAGACGCTGCTCCGACTCCCGTCGGGCGTTATGAAGCAGGTCACGCTGGAGCCCGGGAAGATGATCTCTATTGGAAAGTTCGGCACATTCAAGGCCGACGAGATCATTGGGCGCCCATTTGGTCACACGTACGAAATCCTGGCCGATGGGTCGCTCAAGATTATGCAGCAGGCCGTGGCTGAGGCCCTTGGTACGTTACCAATCTAACAGTCAGTGGAAAGCGAGGCTACCAATGAAAACATATTTGATGATGGCGAGTCACAGGCCCTATCGTACGAGGACATTCAAGCGCTCAAGCAGGGCGGCGCTTCAGGACGGGTACGTATGCTTCACTCACAGAAGGAAATTATCCAGAAGCAGCTTGAGGGAAACAAGAGCTACGAGCTCCGGACAACGTATAGCCAAGAAAAGATCATGAAGCGCAAGGAGTCGAAGCATCTGCACTTTTTCACCCCGCTCCCGCCCGATACATTCCATGTGGCCGCCTACCACTTTGAGCGCAGCCCTGACAAGGTGCGCGGCATGCGCTCAGATGCCTTGGCGCAGTGCCTGTCCTTTGCGAATGTCCAGGCAGGAGGCAAGTACCTCGTCATTGACGGCATCGGCGGCCTCCTCACGGGTGCTGTCCTCGAACGCCTCGGCGGCTCTGGCTCGGTTCATCTGATTCATGACGCCGATTCCCCACCGGCCCTAGAGCTCATGCCTCTCTTCAACTTGACGCCGTCCCATACCCACGGCATCCTGAAGATTATACATTGGGCGGCCACAGAACCCGCATGGACTCTGCGTACGTAAGAAGCACTGACACAAGCATCACACATGTCCGATGAGCTTGCCAAGGTCTATGCGACAGAGCGCGAGCGCCAACGCGCGCGCAAAAAGCGCGAAGGCATTGAAGACTTTATCGCCACACGCCAGCAATTTTTTGATGGTGAATTTGATGCCGTACTGATTGCATCGCCGTACGAACCCTATTCAGTCGTGCACCGCCTCATTCCCTACCTCGCTGGCTCGTCGAATGTGGTCGTTCACAGTCCCCACCTTCAGCCCCTTGTCGAAGCCCAGGCGCGTATGAGAGCCAACCCTGTGTTTGTCAATGTATCAGTGACAGAGCCTTGGCTGCGTCGTTACCAGGTTCTGCCGCAGCGTACGCATCCTGACATGATGACGTCCGCCAGCGCCGGGTACATCCTGCACGGCATCCGCATCCTTGATACCTCCACAGAATAGAAAGTGTCCATTTCTTTAGATGTTACATCTAAGTGCACTGACCATCTTTCTATGTGTCTATCGCGTGCCCCTTTCCATCCCCCCATCGCTACGATCCCTCTCCCTTTCTGTGCGTTGATCATCCAGCACAGGCTCCTCTCACTAACTACATACATTCTTTTCTTTTCGCTCCAGCTGGTTTGGTGCGTAGGTCATGCCATCCCCTTTGGACCTCCCCCGGCATATGCACAATGCTTTGTTCCAGCATATGTTCGCAACTAGTCCCGTCTTGGACACAGACGAGGCACAGTTTATGAATCTCCACCCTTACTACGACCAGTCCTGGCCAAAAACAACTAAAGGCTTCGCGGGACTTTCCAAGCCGAATGAGCTATCTCCACTCGAACAACTAAGCTCGGGTAAACCGTCGCTATGGCCTCATGCCCGAAACGGAGGGCCTAACGTGCATATGACACAGGGTATACTTCGTATGCCCAACACGCGCGAGACGAAGGTGTCGACAGTGCAGCATGTCCATTCACTGGGCCGCCAGCATGGGTCCATCCGCCTCAAGACGGAAAGCGTGTGGGACACTCCAACTAGCGTGTCGGAGGAGTCCCCGCCTGAGCGTAGTGAGACGCCCTTGTGTACCAAAATTGCGCGGAAACGTACAATGTCTTCTAGGAAACCACGGCGGAAACCCGCACCGCATATTGGAGAATCATGCCCTGCTGACGCCGTGAGGTCCTCCGATGATGCTTGTGTGCACAGCTGCATGGCGGAGGAGACGGATGTACTCATGGACGGCCACCCACACGGCGTCTTGCTGGGGCAGGTGGTCCATAACGAACCAGCTCCCTTGCCACCTGCAAGACCGCAGAAGGATGCACGCCGGATCCCTGGACAGGCGGTTCCTGCCAATGCACTATGGTATCTATCGCAAGGCATGATTCCTATCATCCCTCCCCCGCGCCCTCGCAAAAGTTCCATGCGGCTGGGCCAGGCCCCTCCTTCGACCCATGTGCCTCTACCGGCCCCCGCCATCCACCTGCCCTACAGGCAAACAGATCTGCCCGAACTCGATCACGACTCAGATTCTGATTCAATGACCAGCTCTATCGGGGAGCCTGGTTCGTCGTAGCCCTCCATCGCTGGGTCATCGTGTCGGCGCGCAGAGGCTCCTCGGCCGAATACAACTCCATAGGCTCCTAAGCTCGTGCGCTTATGTTCGCGTCTGTGTCGGGCACGTCATGATGGACGGTGACCGGAGAAACAACTTGATCAAGTTGGCGGCTCAGGGCTTCATCGACTCACATCATGTCAATACGGCCGCCATCCCCTCCTCTCTCACAATTCATCCTGAAGGGCCCACCCACACGCCTCTGACAGCAGACAATCTGGAGCAGGTCCCTCTCGCAGAGCAATTAGCGCCGGGCATCCGGATGTCTGAGCAGGTGCTCGAGTCCAACGCCAATAATTTGCACGATTCATCAACAGACATGTTAACCCCTTCGTCAGAAAGTGGCGCGGGCACATCCGTGCCGGCGTGTGTACCACCTGAACTGGATCCTCGTACCTCCATTTTCCGCCCTGGCGTACCCAGTACAGGCTCTGTTTTCTCTGTGGCTGTCCAGCCAGGCTCACCCAAAAGCATCGTAATGGACCATCCGGAGCGCCGCACATCGTCGCCCGCCCCTCCACGCTCGTACCGAGCCGACTCACCAAGCAGCGACCGTTCCTTTTCCAGGGCTACCACGCCCCAATTCTCTGCTGGCACTCAGTCTATCAGTGTGACTGCGCACCCTAGCAGTGGCACAGACTCGGCCAGTGTCGCCTTCTCTGATGCGGGCAGTGCAACGAGCGACCCAAGTCAAGGAACATCAAATTCTGAGATACGTGACCAAGAGCAGGTCATAGAAGTGCAGAGAATGCAAGAGCGTGCTCGGAATGGAGGGGAGGTTGGCATTGGCGGGCCCATCTCTGTCCCATTCGCGAGGCTTCGAGACCGGCTCTATGATATGGACAGGCCGCAGCGGTCCGCGAGCACATCCGCCACAGCTGCCACATCGCCCGTGCAGACTCCCGACGAAAAAATATTAGGGAAACCGACGGTACAGTCATCCTACTTTGCTACCATCACTGCGCCAGGCGGCGCGCCTGACTCGGAGGCCCTCAGCCACGCCCTAGAGTCCACCCTAACCTAGTCCGTGCATAGTGCTCACGTGATGTGGGGTCCACGAACGGAAGGCCGATGGTGCCGATGGCAGCGTGCATCCATGTGGCAAGGGCTGAGTCTGCGACGCTGGCCCATCCCTGGACGTGTGGGATCACTCGTCATAGGAGCAGGTGCTTCGCTTCTATCATCAGAGAGCACTGCGCTTCGTACCTCGTACTCCCACGCAAGTTTCGCCGTAGCACGGGGGTTCAGCTCATCCGGGCCTTACGTGCCTACGATGCAACCAGGCATGGGTCTTGCGCATGATTCGTTTGCATACGAAGATGAGCCCAACAAGTTAGCTCATTATGTTTCGCAGGAACTTGGCCTCCCAATGTTTAAGGCGTCTTCTTCCTCGATCCACCGTATCGAATCACCGCGGCAGTTCTACGGCTTGCTCAAGCAAAAGATCGGTAAAGCCAAGCGAAGGATTTTTCTAGCTACGCTTTATGTGGGAAAAGAAGAAAGGGAGCTTGCCTATTTCTTATGCAGGGCGCTCGCTCGCAACCCTGCCCTGCAGCTGACTCTTCTTATGGATGCCATGCGCGCGACGCGCGAGAGTCCGAAGAGCATCTCAAGTGCGTCTTTACTATCGCACCTTGCATCGATGTTTCCGGATCAGGTGGATATTCGTCTGTATTCCACCCCCTTGCTACGGCCTGGGAGCTTCAAGTCGCGCTTGCTGGGCAAGCGGTTCAACGAAGGGTTTGGATTGCAGCACATGAAGATTTATGGCTTTGACGACGACGTCATTATGAGCGGGGCCAATCTTTCTCGAGATTACTTTACACGGAGGAAGGACAGATACATGCTGATCCGACAGCATGCACCCCTGGCCGACTACCTCCATTCGCTTATCCTTCTCATCTCTCGTTTCAGCTATGCTGTGCACTATTCTGGCGATACGAACTTGCTGGCTCATTGCAAGAAAAATGTGGAAAGCCTCGACGACTTTTCGACAGAGTTGACGCAGGTGTATAAGAGCCCCTTCCGCTTAACCTGGGATGGGGGCCGCGACCTGCTTTTGACAGAAGACGCGGATGGCACGATTGTGCCATCTGGTCTCTTTCCGCCCAGCAACCAGTACCATGTGCGCAACTGGGCGTCTCAGGCTCACAAGGACCTCCTGGACTTTACCGAACGCTGGAAGCAACGGTGCGAAATAACGCAGCGCTCCCACTGCGAAAAGGCAGATACTTGTATCGTTCCCTTACTTCAGATGGGCCAGTTGAACATTTCTCAGGAGACAGCTATGATACCCTATCTCATCAAGTTTATCGAGGCCCTGCAGCTACGTCCGTCCAAGTCATCACAGGCGGTCGCGCGTCCTTTTACAACTGTGGACATCACGTCAGGCTACTTTACCCTCTCCAGCATCTACCGCTCCCTCGTGCTCTCAGACAAACTCCATCAGGTGCCTGCCGAATCGGGCCGTGTACCTGTTGCATTCCGCTTGGTGGCAGCCTCTCCCGAAGCAAATGGTTTCTTTGGTAGCCGTGGCATCACCAACCGGATCCCTGCCGCTTATACCTATATGGAGTCCGAGTTCTGGAATGAAGTGATGAAAAAGTCGCTGGACCGCCCTGTTGATCCGGCGCATCCCACCATGCAAGATGCCCAGGACCCTGTATCCACAGGGCCGATTTCTGCCGTGGAGCTGCGCGAATGGCGCAAGTACGGCTGGACGTATCACTCCAAAGGTATGTATGAATGCACTCACTTCAGGTCTGTGGATCTCACCGCCGAGCCGCCGCAATGGCCAATGTCTCCCCTCATCCACCCTCATTGGCTCGTCCAATTACGGAGCCCGTTCAGAAAAGTTCGATTTGGAGTGCTCGCTTCTCATTACGACGCATGCTCCGCCGCTCCGTCAGCTTTTTGCCGGAGAAGTCACAGACATGCGCGAACATGCACGCGACCTTATGAACAAAGAGGCCTTCGAGGCCAAGGACCGCAAGGTGGACTTAGTCACGCGCTGCCTGACCCACCTGGTCAAATACATGATGTAGCCCACTCATCCCTCCACATAACGCGTGCCTTCCACGGTCATGGCGCGTCGCAAGCGTGTAAAGTCGACGCGACCTGTAGAGGATGCCGAGGACGAAAAGGACCCTCTTCCCCTGTCCGAGGCGGAAGTAGAGGATTTTTGTACCAAGATCCAGGAACGCTCAGAGCGATGGGCCGAAGAGTATTCAGAGGGTATGTACTGATGTCTGACAGCGAGTCGTCGACCAGTTGCCTCTAGAGTTACAGCGGACCTTTATTCTTATGAACGAACTTGATGATCGATCGGAACATATCAAAGAAAATATACATGAGACGTGGCAACAGTACTGCACGGCTCGAGATCAGGACGCGTCGGATGACTCGGTGGCCGTGTCCTCCCGCACATCGCAACTACGGACTATCCGAGATCAATCTCAGCAGGTCGTATCCCTGTCCGAAGAAAAACTAGCGTTGGCTCTCTCTGCATACGATATTGTCGACCGGCAAATTCGCCGTCTTGATATAGACCTGCTCAAGACCGAAAAGAGTTTGTGTGCCGCATTGCGCCAGGAGATGGCAGACGCGCTCGATCCCTCCCCTTCGTCTTCTAACCGAGTCCATGTCCCTGTTCCTAAAGAAACGGATAGGTTTTCTCAGGAGGGCCAGCTTCTTACTTTCTGGAGCGGCCTTATCTCCCTGGACCCGCTCACATGCCTCGCATATCTACGAGAGTTTCTGCAGTCGGATACGTCGGAGCATGCTGGGAAGAAAAAGCGCAAGACGTCGGAGAAGCAAGGGGAAACAACTTCTAATTTTGAACCTTCGGGCCCTATCGACTATGATCCCAGTGAGCCAACATACTGTTATTGCGACCGCGTCTCCTTTGGAGAGGTATGTACTGTGACGACTCACACCAGATGGTGGCATGCGAAAATAACGATTGTCCACGCGAATGGGTTGGTAAAGGAATGCTGACAGCAGTTTCATTACGCATGTGTGGGCCTAGAGCAGCCGCCCAAGGGCAAGTGGTACTGCCAATTCTGTGCACCGCCGGGGTGGAAGGGGCCTGGTACCCAGGTGCCAGAACACGCACCGATTCGCCCCGATCGGTCGCGCGCGCGTTAATGCCCCGTGTGTATTACATGTCATAGATACCTAATAGGCTGATACTGGCGCGTCTGGACAGCCATTCGGCGTTCGCACCGCGGTCGCTTCCAGCCATGTCGGGGCTCATGTACCCCACCGAAGAGTCGAGACAGAGTGCTTCACGCTCTGAATCTGAGAAGAGCGATACAAGCTTTGTCTCTTTCTATGAAGGGATGCCTCGGGCGATCCCCGGTACTATTCGTCTGTTTGACCGGCAGGACTACTATACTGTGCATGGAGACGATGCCCTTTACGTGGCTGACACTGTATTTCGGACCCAGTCAGTACTCCGATACCTAGGGGGCAAGGGAAGAGACCACGCAGGACTCCCCTCATGCTCACTCAACCCAGCTGCTGCCAAGAGCTTTCTGCGCGATGCACTTACGTCCAAACAACTGCGCATTGAGATCTGGTGCTCGACATCAGGCGATGGCAGCGGTCGTCGCAGTGGATCATGGGCGATCAGCAAGCAAGCATCGCCCGGCAACCTGCAAGAAGTGGAAGATTTGCTGTTCTTGAACGCCGATGTCGTATCAAGCCCCATGGTTCTTGCGCTGCGGGTCAAGGCCCAAGAAGGTCTTACTATGGTGGGCGTCGCCTTTGCAGATGCGACCAATCGTGAGATGGGCGTTTGCGAGTACGCTGAAAATGATCTTTTCTCAAACACAGAGGTACGTGTCCGTGTCCCACTCATGCCAGTCACTTATCATCCAGCTGGGTGTGAAAGAATGTCTTCTGCCGGGTGACGAAACCACCACAGACTACGATATAAACAAGATGCAAGGTCTTCTTGAGCGCTGCGGATGTGTAATCAGCAAAGTGAAGCGCAGTCACTTTTCGTCCAAGTCGATCGAGGAGGATATGCAGCGTCTTCTGCCTGCGTCGGAGAAGGCCCTCACTCCTGAACTCGATAAGAAACTGGCCATGTCCGCGGCGGCTGCACTGGTATCATACCTCCGCCTGCTAGAAGACGAATCCAACTTTGGCAAGTTTGCACTTCGCACGTACGACCTTTCCGAGTATCTGCGTCTCGATCACGCGGCTCTGAAAGCTCTGAGCCTCTTCCCCGAGGCACAGGGCGGCTCGGCATTAGCGAACAAACATGCCAGCTTGTATGGTCTATTGAACCGATGCAAGACGGCGCAGGGTAACCGCATGCTTAGCCAGTGGCTTAAGCAGCCGCTTGTCAATGTCCACGCCATTCAAAACAGACAGTCCTTGCTGTCCATTTTTATGGAAGAGCCCGAGTTGCGCCACAAGCTTCAAGATGAATTCTTGCGATACATGCCCGACATGCTTCGAATCAGTAAGCGCTTCCAGCGTGGCGTCGCAACACTAGAGGATGTCGTGCGATGCTATCAGGCGGTCGTCAAGATGCCTGAGCTGCAGTCGTGCCTGGCTGATGTGCCCGTTGGATCAGAAGCAAACCGGGCCCTATTCCACAGCACCTTTTCCGCGCCGCTGGACGAGCTCTTCCAGCATCTGTCGAAGCTGGTCGAAATGGTCGAGATGACCATTGATCTGGATGAGTTGGCCTACCACAACTATGTGATCAAGCCCGAGTTTGACGACGGACTTCGTACCATCAAGGCCAAGTTGGACCAAATTCGTGACCAATTGGATGAGCAGCACGTCAAGGCGGGGAGCGACCTCCGCCTTGACACAGAGAAGAAGCTTCACTTGGAAAATCACTCCTCATATGGCTACTGCTTCCGTGTCACTCGTACGGTATGTGTTTATCTTTGACGCAACAGGAAGCCGGTGCCATCAAAAACCGTAATGGCTACCTGGATCTCGGCACCGTCAAGGTATGTCGCGCAACTGACGCCAGGGTGGTCTGTACTTTACGACGTCTGCGATGCGCGAGCTCAACGACGACTTCCGTTCCCTGTCCGATGAATACGCACGGACGCAAAGCCGCCTGGTCAAGGATGTGATTGAAATTGCTTCATCGTACGCCCCCCCTCTGGAGCAACTGAATGTGGTACTTGCGCATCTGGATGTAATTCTGAGTTTGGCACAAGTCTCCAGCAATGCCCCCATTCCCTATACGCGCCCTCAGATCCTGGAGCGGGGCGCAGATCTCCTACTTGTCGAATCGCGACACCCCTGTTTGGAGGTGCAGGACGATGTGAACTTTATCCCAAACAACGTGTCGATGGTGTCCCAAAAATCAGAGTTTTTGCTGGTGACGGGTCCAAACATGGGCGGCAAGTCTACCTACTTGCGCCAAATTGGTATCATCACTCTCATGGCCCAAATTGGCTGCTTTGTGCCTGCTGCGGAAGGCGCTCAAGTTCCTATCTGCGATTGTATTTTGGCGCGAGTGGGTGCAGGAGACAGCCAGCTAAAGGGCATTAGTACATTCATGGCGGAAATGCTCGAGACAGCTACCATTCTCAAGACGGCGACCAAAGACTCACTGGTTCTGATTGATGAACTAGGACGCGGTACGTCTACCTATGATGGCTTCGGTCTAGCATGGGCGATTTCTGAATGGATTGTCAGTCACATTCACTGCAAATGCGTCTTTGCTACGCATTTCCACGAGCTGACCAATTTGGCGCGGCAGCAGCCTGGCGTCCAGAACTTGCACATGGTCGCTTATGTGGCGCCACGGAACAACGGGTCACGGTTCGACAAGGATATCACGCTGCTCTACAAAGTGGAAGAAGGTGTGAGCAATCAAAGCTACGGTATCCAAATTGCCGAGCTGGCCGACTTTCCCGAGAGTGTCATCCGGCTGGCTAAGCGCAAGGCCGAGGAGTTGGAGGGGTTCGACGATCACCTGCAAGCGATGGACGTGCCTGCGGATGTCGCCGAAACAGGCGTCGCTCTTGTCCAAGAGTTTATGACAGCATGGCGTCAACGCACCGAAGCAAAGCGCCAGAAAATGGACGAGACTGAAGCCCAGAAAGAGGCGCTTGACTCATGCATGAAAGACTTTGACGACCGGATTCGAAACAATGTACGTGGCACTTTAACGCTGACCTTGAGCCTTGGACCGCCAAAGTCCTGGAGAACTTTTAGTTACATAGACAGAACCGCTACGGCAGAGGCTGCTCCTCGGGCGCGTGCACGAACTGGACAAGCTTCCCAATCAACGCGCGGTCCACGTCGTATTCGACCGCTAACCGGTCGAGCGTCTCACTGGATGGCGTCGACTTATATTCCACAAGCAGTTGCAGCACTTCACTCGCTGATAGACCCTGGACAGCCGGTGGCCTCTCATCAGTGGGCTCTGTCATGGCGCGTGCTTGAATGACGTGGAGCATGGTCCCTGACGGACTTACAGGTGCGCGAATGTCTCTGGTTTGGACCGGCCCTAATGCGTCCAGGTTCCGTAGAAGTTGAGGATCCTTGGCGTCGTCGAGAATCGCTGCCGGTCAATGACATGCTACGCACACTGATCCTTTACAAACCGGGACGAAGATTCTGCGGCCGTAGGTACCTGCCTCTGTGGCGTAGCAGAACTTGGTATAACTCCCGGTTTGATCTTTGTCGCCGTCTGTGCACCAAGTTTACGAGCCGGCTTGGAGGTGGCACTGCCCATCTGGTCGGTCTGTGCTTAGTGCCAACCACGGCCCTCGCCCCCACTCCACACCTCGGGCTTGGTATTTGTGTGCCACCATGAAGCCCTTGTTCCAGCGTGTACGTGCATAGGTTGAACCATTAACCCTCCAGAAGCCGAAAATACCGCCTGTGGCGGATACGTATACACAGCAAGGCGGTGTCCCGAGCAGCAGCCAGGACTTGAGCCCTTATGTGGCGTCACGGGCCGTTCGCGACCCCTATGGCGACGAACCTAGTGCTGCGTATGGCCGTCGCGATCCGTATGGTACAGGCCCTACGCCACAGAGCGGCATGAATCGCATGCCACCGCCACCGCCACCTTCCTGGGGAGGTGCCAAGCCTAGCGATGCGGAGTTGCTGGCCGAATACGGCGGCGGCTCAGCTCCGCCTTCCGGCTCAAACATACCGGCGGGCTACTCTGCGCAACCTAACTTTGGTGCCAACCCTGCTACATCGTACCGGGATCCATATTCTGACTCACAGGTGGCTCAGACCTATGATCCCGAAGAGGAGGAAATCCAGGCCATCAAGTTCCAAATCCGCAACACGAAGCAAGAGAGCCTAAGCAGCACTCGCAATGCTCTTCGCCTGGCCCGCGAGACGGAGGAGACTGCGACTAACACCATGGTCAAGCTAGGAGAACAAAGCGGTATGTGTATGGGTGCTAACGGGTCCAGACAAGATTGGCGACACGGAGCGCAGCTTGGACATTGCCAAGGCGCACACGTCCCGTGTTGAAGACAATGCGCGCACAATTGCTCAGCTGAACCAGTCTATCTTCCGTCCTAAATGGAAGCGCAACCAAAGGGCCAAGCGTGATGCGGAAGAGGCTCGCGCCTTGCAGCGCCATATTGACGAGCGAACTGAACGGGAGCTCACTCGTGCTGAAATGCTATCTTCACAAAGGCGCGTAGAAGAGTCTGTCTCGAACATGGGCATGTTTGCCAAGATACGCAACAAGGCTGGTGTATTCGGCACAAATGATTCCTTTGACCCCAAGGAACAGCGCGCCCGCTACCAGTTCGAGGCCACGGAAAGTGACGACGAACTGGAGGACGAGCTGGATAGCAATTTGGATGAAATTTCGGCTTTGAGTGCGAGGATGAACCTTCTTAGCCGAGCCATGGGCCAGGAAGTGGACGAGCAGAACAAGCGCTTGGGTCGTGTCAGTGACAAGACCTCCGCGCTGGACACACGAATCTATGCTGGCACCAAGCGCCTGGAAAACCTCAAGTAACATGTCTATAGTCCCATTAGTAGATCTGCGCGTAAGCTCCAACTAGATACATACTTCATCAAAGGGACGGGTATCATGAAAGCAGCTCTCCCATACCTCGTCGACAACGCGAGCTGCCATCTCATCATTCTTGCATGCAGGATTGTTACGGATAGACAAAATAGCTCGTCGTTTTGCACATTCCTGATGCTGCTTTAAGAAGGAGAAATGCCGACGGTTCACTTCGCGTGTCCAGCGGCAATCTCCTGACAGGGAAGCTGCGCGGATCTTCAGTTAGATTCCTCAACACGCACCTCGCTACACGCATGGTGTCGAAGATTCGTCCAGTCGACCTTGAAGCGGCAATGGTCCCACCAATGAATCATCTCGTGAGCCAATGTATCTTCCAAGTGTCCCTTGCTAAAAATACGGTTCGCACAAAGCAAGACGCCTGCCTCTGACGGGGGACGACCGGGGGCCGATGGTGAGAAGCCACCGGCAATGTCCGGTGGACACGAGGCAATGAGCAGCTTTGGCGGCACGTTTTTGCCTGGTAATTTCTCGCTTTCCTCGCGAGGGCTGATTGGATTGCACTGAATCAAAGTCAAATGCTTCACCATAAACCGAACCATGGGACCTGGTGTTATCGTGTCATATACGTACTCGATCGCAGCAGGTCGTCTTTCCATTGCTCACATCGCTGTCGAGCTACTGCATCCGAATGCGATTCCTCTTTATCTACTGTGGATGGTACAACAAAGCCGCTCTTGCTCGCACACCAGACGGACCATCGCGCAAAGGCGGGGTCCATGGGGACTGACGCGTGCGCGTTGGCCATGCTGATCTAAGGATCCGTGCTTTGGCTGACTCCACCTATACCAATGTGGGTGTGTATGATCACATGTACAACTGTATCCATCACGTGAGAAGAAGTACGTCCTCAGCACGAGGGCTTTTGCTGGGCGAGATCGTCGAAGCGATCCTACCACCTTCCACTTGTCGTGAGTCCTCGCAAGGTAAGCAGATCGCAGAAGTAGCTGGGCACCACCAACATCTGCGCGGCGTGCACGGAAACTACTTCTTTTACCGTTTCGTTACAGATACTAACACTATGCAGAATGGGTTTCCGTCACAACAACCTCCTTCACAACAACCATTTCCACAAGGACTGGCAGCGCCGGGTGCGAGTGTGGTTCGACCAAGCCGGCCGTAAGAAGAGCCGCCGCAATGCTCGTGCTGCCAAGGCTGCCGCCCTGGGAATGCGCCCGGTTCAGGCTCTGCGCCCCGCTGTTCGTGGACAGACCCTCAAGTACAACACGAAGCTGCGTCAGGGTCGTGGCTTCACCATTGAGGAGCTGAAGGCTGCTGGCATTCGTAAAGTCGAGGCTCGCTCGATCGGCATTCCCGTGGACCACCGCCGCAAGAACAAGAGCGAGGAGAGCCTGAAGCTCAACGCTGACCGTCTGAAGGCTTACAAGGAGCGTCTGATTGTGCTGCCCCGCCGCACCAAGAAGAACAAGAACCAGATGCCTGACCTCTCGTCGGTCCAGACCACCCGCGCTACTCTGGCTGCCTTCCCTATCCCTGCTGGTACGACCCCCGAGGCTCCTCGCGCCATCACGGCTGAGGAGAAGGAGAGCAACGCTTTCCGCACGCTGCGCATGGCTCGTGCCATTCACCGCTCTGAGGGTGCTCGCAAGGCTCGTGAGGCCAAGCGCGAGGAGGAGGCTGCTAACGCGAAGAAGTAAACTGGACTCTAGTTCATGTTCACGTTTTGCTATTCTGGCGTGATGTACACAGACAGGATATTCTACCCCAAAATGCTAGTGGGCATACATACCGCAATCGATTTTGCTTGCCCAGTCTGATCATGATATTGTGTGTGTGCCTATAGAAAAGTTGTCTCGTTATGTGTCCGATTAGGCGTTCAGTTGTCTAATCGCATTGGTTCCTGTAGAAATATGGGAGGCTATGGATGCCCTATCGTTTCCGGGCCAGGCCATACAGGCCGCACAGCAGCCCATACAGTCGACCTACGTTTAATCGTACATATTCCATGTCCAAAACTTGATCATGGTCATTTTGCTTTTCGAGCAAATCATCAAGTTTGACATCCACTTCCACCAGAGGCTCCGTCCGTCCTTTAAAGTGAAGCGCAATCAAGAACGAGCCAGGCGTAGGGGAATATATGCTAAAATAGATTTGCTGGCGTCTTTCTTCGGGTATATCACAATGCAAAATCACCCCATCGCGGCTAAAGTGCTCCAGAGAGTATTTATGAGTAGGATTTGTGACGAGAGCTCGTGGCATCTTGCGGTTTCGACTTTCCACGTCAACAAACGGCAGTATCTTGTCGCCCTTGGTATTTACGGATCCAGACACACATCGAACATTCTGCAGGTAATTTTTGTAAGTATCCAGTTGACCACGCAAATACGTGTTCTTCTGCTCCAGTGTAGAGTGAACAGATTCAAGACAGATCATCTCATCCATGAGTTTTTCTTTAGGTGTCGCTTTATATTCGAATTCTAGCGTCACTTCTTCGATCAATAGCGTCTGCTGCACTTGATCGCGAATAATACGTGTTTCTTCGAGTTCACGAAGCATACGCATAGCCCGAGCACTTAGATCTTTAATGTCCTGACGCTGGTGCTCCATGCCACTTGTTATTAAGGCAGACAAGTTTATAGGTCGCTCTTCCAACGCTTGTGGCATTTTTTGCAGTAGTCTGACCAGGGCTGCCTTTGCCTCCATATACAAAATATCACTTTGAGTCATATTGTTCTCCGTGATCAGTGTCGAGTTCAAGTCATATATCGATGTTTCCCATTTGCTGTACAAAGGTAAATCGACAAAATAACTTGCTTTACGTGGTAGCCCCTTGGGTGCCGGTCCTAACAGCTGCAGTAGTTGTCTCAATGGCGCAGCAGAGTCTGGAGCTAGTACATCCAAGTGATTGTACACAAGCCTGTGCATGAAGTACAATTCATTCACAGAAATCCGTAGCATCTTATCATGTTTAGATAGCGCCAAATACTGACGCATCTCAATCGTGTCATAAAAGTCAGGGACGTTGCAAAGAGAGTTTAGGAAATGGATCATTGCGGTCCGGTGTTTCTCAATCGCAGGTTGGAGTGGCTCCATATAGGCTTCTTTGGAGAAGGTTGGGTTGTTTACCAGTTGTTGGATAAACTTGGCCGTCAGTACCAAAGTTCGCCGTGTACATGAATTCGGTGCCGTTGCTGCAATTAAGTTGGATTCGGGTGCCACAATGGCCGGATTGACAAAGCGCAGGAAGAAAAACGTCCCAATCAAAGAACATGAGACAGATTCAGTTATCTTGGGGTCGCGACGGCGGGCGAGACCCCGGATTTGCTTGCAGATCCAACGAATACCGTAAGGAACGTAGTCGATGCATGCGAAAATCTCCTCAAGAAGAGTATTGCATAATTTCAAAAGAATTTCAGTATGCTTTTTGATACGTTCCTGTACGGTTGGGTTTTCCAGCACATTCTCCATAGAAAACCCTTTGGCAACCTGCTGTTTTGTAACCATTCCCTCGTATATTTTCATAGGGTTGATTTCGAGTTCCATATCCAATGCCGTCACCCGCTGGACATGATCGGTAAGTACACGTTTCAGGTAAGATTGCCCTGGACCTCGTCGACTAAAGGTTGACATCAACCGTGAGATGGACGTATTCGAACGAAGAAGTGAGCTAAAGTCTGACGTCACTTTGAATTGCGTCGACAAAACTGACTGAAACATGGTTAAGAGAAGATGCTCTTCTCCTTCATCGTATTGATTCCCGTACAACGTGAACATGACCGTCTGAAGAAACATATCAATATCCGCCATCAATACTAATGAACATAAGGCGGCAAGGTGTCGAGGTTCGAAAACCAGTAGATAAAACAAATTGGAGTATTGCTGCAGTCTCTTTTCATCAATAGTAGTTGGTCGCATACATTCTTGGTCATCCAATGCACCATCTAGATCATCCAGTGCCATTCTGTTTGAAATCAATAAAGCGATCCGATTATCCAAATAGCGGACATCGTTCTCCAACATGAAGTTTCTCTTTGACAGTATCGATATCTCTTCCTTCAACCTTCCCACATCCTGCCTAACTTTTTCAATGTAAGAAAAGTATACGTACGTTTTTCCATATGCTCAACAGAATCCACTGTCGAGCAAGATGTGCGCCATAAAGCATCGTCATCTTGCGACAATCTATCCGAATCCTTGCGGGGTTGGATTGGAGAAAACTCATGTGGCTCATGCTTTCTGGGCCGAGCAAGAGCCAACATGATGAAGGAGCCTTGATGAGGAGGTTGTATATATGGCTGTGATCACTTTTGTAGGTTCAAGTGGGGTCCATCAGAACCTTGTCCGGTCCTTGTCTGTTTGATTGTGCCCGCTACGTGTGAAGTCGCTATGAACAAACGACTGTATTTATTATCCATAATTTATGTCATCGCGCCCAATCACAAATTGTTATCCTCGCGTCATATAGCTGTCTAATTTTAGTATCAATGTGGTTGGCTCCACAACATGGACAGTGCGCCACCGAGCTAGCCACTGGTTCCTATCCAGCCAGCTTCCACAAAGAACCGATGCTGTAGAATATCCTGCGCACTGGGCCTCTTAGTTGGATCAACTTGAAGACATTGACAGATTAAATCATACAGTTGTTCTCTTTGCTCCATCTCATTTGCAGTCATTTTGGTATTATCTCGGACGCTACTGCCCTCGTTAGGCACGTTTATGCTTTGCTCCAGGCAAAAGTGACTAAGGGTCTTGAGTGACTTGGATCCAGCAGATAGACCATTGCTTGCCTCATCCATATCATGAAAGGGGCACTCACCACAGACCAATACATAGGCCAAAACACCGTATGCCCAGATATCTTGGGGGGGTCCCGTATATCGTTCTCCACGTAGGATCTCGGCCGCGGCATAGTCCATAGTACCACTGAATGTATCAAATGTGCGCCCTGGTCGTAGTTTTGTAGCACTTCCAAAGTCAATGACCTGGATCATGCCATGACTTTCTAGAATGACGTTCTCGTCCTTTATATCGCGATGAACAATCCCACTTGCATGCATAAACGCAATGACATCAATGATTTGCCCCAAAAAACTTCGTACATCTTGTATGTCAAGTCCATAGGGTGACGATTCAACATAGTCAAATAGGTCCTCTCCATCTCCGAATTTGGGCATCACCATATAGTAATAATCATCGTCTTCGAAAAAGTCAGCTAGTTTGCAAATGCCTGGGTGGCCCATGATGCTCTCGCCATGTGCCTCGGAGATCAAAGCATCTCGAACAGCTTTCCAATGTGTCTTGTTCTTAATATAAGGAGGCGGCTGTTCAGGCGGAACGTATTTTGTATGCTGAAGCTGCAAGAGCACAAATATTTCTCCTGGGATCGTACCGTAGACCCTGTGCCGACGCCAAGAGTCTGCGAATATGGAATTTTTGATAATATACTTGATAACAACGTCATCTCCGTTCTCTTTTGACTTGCCACGATGCACAAAGCCATAGGAACCACTGCCGATTGTTTCACCGACTTCGTACGAATCAATTGAACTACTGTTTTGATTCTGTGCTTGCCCTGGCGCTAGAAAGTTTTGGTATAAATGCTCCTGGAACCCTTTTATATTTTGCATCTCTGAACCTGCGTGCGTTGGAGAGTCTGGGCGAGATGGAGTCGCTGACCTTGTCGTCAATCCATGAATCTCAGCTCCATCTTCATCGCTCAGGTCGAGCTTGTTCATCTGCTCTGCTAGGAGCATGGGCGACTGAGGGGGGCGAGGTAAAATGCTTGGAACCGACAAGGCCAAGACATTAGACCGCAGCGATGATGTACTGCTGCGCAAATCTTCCATTGAATGAGTTGGGAGCCGCGCAGCTCGTGGACTGAGCGGCCAAGGCGTATTGCTGCCACTGCGTGAGAAAGTATGCGACGGGTCATGACGAAAGCGTGCCAAGTTTCTGGCCAGCTTTGCCCCAGGGCGAACTTCCGAAGAGGAAGCGCTCAAGTCTTGCTCTTCAACAGAAGGAGGCAAACGAGGAGAGAGCTCTGGGTTCAAGATTTGCGCACGAGATTGGAAGGATCCCATATGTCGACGTATAGGCATGTCAACAAAAATATCAGTGCTAGGCAGGCTTTTCCGTGGCATCATCGAATTCGACTGTGGCATCTGGGGCGAGAAAATCTTTGGAGAAAAGGGCCCCGAATCGGTCCAGTATTTTAAACTTCCGCTCTGTTGGGTGCTGACGGGCGATGTCAATGGGGTCTCCTTTTTTCCTCGTGATTGCGATAAAAACGCCGATTTGAGCGAATACGGAAATGTTGTCGAGTTTGGACTCTGGGAATCAGGGGTGTCCAAATCGAGCCTCAAGCCTTTGAGATTCCCTCGCCGACGTGGCGATGGACTGAGCACAGTCGTGCTCTCATGCGCATGGATGGAAGGAGAGGACACAGAGGATCCATTGGAGCCATTGTCCAAGGCATTCAATCTTGGCGCTTTCTCCATATCATTAGAGTTGACTGATCGTAACGACAGTGCAGCTGAAGATGCTGGGCTGGACTTGGGCGGCACGGGTGAACATAATACGGTATCGTCGTCAATCTTCGGGATTTGTGACGTATCAATCGATGGCGACATTGAAAGAGACGCTCTCGCATGATGAGACTTCCATCCAGGACGGGAAGGAGTGTTTGATGTGTTTTTGGAGACCGATTCTTTCTGCGCCTTGAGAGTGGGTCGATGTTGTGCTGTGCCGCGACCCCAGCTGACTGAGCGACTAACACCCGACAGTTTGGACAGGCCACCATCGTCACCTTCGCGCATTCTCTCTTTATTCGTACGATTTTGTTCATCTTCGTATCCATCCGATGCTGCACGAGTCATCATTGCGCCTGAATGCTTGGAACCAGAATCACTGAGGGGCCGCTTCCGCCATAGTTCGGATCCAAAATGTTCCAGAGGCATATTCAAGAATCAAATATCCTGAACACGGTGCACAGTCTTAGCACAAGAGATCACGCCACTCGGAGCGCCTGCTGCGCCTTGCCTGCGCCGTATTGCTGGGACTGGTCAATGTCCGTGTACCGACCTTAGGCACTGACCAGTGGGTCTCTTTCGTAAGCGGTCCCATGGGGGGGGGGGCACACGTGGCCATATTATGTGATGCACAATACTTCTACGTACGCCTCCGTTTCTGCTCTCGTCGGGGTTCCGTGTCTTGATCTTCCTTTTCGCGCACGGAATGGATCGAGCTATTCCATTTTCCGGGCCAGCGGTCAAATCCGCCCCTATCTCCCAATAGGCAGATCGCTTCATACGCGGTCGCGTCCACAGGCTACCTCATCAGTAGTTTCTCCACATACCTGGACACTCAGACGGGAACGGTTAAGGAGCGCCATCCCACGGAGGGCATTGATATGTTTTTCAGTTAGGTATTGTACATCTTTGTGTTGCGATTCTGTGAAATCACTGCTGGCAAGATGCTGAAGCAAGGCAAGCGGTACCATGTGCGGGAGGCGGCGCACAAATTCCACATCGACCATATACCAGCGTGGATTATCAGGGTCTGATTTAGCATCAAAGTACGGATGCTTGGAATCCCAAGCTGTATGATCCGGGTATCCATCACGTTCAATCAGAGTGTTAGAAAAAAAGATACATACTGTAGCCAAAGCCACGATCCCTGGTAACTTGCAGTTACTGTGATAAAACAACACATGATGTCCTTTCTTCATTTGATCACGTAGAAAATTCCGGGCTTGGTAGTTTCGTACACCTTCCCATGATGATTTTTTCACCTTCTCGAAATGGTCCACACTAAATGCCACGTCAAGCCCCTTGACAACACGCTTCAACGGCTCCGCTTTCATCAACCAATGTTCCGGCATCTTGTTCTGCGAAATTGTGGAGATGCAAAATTCTGACAAGTCCCCCACACGTGCGACGAACACTTGCCGTTGCGTGCATGAGTGTTTTGCAAAAAACCTACCCCGGGGAGATATTGTTTGGTGCTCACCATGCTCTACAAGCGCGCGTTTGACAGACATCCTTGGGCCACTCTTGCCGTTACTAATGGAATATTAACGGTCATTGCTGACTCGCTAGCTCAGGTATATGAGCATCGTTCTGTATCGGATGCCGTGCAGAAGTGGGACCATCAACGGTCGGGTCGCTTCCTATTTTTTGGAACAGCGGTGGCACCTTTGCTAGCAGAATGGAACAAATTTTTGGAGTTTCGATTTCCTATCCATTCGGCGACTGGGACTATGTTGTGGGGCGGTCTGATGCGCCGCTTGTTCATGGATCAGGTACTCTTTGCACCATTCGGATTGGCTCTGTTTGTCGGCTCAATGGGGATCATGGAGGGTCGACGCACCCAGAAAGAACTTAAAGAAAAATTCGACGATGTATGTGACTACATGACTGATGGCAGGTGTATGTGCCAGCTCTTTTGGCGAACTGGAAGATTTGGCCATTCTTGCAGACCTTCAACTTTGGTGTCTTGCCCTTGCGGTACGTTATTATATTGACTAACGCAGCTTCCGCGTGCCATTCACGGCCTCATGTGGTATTGCTTGGAACCTGTATCTATCCATCTTGAATCAGCACAAAGCTACTGTTGATGCTTGAGTCGCGTATCATTACATAGCTTACAAATACACAATTGTTGGATCCAGACTTTCTACCAGATCACCTGGTGCTCGTAGATGCAGATCATAAGAACGTCCAGATCGATCTCCCCCATTCAGTACAGAAATAAGCACCCACCAGCCTTGCCATGAGACCGCCGGAGAGATGATCTGTCCATCGCGCAACGAACGAAGCCATTCCTTCCATTGCCTTGCATTGCATGTTCCGTCGGGGGATGGGTAAGGACATTGAATCGTATTCGCCTTCGAAGCTTCAGTTGCAGGCATCTCCAAAGCCGCAGAGCCACCAGGCGGGGGGAACCGCTGTTCGACAATGATTGAATGGAAAATACATTGATTGAGGTACGCCAACTCCCATGACCCAAGGTATACCCAAGGCTTGGTTGAAAGCTGCATAAAGTAGAACTGCGCGGCGGCCAACGACATAACAGCAGGCGTCCCCATTTGGCTGCTATGCAGCTTTGTGCGAGCCCAACGGTAGTCCATATGCTCTCGGTGTGATTCAAATCGTAGGGCAGCAGGGATTCCGGGCAAGCGCCAAAATCCATTTGCACTATTCACAGCATCGTCTTGTACACATGCTGGTGGGATGTTTTGTGATGTGTAGCCCATTTGCAGCGCGCAAGGTGAGCGGAGTATAGGATCCAGGCCAAATTCTTGAGCTAGACAAGCACGAACGCGCGTCGTTTCATACTCCGAGATCCACGATGATATGCTTGAAAATAGCAACATCCAGTCATTCCATGTCCTGGTAAAGATAAAACGAGTAGGTGGATACGCCTCCGACGCCCGCTCGGCCATAGTTTCGCGAATACTTTCGAGCGATGACCGGGAAGGCAAAGAGCGTAGCTCATCCATATCAGCTGGCAAAGTTTGCTCCTGGTGCTCACTCTCGTCAGGCCTGGGCACACTGCCATCTTCATTGACGACATTTTTTCTCCACGAAAGAACAGCATTATACTTTTGCTTGCGACTTGATTCCAAGTACGCAGCCTGTCCTAGTGGGACAAAGACTTGCTCTTTTTCGCACATGCTGTCTTTTCCGTAACACAAATGCATGATTCCTTCCCATCCAAAAGCCTCAGCCATCGCCCGCGTCAAGATCATTGGTAGAGGATCAGCGTCGCCTGTGGGACATGCAGTTCCATCCACAAAGCTTGTGGCGCGGCGGAGAAGATGGAGGAAGTCTTCCCCTTCTGCAACAAAGGGTACATGCGGGGTATGCACTTCGTCATCGTGCATGTCTGCGCTGGGATGGGCCATCGATACATGCTCACTGGGTTCGAACGGTGAATCCTCAACAACACATTCTAGGTCCGCAGCCTTCATACCGCTGGTTCCATGGGATCGCGTGGCACTGCTGGCCACAGAGGTGCGCCGTCCGATCTGGGCTTGTGGACTGACAAGAGAATCCACATGATCCTCGTCAGATTCCATCGTCTCTTGCGTTGGATGTTCCAGCTGCTCAGCTTGATGCTTGCCGCTTGAAGCACTCATACGTCGAATGCCTCGATCAAACACGCGATGCATGAAGGACCGCTTGGAAGTATGGGTGCCACTTGGACTGATTTCATCTTGCACCTCTGCATTCTCTGATCCTTTGCAGAGCGTATCCAGAGGATGTAAAGTAGTTAATGTTTCTGATGGCACAGAGTTTTCAATATTCCCATGTATCTCTCGTGCAGGAGCGAGGTGAACGTTGTGCAAGTCGAGGCGTACATTAAAGCGAATACATTTTGGGGATTCAGATGGGCCGACCCATAGCTCAAACATGTCTAATTCCTTTAGCTTACGGTCCTGGGTAGCCTTGCCTTGACCCCGGCGCAAGGAACCAAGCAAAGGGCGACCGTGTGCCGACGAATCTTCTCCTCCCGACACAGTGGGCCGACGATTCCATTGTATGCGCGGCGTGGAACGGGCTGCTCGAAAAGATAGACGGTGTTGCAAAGAACGTGGCAAGGCTTCCATATCTTCTTCCTCATCATCTCCTTGTTCATGTTGCTCGTGGGGTCTACGTGAATCAAAAAATTGCCGCAAACCTCCAAAGTGAGGGTCAGCATCTGCTGCATCCAAAAGCACAAACAGCTTTTTCCATGCTTCGACGCTTTCTGAAAGTCGTGGATCAGATGCAATGTTTTGCAGGGTCTCGAATGACTGAGTAGAAAACGTCTCAAGTCGAGGTTCGAGCCGTTTCCCATGTCCCACATTGCGTTCATCTTGTGGATTTTGTGAATCATCCGCGGGGACAGTCTCATAAAATAAATTGGGAAGAGGTTCTAATCTCAAGGCCAATCCAATAGTAAAATAAGCCTGGAAGACCTGGTCCCTCAGGTCGGTCATGGTGGGATGGTGTTGTTAACTGGTGCTCATGAGACTAGGGTGGATATGTATAATGACGTCATCTTTTGTGTAAGCACCCCGCATGCGTTATCTGAAGTGACGCGCGTATGGAAGTATCCCCGCATTTAGATTGATCGACCAGATGTTTCTCCGAATGGCAGCTCGCCCCTGACGTAGCTGAGAATCCAGTAGTCATCATTTTCCACACCGAAACCATTTCTTAGTTACCTAAATCTAGTCTATATAAGAGATACAGGGAATGTATTTAGCTTACATGGGGCTGGCCAATTTCATTAGGTGTGCCTTCAAATCCCACATGCTTCGGCAACGTCCATAGAGATGCTCCTTCATAATCGGCCGTGTGTTGCCATGCTGAATTACCCCACCAGCCTTTGTTGTAGAATTCCTGGTTGGTCGCCTTGGGATTCGAACCATGAACATATTGCAAGACGAAGAAAATGAACACCACAGAAATGGCTGACGCACCGTCGAGTGCTGCAGAGAGAATGTAATTGAATTTGAACCACTTCTTGAACTGATACCGCTTCCACAAATATTGAGTAAGGAAACCAACGACAATGGGCGACAAGTAGTTAACGCCTGTCGCAGGAGGAATAGCGCCCGTAGCTGCGAATATGACGGGCGTATTGATGAGATGGAATCGACTTCTGGGAAATTTCTTCGCCAACAGCCAAATGGGGATGGGAACGAGAGCTCCGACAAGGAATCCATACAGAAGAGAGTTATACCTCTTGCCTATGCTGAACATATTCTTGGGACCAATCAGACCCCAGATAACACTGGCCGTTCCGAAAACACGTTGAGAGGAGCAAGTGAATTTCTCCTTTTGGTCCGGGTGACATATTCCATCGATGTTGTTAAACGACCATTCTTGAACCGCCAGTTGAACAGCACCACCCACCATTGTGGCTATGATCTGAGCGAAGAATACTGCGCGAGGAGGAAGCTTCATATAATGGGCTATCTTTTGGTCAGATACAAATGCCAATCCCTGACTTGTAGCCATATACATAGTAGTCTTGAAAATCATCATAGCAAAGGGACGACCTGGAAGCATATAACCAACGATCAATTCGGAAATCATATTCATTCCCACCTGCTGATTCGAAAGTGCCTGGATGACACCGACGGGGAGGAAGAATACCCCACCAAGAACAATGGCCACAATGAACCCCCACCATGGAAGTCCGGTAGGCCAGCCTTCCACAGCACCGATACCCATGGCAAAAGAGCCAAGGAATAAGACCAGATACCACCAATATGGAGCCTCTTTATACTTAGACATCAATTGCATGTGAACATCTGTAGAGTCCGCCGGCGATGATCGCATTTGCTTCCACATGGATTTGCCATGGAAGAGACCCACATGTACAAGAACGGCTGTAATCGACGCAAAGGAGAGGAAGTAGCTGACAGTCAGGGCTGAAGGCAAGTAAATCATCGAGTAGTTGTTGTACTGATTTACATCAAGCACGGGAGGGGAAAGTCCATTGCTTTTGGGTATGACTTTGCTCACTTCATAGGGTTGTCCGAAACGGTCATACGAGCTGGAGTCAAACATAGGCATATACTTGGCATTCCAGGTGTTTGTATAATACATGGCTGGGCATACAATAACGAAGAAAATCACAAAGCCGGCGAGTGCGTTGGCCTGCGTCCACCATGGCGAAGCCAACGGGGACATAGCGTACGTGATTACCGTCCAATCAAAAGTAAAAGGTAACAATCCCAGACCCGACTGAGTGCCCAGTATTTGGTTCAGCACCACATTTTTCGGGGCAATGGTGCAGAACCAATTGCCAATGCTCAACATGGTAAAAATATAGGAGGGGAAGAATTGGTAGAAAAACAACACCACAAAAGCAATCCAGAAGAACTTTTGGCGGCTTATACCACCTCCGTAACCTTCTGACTTGATACCATGCATGGAGTTGATCAAGGTGCATGTAGGAAGAACACTTGGCCATATCATGGAAGGCTGCCATACCAGGAATTTACGGCTCACACTTGCAAACGATAAACCAACAAGCTGAGTACTCCAAACCAAGAGGATTCCATATCCGTAGCCCCAACTAGGTATCTCATACATTCCATGCATTCTCTGCACAGCCAGGACATCAGTTGCATACGCTGATGTAGCAGACATTTGGGACATGATGTTGATGAGGGTGTGCTCTTTGACATTGAAAGGGCCTGGGTTCAGAGTCCAATTACCCCAGCGTGTCTTCCACACCTTTGTTGGAAGACACCATGACAACATCTGACCAAAAGAATACGAAATGATCGTGACAACATTGGGTCCAACAAAGGAAGTTGGGAAACGGAGTGACAAAAACTGATTCAGACCAGGAACAATAATTGTCGTGATGAGTCCTAGGATGACAGTTCGGGCCGTAAAGACCGGCATGTCCACATCATCCACATTGCTAACAGCCGCACGAACTTCTGGATAGGGAGAGTCTTCTTCGATTAAGTCGGCAAGATTTACTTCATTTTTTACGTCTCCAGCTTCGAGAGCCTGCTCTGCATCTTTAATGAGGTGGGCATCCAAATTAGGGTCATCACTAGGGTGTTTGGCAATATGTTGGAGCTCCTTCTCAGCCTGATCAACTTCCAGGTTAGTCACTTGACCTATTATAGGTTTAGGATAATCTTCATGATTGGGTTGGATACTCAATGTATCGTTTATGATATCAGGATGTTCGTCCATCATGCTGAACCGCCCAAGTACGACGATTCGTGAGGGCCCTGATGAAGACAAAAGTTGGACAGGGCAGAATAAAAGGCCGTTCCCACCATGCCTTTCGTTTCTTACTAGACATTTATCTCTCGCCCTTGCAGATAGTCATTGCACCAAGCCCAGCACGCAAGTCTCTCATCAAACTACGTCAGATAAGATGCTCGACCAGACTGGAGATATGACCATAAAATTTAACCGAATCAACTGGAGGCATGGAATACCAAAATTTTAAGTATACCCAACAAAAGCTCCATAACGATTTCATATCACACCACGCTATCGTAACGACAGGATGAGGACTGATAATGTGCATGAGCCTTTCCTTTTTATCAAAGCAGGTTTTGGTCTTGGGGAATTTCTCTTGAATCCACTTGAGGGTGCAAGTTAGAAAAACACGCTGCTGATTGGTAGTGCATCTGCTAGCACGCCCTTTTGAATAGGTAAGTGTACTCACATATGGCATAATGAAAATCGAAGCTACAGGTTGATGCCATTGTTGCGCCACACAATGACTTTGATGTCCCGCTCAGGATATATAGATTCATACGGAAGATGACTCCGAAGTTCATATATTTACTCTTCGCGATGTACAATGCCAACAAGGCAAATGCTTTGCACGCCGGTTTCGAAATTAGGCCTCTGTGACGTCATGCAGAGGTTTGACTTCAGTCGAGGGAGCCCCGTTCTGGAATAGGTTCTGGTCGAGTTCGATGTGTGATGTTTTTGATTTCTTGTGATGGAATTCGATGTGTGGGCCTTTGAAAGTCCTGTGAGCGACTTCGATAGGTGGGCCTTTGAACGTCTTGTGAGCGCTCACGACCCACCAACCGAAACATAGGACCATCAGGATTGCAAATGCCACGACGCAATAGTTCATCTGGCTGGCATCCGGGTGATCCACCGGGGGAAACAAGAAAAGAATACTGGTGAAGCTCACATAGCATACACCGATGATATTGAAGGTCCAACCTAGTGGTCCTGGCAATTTGAAACGTCGATTCGGAAGAAGTTTTCTGCCGTAGAAGAGGTTGATGGCAACAGGTAGTGCATATGAAAGATTGAGCCACACCACAGCGGCTGCTGTGATTGCATTAAAGGCACTCTCTGAGCCAAGATATACGAGACCAAATACAAATACGCCCGCCCAGGATACACACAACGCATACAAGGGCGATTTGAGATTCGGAAGAATCATAGCCAGCTCTCGAGACCATGGAAGACCATTATCGCGAGCGAAGGCGTAGGTCATGCGGCTGGATGCTGTGAAGAGACTGGTGGTCGTGAACGCCATGCAAATGAGGGGAAACATGGTCAGGCATACACTCCCTGCCCTGCTTTTTGTGGCGATGTCGAACACTTGGATCAAGGCGCCAGTACGCGCGTTGATAATCGACATGAGGTTGTCTTCACCGCCCGACGCAAAAAGAACACAAGAAAGAAAGATCCAGCCGGTGCAGATTCCGATGAGGACAGCACCCACCATGACGCGGGGTCCTTGCTTTGGAGCATCGGGGATCTCTTCAATCATGTGGCAGACCGAGTCGTAGGCAGCAAGACCAAATGCACCTTGGAGAAGTCCCAAAAGCCATGCAAACCCGTTGGGCCAGCCTGTCAAGTTCTCAAAATCACTGTACACGTACTCGCCCGTGGCAAAGTTGGGGGAGGCACAGGCCAAAATCGTGATGGAAATCACAACGAAACCAGTCATGGACCAGTAAAAAGCGGCCTTGTTAACAGTCGGAAGGATGCGATTTGCAAACACATTTATGAGGAATCCCCCGGTCGAAAAGGCGAGGTATATCACGAATACATGCCACCGCTTGCTTTCATAGTCGTCGTGCATCAGCGCGATGAGCCCCGTCACAAGCTGGCTCCCTAGGAGAGGACCTGTAGCATTCATCGCGACCCAGCCGCCGACAGTGATCCACCCAGTCCAATAGGAAAGGATTCGGCGGGGCCCTGGTGGCGAGACATAGGCGACCCAGTAAAACTGTCCGGCGGCCGTTGGGAATGCAGAGAGAAACTCACCGAGCGATGCCGAGAGGCATATATTGGCAAAACCTGCAGTGATGAGGCCCCAAATCGTCGAGCTCGGTCCACCACTGGGAAGCGAGAGGCTCAGTGATACGGATAGAGCCGTCCACGAGTTGAGAATGGCAAAGGCCAGGCCAAGCAGGGAGAGGAACGAAAAGTCCCGGGTCATCTCCTGCTTATGACCTAAGGCATTTAGGTGTTCTTCATCTTCTGCGACCTTTTGCGCCTTAGTGCGACCCATACTAGCGAGCTATTACTTTCACAGGACTAGCAATGGGCGGCACCTAGCGGTATAATGCCAAGAAACGCGGGAGTGCTGACTATGACACAGCAAGTGGAGGATACAAGTGCCGTAGCGTTGCGCCCGCGCCTAGGCGGGGATATCGGACGAGAATACAAAAATATATGAGACTGCTTACTGTACGGTCGAATAGCTACTGCCGCACGCCTTGCCTAGAGCAAAGGATCCAGCGCGCATGAAACATGCCTTGGCACGGGCGCATGCCACGGTGTTGCATGGCGGACTCATTGGGCTATTCCTTCCCTGGTAAGTATTAAAGAGACTGGCGAGCTCGGGACGCGCGAGCACTTCGTCAGAGACAGATGCCCAGAATGAAGCATTCAATGGGGCCCAAGCAGGCCACTTTCCGTGCTCAAGTGCAACGGGCGCCGAGTAATTACCAGCCTTCTCTGCCGCCGAAAAGTTGCCGTATGTCTCACGGGCACTGTACAAATGGTACCACACCAGGCCAGTGTCTGTCGACGTCTTGTTCTGAACATCCTGCAAGGGTGTGTAGTACTGGTGGTAATCCATAATTTCGTAGGTCTGAGGATCCACTTCAAGCACACGAATGCCCGGGTTCATGTTCGTCAGAGGCGTGACAGAGGGCGAGAAGAGCGAGATACCCACAGCCTTGCTCGTCTCAGTCGACGCACTGCTAGAGTTGCCATTTGAGTTGGCGTAAAATACACTGAACGTGTCTTCGTGGGAGTGCGCAAAGAACATATGGGCGATCGTGTGCTGGTACCGCGTGACGATCTGGTAAAACAGATTCGTGGGACGGTCCATTGAGCTGTAGGCGTCCCAGCCTGGGAGTACATGGCCGACAATCCAAACGCGCTCATTCGCGTCTTCGGCGCGCTGCAGCTCATCGGTGACCCAGCGCAGCGTGCCGCTGTAGTCGGGGTTCGAGGTGTGGATAAATGCAAAGCTGTTGCCTCGGTACCAAAAGTCAGTGTTGAACGAGATGACCCGCAGGCCAGGGAAGGGCTGGATCGAGTAGCCGCCGTAGTGTGTGCGAACGGACTGTGCCTGTGTCTTATTGAGCCAGCCTTCGCCGTGCCACAGCTTGGACACATAGCCCCAGTCCCAGCTGAATTGGTGGTCGCGGCCATCAGGCAATGCGTGCGGAGCTGCATGCTCCGTGGGACTCGAATCATGATTTCCAATGGCCGCCACAACCGTGGTGTTACCGAGGTAGTGGCGCATCATATCGTACAGACCCGACTCGGAGTACCGCACCAAGTCGCGCGACTCTTCCCACGTCTCGGCGTGCGCCACCAAATCGCCCGTGTAGAGCGCGAGATCAAAGCCTGACTTGCCACCAAGGTGGTGCATCGCCTCAAAGGCCGAAGCCACGAGTGACCAAGGCGCATCGCAGCCCTCGTAACCCCAGTACGGCGACGAGGTAGAGACGTTGTGCGGAGGCACCGTCTGATTCCCAGTAAGGTAGCCATGTGCATCAAACGTGGACGTGTTGAACGAGTTGGAGCGGCAGCAGTACCCGTAGGAGCATTCGGCCTCGGCTCCAACGGCGTAGCGGCCATCAACGTGGATATCTGAGGTCCAAAGTACCTGCAAGTTCTTGTGCGATGAGTGACCCACGCGCTTGGAGCGATTCTCTACATGCGCAGGTGGTGTGCGCTGACCGTGGAACCAGTGGTTCAAAAAGTCCTCGGAGAGCACGTCGGGCTTGGGCATTGGGCAGAAGCCGTAGAAAAATTGGGCACACAGGTAGTCTGCATCGGTACCCTCGTCTGAGAGATCAGCGTACGAGAGGACTTGTGTAAAAACGCCACCTTGGCCGCCAGACGTGTACGACAGCTCACACGTGCGGTTCACGTCGGGGTTGCGGCCAAACTGCTTGTACTGGAACTCTTTGCACAACTGGATCAAAAGGCCCGGTACCTTGTGAGGCTGAGACTGAGCGAGCGACTGGCCTAGACGCAGCGCCTTCTTGCAGCGGTCGCAGGTAGACATGGACTTGTTGCGGATAGTCGACGAGACCTCGCGATGGATCTGCGCCGGAGACACGGACGACGCGGACGCCTGGGGGGCAGGGAGCACGCCGGCATCAGTCGGCGCGCTGGATGGCATGCTCGAGGGATTGTTCAGCCGGTCCGGAAATGGCTTGCCATTCACGTCCGTGACGACAGGGCGCGGAATCGCCTCCTGGTCCTTGGGCATGAAGTACATGCTGGAGAAGGCCGACGTCGGAAACGCACGGGGCGCTGTGAACACGGGCGTGGCAGGCGCATGTGACGGGGACGAGAGCGTCGAACTGGTCCAGGCCGCGACGGCTAGGACTTGGCACACACACACGAGCAGCACCTTCATGGCACACGACTTCATGGCACACGACCACGGGACGTACGATCAACTTTCCTCATTAAACTACAATCTGCGGATCCAATTAGCGGTCTTCTTTCCGCACGTGCGCGGCGTGCATTAGCTCTGCGCGCACTGCGCGACAAAATCGCGAGGCACATATTTGCTCCAGAGATGCACAAATTTGTGGAACGGCATCCAATCCATGTTGCCGTGGCGCGACTGCAGGGTATGGCCACTGTACAGGGCGCGCACGTACGTCTGGTGGTTGTCCGTCTTCCACAGCTCAATAGCGATGTTGGACGCCATGCCGGGCCAGCGGAGCGAGCGGATGCCGAGGGAGCCAGCGAGCGGACCAATGTCACCATCATGCATGAAGTGGTGCATGTACTTGAGGGAGGATTTGCCGCTCTCTACGTCCTGGAGCTGCTTCAGCAAGTCCTTGATGTAGAGACCGCTCGTGAGCTGAATAGCCTCAGTCACATTCTCGCGGTCGACCCAGTAGTAGTTGTACTCCCAGTCGCCGGCCACAAACACCTGGCGCGCCTGCTCGTCCGACACGCACTTGTCGGATCCGGACTGGTCGCACGGCAGCTTGTAGCCATTACACAGGCGTGCCTGGAAGTTGTCGTTGTAGTGGTCAAAGTTCGAGTTCCAATCACTGTTGTTCGTGAAGAGCATGTCCGCCAGCTCTTTGCGCAGCGACTCGGTCACTTTCAGGTGCTTCTTCCACGACTTGGTGGACATCGAGGCCGACTTGAGCGTGTCCATGTAGTCGCACGAGGCCTCGTGCGAGTCGATGCTGCCAATCTGCTGGTGCAACGGCAGCGGCTTGTTGTAATGGGGCCACAGACCGCGCAGCACACCGCCTGCGGAGCCTTGGGTCAGGGGCGCCGTGGACGAACGCAGCCACACAGTTTCCGGCGAAGGCTCGCCAGGGATGACATGGTACTTTTTACCATACAGCTCGTAGAGTTCCTTGCCATGCTGGACACCGTCCAGGAAGCCACCGATGGTCAACTGCGGAAACTGACACGTCGAGTTGGTCAAGGTCGCATACAGCGGGTTCTGGCGGTCCACGTAGGTGGCGGCGTACACAGGGAGCGGCTTGGTCTTCGAAGAGTTCCTTGCGCCCAGGTACACGAAGGGCTCGACATCCGTGCAGTCATACTGCTCGTTCTCGCCGTACGGGAACAGGTTATAGGCAGTGCGCTTCTGGTGACGCTGGATGTACAGCAGCGCGGTCAGGTTTGCCTTGACAGTGCCATTCGCAACAGGGCCCGGCTCCTTGTACTGCGACACGGTCGGGTGAGGCATGGAGCAGTAGTTGTACGTGCCATCCGACGGCCCCGTACGCGTCTCGTGCTTGGCCCCGTGCATCATCGAGTCGTACGGGGCATGGTTGATCACCGACGGGTCAGTGAGATTCGGATAAAGCGAGTCCACCGATGCGGCACGCACAGAGATTGCCAGTACAAGAGCAAGCAGCGAAGAGGTGATCTTGACCATTGGTGGGGAAGATGTATCACCACCCACCACGTCCTGTTGTTATGAGGGGCAGAGTATGGCACGTGCGCGAAGGCTTCCACCTGAGTGGTTCTTTTCCGGCGCAACAATGCGGGCTTGTGATTCAACAACACAAAAGTTACACAGGCGGGGKGCCGAAAAGTCCACGTACATGAGCATCGCTTAGCTTACCTGTTGATCCGCACATGTTGCCCATATGATTTTGAAACATAAAGCGTGAGCCTAATCTTTGGGTCAGTCGGGGAAACCGCCGAGCCCGACAGGTCCCTGTCGAGCTGATCGATCACGCACTGAAGCTCAAGGTATTACTAGTGCTGGTGCGACATTGTGAGGCTCAATGCACCGCTGCGCGAGGGCACTCAGGGATTGTTCAGCAAGGACTTGATCAGTCAGATAAATAAAGGCGCATGACTCATGAACACGGCCCGCGGCGCCGTCTGCGTGGAGAACTAGGTGGCTGAGGCCGTCAAGAGGGGGCAGTTGAATGGCTATGGCGGTGATGTGTCGTTCCCCCGGCTTTTGCCAGCAGAGCACCCCTGGCGCAGCGCGAGCAATGGATGGAATGCGGGCGACGGCAATGCCATGACATCACACATCTCAGGAACCTCACTAAACGCACAGAGCCGCTACATCGAGAGTACTTGGGGATTCTTGCAGACATTTAGCCTAGTCAGCCACAGGAATAAGCGAATGTGATTGTAGAAGCGGGTCGCTACGTGTTGCCCGCGTATAGTCAGTTCTGACCTATGATACATGATATGTTTAGATCGTCTTCATGTAAAAGTCGTAGACGTCCCTCGAGCCACTGGTGTCGGTAGTTAGGTATGCCACGTGGTTACCCAGAACGACACCGCCGCGCGTCAGAATGTTGTCAGAGTTCTTCTGTGCAGTCTTGCCAGTAGGCCTCGTGAAGGCCTGGTGAAGAAGCATGTTCGAGGTAACATCAGTCGAACAAGGCTTCAGGGTCAGGAGGTTGTTGTCAGTCATCGAGTCCGCACCGGGCTCAAGACTCGGTGAGCCGTTCAGAGACAGGCAAACTTTTTCGTTTGTCGCGTGGCGGAACTCGGTCCAGCCACCAGCGAGAACAGCATTGTCAGAGGCAGCCGTGCAGTGGTAAGGAACGAACTGGTTCGTCTTGTCGGTGCTCCAGTACTGGTCGACAGCAGCGTTCTGAGTCATGCGCATGAAGAAAGACATGATGCGGTGACCCTGCTCAGTCATGTGCTTACCAGGCTCACCCTTGTGGCTAGGAATGATCTGGTAGCCATGGGTCAGCTCGGACGACTTGTATGCAAGCGCCACGACGGGAGAGCCACTGGCCTGGCAGGTAACAGAGGTGGGGGCTGCCGTGGCAATAGCCGCGAGCGAGGCAAGAGCAGAGAGAATGAAGAAGCGAACCATATGGATGGGGTTGTCCTGTAGGGTTGACATTGTATTTATACCTGTGAAATGGTGTCGTGCCGCGTCATAGTTTCAGTAGGGGGACGGAGCATCGTTTCGGGCGAGGTTCGAGCGATGTACAGTGGACCACGCAAACGAGGAGTGGAGGGATTTAGTTTCAGCCTATCGCGCGTATTCATGCGCCGTATGCAAACCTGAATGCATGAGCAGGATAAAGGGCTGCGGAAATCTGTCAAACCTATTGTACGGTTCTCTCTTGGCGTAGAAACCGAGATGTGCAAATAGAAAATCTTTACGTGTTCCCACGATTCCAAAGCAAATCGAAGAAACCCCAATGGTTAGTCAACAAGAGGCACCTGAGTGAAGGCTCGCAGACTTCTGGACGATGACGTCAGCCTGATATAAACGAACTTGAGGGACACCAAATGGTTAGGCGGTGGCATGTACATCATATCATGTTAAGCAAACGTATTTCCCTCAAATCGTCGTCGTTAATTGAAAATGAATGAAGAGTTTTCAAGGGTTTATGCAAAGCCTTGGGGAAATGAACGATTCACAGACACTGGCATCTAGGTGATAGTCGTATCAAGCAGGATCAAGTATTCTATAGGCCGATTACAGAATCTTTGCAGCGCAACTTTTAGCGAAACGTTAATAACAAGTTGCAAGAACTAGCGTTGGTATCATAGCAGGGCTCTTCTGATGGGAAAATAGGTTTCATATGTTGCAACAAAATTTTTGAAAAGGCAGATATGATGACTTGAATTTTTTATCATTGCATCGAGATGAATAGCCTATTGCATAAGTTAAGTGTTTGCACTCCTTGACGGCAAGACTAAGGGTATCCCCATTTGGTGAGATATCCGATTTAGGCGCAAACAACATCTAGAGGTGGATACACGGGTAGACTCGTGGAAGATGGAGGTTGGCGGTGCATAAACGGCAGCGGGCCAGGTTAAAATGCTGGTCAACAGCGGGTTTCCAATCATCCATGCCCCTCCCATGGGTGGTCATCTGACTGGAGGTAATGGGCATTGTAACAAGGAGTCATACCGGAAACCTTTAAATAATCAACAAATTCTCGCAACCAGGCCTGAACGGCAAGGTAGGCAGAATTGTTTACGATAGGATACTAATACGGAGCGACAGCAGCCTAAACCGTGGGGACGAGTTGCGAGAGCGAGCTACATGCGGGTAAAGGGGAAGACTAAGTGGGCGATTCCTATCTCATATACAATTTTTGTTATATGAAACCAGTTCTAAGCATAATGATACCTAGGGGATGCGAAGTTCGAATTGTTAGGATTGACAAGGAGCTGGTCGCTTGAACTTGAACTGTAAGACAGTTAATGAAATAACAAAGTTTGCGCGCGGCTATAATGATGACGTCAGCGCAAATTGTGGGGATGACTAATGGTGTACAGCATTTTACCTATCACTTCACGCCGACACGGAAGTCCGGCGCTGTGCCACACTGGCCCCGATCATATAAGGTTCGAAGACGCGCGCCCCATCTTCATCCTCATCTGTTATCCTCATCATGAAGTTCCACCTCCTTCCTCTGGCGTTGCTCCCGCTTGCTGCCATGGCCTCCCCGGTCATGGAGCGGTCGGAACATCACAAGGACCTGCTCTGCTTCCACAAAGGTCAGGACCASATGTATTCCATCAATAAATCTGTGACCAAGAAGGTCTGCGACACACTCAGCAGTGGTGCTGTCCAAAAGTACACCTCATTGGAGGCGTGCCGAGTGAAGGACCATGATGTGAAGGGGTTCAAGGAGCGCTGCGAGAGCCACAACCCGAAGAATGACGCGACTGAATGGAAGGCAGGATCGAAACTGGACGTAGTGTGGGATCCGAAGGAGCCGTATCATCTGTACTGCTTCCAAAAATCCACCACGTTTGATGACAGTCCGTATGATGCGACAACCCATATCGCGTCCGATGCGACACCAGATGTGTGCAAGAGTCTGAAGAGTGGAAAGTACCATGACGAGCCGACAAAGAAGTGGTGCAAGGTGGCGAAGGAGGACGTCAATGCATTCAAGAAGAAGTGTGAGAACTATTATCCTACTGGTTACCCACCGGATTACACTGCGTGGTTCCCAGGCACGGCTATGAAGCCTGCGATGTGAGAAGGTCCATGCGTAGTGAAGCCAGTCCCCATTCCGATTGCATGCACTCTATGATAGGTACATACACATAACATGGTTGAATTGTAGTCTGGGATCCTCCAATGGAGTGTGGGCGCTACAAAGCGGCACGCAGTGGAAAGAGTGACTCCTCGAATCCGTGACACGCGACGCACATTCAGACACATGGCAATACCAGACAAGCGCTCCATCAAAATGACACAGTCTCTATGATGGCACACTCTCTTTGTAGCGCAACGACTACACCGACGTAGCGTGAATGTAATCCATAGGAAATCGCATGTACTATAAAAACACATTCGATGGGGCCACCACCGTCGGCGGAAATAGGCACTGGAACGGTGTGTGAACACGAAAAGTCGAATGGGTCGAAAGTGGAGAATTTACCAAGGAAGGCAACAAACGCGTGGCTTAAACCCCACGAGCAACGCCGAACAAGCCATTTAAGATTTAAGACTTGATACGTATGAACGCGACGCTCTGGAATCCTTTTGTCAAATAGGATGATGCGATAGGATGAGTGAATATGACCAAGTAAGCGCAATGAAGAGACCCACAGACAAGAACCCGAGATGCTGGCATAGCACGTGACAACGGGCCTCGATCGGGATGGGGAGGCAAGATTGAGAAGATGGATGACAAAGCAGGATAGGAGAGAGGGAAGAGCTAAGAACAGGACTATGAGGACATTTACATTGTAGCACGACCATGGAAATAGATGAACCGAGAATAGAAGAGGGGAAGGGGCAAAGAGCCCTAGGGGACATTAGTGACTTTTGAGCTGGGATCAGGAAGGGAGACAGTGGAGGGGGCATGCGSCAGGTGCGAAGGACAAGGGGCAACAGCAGGGTGATGGGAGGAAGGACATGGTACCTTACGAAAGGCTTGGGTAAGAGGGAGGGTAGGCATGAGCGTTGGAGGAAGAGATGATTTGTAAGGATGAGAGAGACGGGAGGAGGAATGACAAAGGGTTACAGACGAGGGGGATTTTGGTAAGCGGGTTATGAATAAGGAGATGAG